>VZTZ01028730.1:1097446-1225414 GCA_013400955.1 Drymodes brunneopygia | reverse complement strand
CGCACGGCCCCGGCCGCCGCCGCGCCCCGGCCGCCGCGCGGGTGTCTCCCCTCGCGGGTGTCTTCCTGGAGGGAGGCGGAGGCCCCGGCTGGGCCGCTGCGCCGTACCGGGAGGGGACGGGGCGTGGAGGGTGCGCGGGGGTGTCGCGGGGAGCTCAGTGTGCCCTCCTCTGTGCTTGCAGATGCCCCCGAAAAAGGGAGGCGACGGGGTTAAGTCGCACCCGATTATCGGAAGGTTCGGGACGTCCCTGAAGATCGGGATCGTCGGGCTGCCGAACGTGGGGTAGGTGTTCTGGGCCTGGCGGGAGGCTCCTCGCTCTCCCCTTGTGTGCCCCTGCGCCGGGCAGAGACCTGGGGCGCTGGCTCGGTGCAGACAGATGCGGGTACGAGCTGAGGGACGCAAGTCTCATTGCTCAGTGATAGACTTCTGTCTTTAGCTGGAAGTGCTTGCAGGTGGAGTGACGCAAAACTGGCGGCGATATAGTGAAGGGTTCAAAGAAAGGAAAAGTCTTAGTAATTGCTGAATTTACAAAACACTATGTCCTTTGCGTTTCCTTACTTCCACTGTTGTGTATGTGTAATGGAGGTTTTAATGCAAGTACTTAGGTACATGTGCACAACAAATTTCTTTTGTATTTTGGGACGATGTGCACAGGAAGGTGTTATTTATTCTGTGTCATTAGCAGTGAAGAGGACTTCCTTGAAACTTCTTCAGTAGTGACACGAACCTAAGTGACAGTTTGGAAGAGATGATGCAATGTTAATCATTGTCTTCTGTCATGCTTCTCATCTGTAGTTGTTATGGCTCCTCACAGGAGCTGTACTTGAAAAGGAGGATGTATTGATTACCTGGATATACATGTGAAACTTCTTGGTATTAATTTTTGTATCCTGTCTACTAAGAGAAGGTCTCAGCATTCTCAAACTTTAAATCTTTAACAAATTAGAGGACAAACCTTTGTGCATGTCTTAAAGCTGGAAGCATTGCTTTCTTATATTTTCATTACAATTTATTTTGTTTTTCAGGGTGTAGCTAAGATATCCTCCATAAAGGAAATAATTAGCTGTAGCATTTTACTGTACATCAATGGGGATAAATAGCATATTCGATTAAGTTATGATGTAACTTTCAAAGAAGATTGTGAATGACTTTTGAGCATGTTGGCTGTATGCAGAGCACATCTGAAAAACACAACAATCTGAATAGCTACTGTGGAAGATTTGGGAGTTAATAAATCGAGAATTGCTTTTTGGTTTAATAAATGCCAGCTGGCAAAGTAATCTGCCTCTTGGTTTAAGGGAAAGTGTTCTTTTTTTTCCCCTGATAGAGTACTTGTAGGCTTTTTTCCACTGATATTTAACAAGAATGAAAATAGTTTGGTAAGGTACAACTGTCTCTTCATATGCACAGAAGATTACTTACAATTGATTAACTGATGTTTGCTTTCTGTGCCACTTTTTATCTCTTTTCATTGTTGACTTTTATTGCTTAGACACTGAAATTGTGTTACAATGTAAACAAATCTGAAGGAACAATACACTTGTGGAAAGGGTGAGTCATGGCAAAGCTAGTTTAAAAAAAAGTTTCAAGCATCTTTACCAGTGTCTCACTGTACTTGAAGAAAATGAGAAATGGCCAGTAGGACTGTCCACTGCTTTTGTCTTAATTTTTTTTTGCTAATATGTGTGTGCAATATACTTACTTAGGGGAATTTTAAAGGGGAGGGAAAAGAGGTAAATATCGTTGGGTTTCAGTGGGGCATTCCAGATGTGTGTGTCTTCTCTAAAATCAGGGAAATGGTCACTGCTGGTGAAGTAAAGGGAAAGCTCAGTATCACTTTGAGTTAGAATAAGATGTGGTTTTATCCAGTACTTTTAAATGCTTCTAAATTGAACTACTTTAATTATGCATGTATTTCATTTATAGGAAATCAACTTTTTTCAATGTGTTAACAAAGAGTCAAGCAGCAGCGGAAAATTTTCCTTTCTGTACTATTGATCCAAACGAGAGTCGAGTACCTGTGCCAGATGACAGATTTGACTTCTTGTGCCAGTATCACAAACCTCCAAGGTAACTGAAATTCTTAATATTCTTCTTCAGTTAGGCAGCTGAAGTAGTGTTACTGAACCAAAACTTCCCATAAAAGTTTAATGCAACTGTAATGTCTAGAAGTTTGTTACTGACATCTGGTTTAGAATGTGAAATTATATGTCTACCTGGATTATACCTTTCCCATGCCCCTAATATGACCTTTATTATATGAGAATGATAAATGTAGCAGCTGTCAGTCATTGCTCAGCACCATTTGGTGCTTGGTATTCCTGTCTTTGAAGGTGGTTGCTCCCAGGTGACTTGGAGGGTCTTCTGAAGAGATTTGAAAAATGAGCAGTAATGCCTAACATGTCATAAGGTTGCTCATTTATAAGATTTCCACCCTATACTTTGTATCATTCTGATTATTGTATGTGCTATAGTTAGCTAAACAAATATCTGTCATTATCCCTGCGTCCTCAGTTGTTTGACAATAAGTTTTATGGGCAGTCTTTTTTGTCCCTGATTTTCTCACCTTTTAATAGGGTCTGCTACTTGTTCTGTGGTATATTCAGGGATATTCCTACACTACATCTCTTCTGGTTCTTTCATTATTCTAGGAGTGTATTTATTTTGTCACATTTTTGTTTTTGCTATTGACTGTGTTTGTAATTGCTCTGTATGTTCAATGTGGCAACTTTTTTTTTTGCTTGAACAGCAAAATTTTCAGAAAACAAACTTAAACAGAGACTTGTGACTCATTAATTTTAGTTTACAGTTACTTGCAGAGGTATCTTGAATCAAGTGAATGTACATAAATCATAGGGCAAACTAGCATGCACATGTGTACTTTTTTTCAGCTCTAGGGCCTCAGTTTTAGAGCCAGCTCTCACCCACAGTTAAAGAAGATTGATTAGTTGCTAATCAAAAATCCATTTTCTGACTTAGTTTTCAGGTCTAAAAAAGCTGTTTCCATCTGTAACTATTGTGCAGTTTTTAAATACTGCATTAATATGAAGCTTAGTTTGTTTAGGTGGATTGTTATAACATGTTACCTTGTTTTTCCTGCTCAAGTTAGTGTTAAGCATGATGGTTACTGCATGGATCTTAAAAATAAAACTGCTGAATTAGAGACAAAACTTTCAGGCTGTTAACTGTGCAGAGATAATGGTGTAGCTTTTAAGTTTTGTTGACAATTTTCTTCTAACTTGTACTATTAGTGCTGCTTTGGCTGTGTCAGTAATCCCTTTTTCTTCTCACTTATCTATGAGCAGCTACTCCCAAATTAATAGTTGAAATGACAAAGAGATTATTACCTCTCCCCTCACCCTGCATTTGTCCATCTGTGTTTACAGGGAGTGCTAAGATTGTAAATACCTATATGTGTGTTCTCTGACTAACAAATTCTCCTTCCCTCCCTCCCTCCTTATCACTCTAAAATATTAATGAAAATAGTATATCTTCTGAATCTGTATCCAGTAAATATACTGAGTTTGGTAATAACCTAGATAATCAGCTTTCATTTGAATGGTCTTTTGACTTTCTACTGACATTTGTTACTTAAAGTTAATGGATGTGGGCACTAGTGGGTAGTTATAGCTCCTGAGTTCACCAGTGCTGCTTATATGATTTTTGTATTTCACTGTAACAGTAATAAAACAGAGATAATTAGTGATAGTCCAGTAGAACACTAGACTGAAGTAACTTACTGGGCTAATTGTGCTTGTCTGCATGAGACTAACTGAGGAAAAGAAGGCTGTAGTCACATAGATATGCTACTGAATTGTAATTTAAATGTCTTAAACTCTCTGTATAGTCTTGATTTTGTTCTTCATCTTTATGTAATACGTTCTGTGGTAATTTTCTACTTGTTTGGATTAGCAGACGTAATCCATCTGTGCACGCAGAATGTTTTATAAACAGTGAATTCTCTTTAAATTGGACTCTTGTCTAGCCTCAAGATTTTGTCTTTCAAAATCCAAAGCATTTGGGTTTTTTCCCCGTATGTTACACTTAGTTTTCAGATAACTGCAGTCATTGTTGGGAGATGGGGAAAGGAAAAATGGGGTGACTTTGTCTTAACTGATGTAATGCACGACAGGACAAAGGGATCTTGCCTTGGTGCCTGCTGTGAGCCAGGGGAGGGGAGAGGGACAGGGCTGGGCTGGCAGTTGCTGTGTGTTCCACTGAGCTGGGATTGCTCTGCTGCAGCAAGACTGACTGTTGCCGTGGGCATTGCTGCCATGTGTTTGTGCCCATTCTGCCATCAGAGGAGGAGTTGGGATCTTCAGATAGTGTTTGTTGCTTGAAGATCCATTCCTCTCTCCAAAAGAGGAGAGAGCCTCAGCTTGGTTGGGACTGGTGTGCTATTACTTGTTAGCCCATGCTGAAAGCTGAGTGGTATTAATTGGAAATTAATAATGTTTGTGAATGAAATCACTTAAGCAACAATTTAGAGACTATTACCTACAGATAAATCTGTACTTAATAGATTAAGGTACAGTGGCAGAACTTGTAACCTGTGCTTTTTTTTCTTTCTGCAGCAGTGGGATGTATGTGACTGTTGACAATAAATAAGTTGAATGATATAGACTGTACACAGAAGGTGGGCTCTAAGAACTTACAGTAAAAACTGCTGTGTTGTTGCCAAATGATATAGATGATTGCTTTGAGCTTCAGTGTTACTACTGCTTGCTTTTTGGTGTGAGTGAAACTGGATACTAAAAGAAAGAAATCTTAGTATATTAAACACAATCCTGAATGCTTGTTATTTTAAGGTATTTTTCATATCATGTTACTAACTTAATGTATGTATTTAAACTACTTATTTGTTTATTATAAATTTCATACAATATTCAGTGAAAACTCATTTGTTACATTTTGCCCACATGTAGCTTTTTCAGGAAGGAGATGGTTGATATTTTATTTTGTTGTCCTCCTACCCCTGTTAACCCAGCTCAGGTACTTTCAGGCAAGGTTGTACAGACTAATGATTGGATTAGTTCCAGTTTAGTAATTGGAAAGAGAGTATTTTCTGTGGACAGATTCACTTCAGCAGGAACTATAGCAGAAAGGTGTATTTCCCCCCCACCTATCTATGAGTCCTAAGTAGGTGGCAGAGGATGAGGTCTGCTAATTCTGTAATGGAAAAGAGATATTTTTCATCCCTACAAGTAGCTCTTGACATGAAAATTATGACACAGAAGCCAGAAAGAGTTGCTCTGTTAACTGCAGTTAATATCTTATGGGACATTCTATGTTTAGGAGTGATGGATATCTTGCACAAAAAATGAGCTGTGTGTATAGTGCATCTGAAGAAATTTTAGTAACTTAAAAAAGCTTAATGAAGCTATTTTCTTGCTTATTTTTTATTCTAAATTTAATTAAAATGCTGTTTAATCACCTTAGAAATATTTTTTTAGTGTAAATACATCAAACTCATGTAATTTGTGATTTGTATCCTAACTCACACACAGCCTGAAGGCCTCTGGATGTATGTACCCACCACTCTTAGCCCAGAAGTCCCTCAGCCTATTGCCACAGCTGTAGTGTGCTGTGCCTGACCAGGACATGTGCCTCAGGTGACTCTGGAGTCCAGCCTCAAAATGATTTTCACTGAGTTGGTAGAGGAGGCTGCAATTTCCTCTTTATTTGATTTATTTTGTGCCCCGATAATGTCCTCACTGGAGTTATTTGCATTTTTTCTAGTTTAAGCAATATGACTAACTAAAAGAAGTACTCAGGAAGAAGCACTGTAAACCTAAGGTAATTAACCTACAGCCTAACTGTAAGTAATTATACCCAAAGACTGCATTGTCTGATAGGAATCAACCTGTCTGAAAATACCAATAAAAAAGGTGATTTTAAACTCTTATGTTTCTGCTTCCTCCCTTGCTTAAAATCAGAGATTATAAGCAGGAGTGAATCAAGAGAGAAGGGACAAATCAAACTACTTAAAAAGTTGTATTTCACCTGTGAGTTGCCTTGCAGACAAGCATTTACAAACACAAAGCTTATTGCAACCACAAAAATTTCTATTCCACCTAGACTATTTCTAATCTATCTTGGATGTCCTTTCCAAACTGAAAGCAATTTTGATTATCTCAAAAGGGGATAATGTCTAAATTGCAACTACCCCACTTCATCTCTAGCACTGTCCATTATACTTTAGGATCTCTGTACTTTTGGATTGCAGATTGATAAAATTCATTAATTCCGATCTTTGGTGCTCAAGTGATAGTTACTGAACTAAATCTGAGTAAATCCCATCTCTGTCTAGACCATGAAAGTCCTCTGCAATATTAAATGAAAGTTCCCCTGAACTCATTGTAGGATTGCATAACTCAGATACATGATAAAGTTTTTAAGTCAAAATTATGTTATCAGTTGCTGGAAAGTATTTTGTAGAAACCAGATCAGCAGTGGGACTTTCTGAGGGACATCATGTGGGACTTAATCTATGTTTAAGAAGAGCATTTATGTAAATGGAAACCACCTGTAGTTTCAGAGTGAGAGATCAACAACTTAGCAGGATGGAGCTCTAACATATCAGCATCTGTAAGAGAATCCCTTTTTTTTACAGAAAATGACTGAAAATTGGTAACTGTATCCTGTTAATGTTGTTTTTAAGTGTTACTGAGTTTTCCTGCTCTTCAGTTTGTTCTGAGCCTGTGTAAAGCAGCTGGGATGTGATGTGTGTTCTAGCATTACATATTTGACAGCAGTGAATGAAAAACCTTGAGTAATGGTGACTTGAGCCATCTTTTCTGCCTGATGGGAGAAGGCAAAGTTTAATTAGTTGTATTTTGTTGGTGTAATAACTTACTGAATAGTTTGAGAACGCAGGTGTTTGGTACATACAAGACACGGAGTATGTGTTGTAATCCACATTGACTCTCTCACCTTGTTATAATTCATATCAGTGCAATTTAATTTGCAGATTTTTCACTTCAGGTTCATGTGCCATTAGGTTCAAGTCTTGTTTGTCAGTACCATGGATTAAATGCTATTAATGAAATCATTCTTGCATAGAAGTGGCCAGGGTTCATCTGCAGTACCTGGTTCTTTGGAAGCAGATTCCTTTAACTGCCCAGTGAGGGATTTTGCTTGCATTGGTCAAAACTGCTTACAAGATTGATTGTGGGAGTTGTTATAGGGAGTACAGTCACCTGGGAGAGGGAGTTCCAAACTGTTCTGTTTGGAAATGAGCCAAAAATAGCAGTGAGGACAATGGCTCTCAAAGAGATTGTCACAATATACATGTTCTCTTTCTATGTTGCTGCTTTTACTTCAGTTCATTTGTGAATGCCAGCAGATGACTCTTACTTTAGTTGTGTGAATTTTTAGGAAGGAAGAAGAATTTCTCTTTTCTGCAAAATATATAACCCTATGGATACATAAGCCTCTTATCCCTGAAAATGTCCTAACCAGCAGACTGCAAAATTGTACTTTGTCTGGCCCAGTGAATCTTGTGCTCTTTACTGCGTGGTTGCTCATACAGTGAAGGTGGTACACTAACACAAACTCAGTGCTGCTCTTTTTCAAAGGGATTATATAATCCTGCTCAAGTGATTATACCTGTGGTTAAAATATAGAGATACTTCTGGATTCGGTGTTCTGTTTCATGTTATAAATCCTTGTGACATGCATTATGGTAGATTGGTGTTGCACTGATTTGTACAAATGATCAGTTGATGCCACCTGTTCCTGATGATCATTTGAGGCTCAGTGACATTATGCTAATACTGACTAACGAATCTTAAGAAATGGAAATTAATTTGTTTAGAGGAGGAGGAGGAAAAAAAACCCAAAATGCAGTTAAGTCTTCAATAAACCATATTCAAGACATACGGTACTTTCCTCGCATTCTGTGCAGTGTTCTCTGTTTATTTTCATAATGTTTACTCTTTGTCCTTCAGAATAGGGGCAAGTGCGACTAGCTGTGCCTTTTTCTGCTTCTCTGTATATTCATCTTTCTACGATGAAACAGAGATTTAGACCCGGGAAGGTGTCTGCCAGTGGGGATAATTTTAATTTGCTTGGAATGTGAGCTTTGTGATAGCCGAAGTGAAGGTGAGAAAGCGCCCTGGAAACCCAGTTACTTCAAAGGTCTCTTGCTTGTATTACTCAACTGTGAAAGAAATGCGCTGGGGTTTTCTTTCCATTGTGTAGCAAATGAGGTTGATTCTGGTGATAGTGGCCATCTGCATATGAAGGTATCTGCCTTGCTCTAATGTGGCATCTTTGTAGTGAAAGTGTGAATTGTTCTGATGGCTGGCCAGGAAGTTAATCCTACCAGAAAGATGAGACACGAGCATAGAACATTTCTTACACCACCTTTGTTTTCCTTAAAACACAGTTTAAAATGACAATGGAGAAATGCTTTAAAGAGTGGCATTTTTCTGTCTTGCTTTTTAGTGAGTAGTTGTGTGTCAAAAAGCAAGGACTGGGAAGTTGCCTGCATTTCTTCTGAAGTTAGTTCTGTTTGTGTCAGGCAGGAGGAGTTACTGGGTTAATGCATTAATAGTTACTGGCTTCTGTGTTCAGAATGTGAGTTACTCTTGGTAGTGTCTTAAATAAGGATTTGTTCTGAGTTTGTGTACTGGCAGTTAAAAAAATATAGTGGGACAAAAAAATGAAATTTGCAAAATTGGTTTACTTCAGAATGTGCTTATATTCACGTTCTTTTGACTGCATTTCACAGTATTAACTTGCAGCACACAATATCTGCCTTCCCAAGGATGGGCCCTTCTTTTCGTGGGCCTAGTGAAGTTTAAAGTCACTGTTGTGTACCCGAATTTAAGTAACATACTGTATCATGTTACATAATTGCTTCTTTCTAAGTACATCGCAAAGATATTAATTACATGAAACGTGTCATTATGGTTCTGATTTCTTATACCTGTTAGGTTTAGTGACACTTTGAACTTCACCTTGGTAAACAGATCTTGTAGTGTGAAATTGTTTTACTTGAAAGAAATAATTTTTCTTTGGAAGTGTTAGAGCAAGATTGAAAGGAAAAACTTTAGGTCACCTCTCTTCCAGAAATAATTGATGTTCCATACTCAAACAGATTCTAGTGAACCATCTCTCCCCAAATTAATGAGTTAATTTGAAGTGGGGAAGCACATCTGCTGATATGTGTTGTATGCAGTCAAATGGAAGTGGGAGAGCACCAACGAAAAAAAAGTTGGAATTGTGTTTTGTTCTACCTAAGTTAGTTGCTCAGAGCAGAGACAATGATCCATAGATGTCTGTAACTGCATTTTTTTCCATCTGGGCTATAGCTTCTCTACCAGGCACTGGGATAAGAAGAGAACGGTGATTTATTTTCCTGCTGGTGGAGTTTCCTGCTGTTACAGATTTAGCAGCAGTCATGTTGTCAAATATTTCAGTATTTGGAAAACATTTACTTTTCAAAAATTATTTATTTATCAGCAAGTTGTCATATGAATAAAAATAAAGCTCAATTTGGGCTGTGGACAATAAAGATTTCAGATGTGTAATACTGCCTAGGAGTTAAGTGGCTAGGTCATTCCTTGCCCTCATTCCCACCTTTGTGGTTGTTTCTGTTTGTGAGCAGCACTGCAAAGGTAGGTCTTTGGAAAAGGCATCTTGAGGTAGACCACAGGATTTCTATCTTTGGATTTGAATGTGGTGTTGAAGAACACTCACCATGGAACAGAACACTTTCCACTTTCCAAATCAGCTCTAGCCGCTCATGCTGGCTTCAGGGATTCTTTCACACCCCTCTTCTTGTGGGTGTGAAAGCTGTGGGTTTGGGTGTTTGCCACTATACTTACTGCCAGTAAAATAGTGAGCTGCTGTATTAGTCGTAGCATAGCTAATGAAATATAACGGTGATGAAGTGTTTGATGGCAATGTTCCAGCTATTTATTTTGGAGCCATCAAGCTGGAGATCTTGAGACTGTGGTGTGCAGTTCCTGGTCTTTTGCAAGTGAGGGGTTTGCAGCATTTCAGTGTGGTTCTCTCTCTGCCATTGTTCATCATGATGATGTCATTTGCCTAGAACATATAAAGGTGCTTTTAGTCAACACCTTATCACAATGTTTTAGCAGTTTCTTAGTTATTTTCCCTGACTCAGCTGGATTTTGAGAAGTAATTTGGTTTAGAGTCTACATGAAAAGTTTAATCCTCATTAAGTTATTTGTTCATTTTAAAACAAGTTGAGAATTTGTGGAGGATTTGCAGTTTATAAATTTCCCATAACTTTAAAAGCTTTTTTCTGGTTGTTGTCAGCTAGTTTGAACTTAATGACTATTCTATTGTTGCTCTATAAAATGTCATGTGAACACGTCTCCTTAACCCTTTGCTGTTCACTGTGCTGGAAAACATCACAGCTGTTTGCATTATAATACTATCTTGACTTACCTGCTTTTTTTCCAAATTGTTTGCATAACCCTGATCACTGCTAGTTTTAATCACTACTGTATTAAAAAAAAGTGCCCTTGTCTTCGGCGAAAGTTGCATAACTTACTGAACTAAATGGTAACCCTAGAGGTGTGCAATAGCAGAGTGCAAAGGACTTTTGTGTCTTATCCCTTTGGTCCTGTGAAAATCGTGCATTACACATGACGTATTTATGCCTCAGTCTTCCAGGCCTGCTTGATTATTCTTTAGTTGTCTGTATGATTCCACACTTCAAAACTAGTTTACTTAATTTTACATAAATATTTACAGAGAACTTAGAGAATGGATGTTTTACATGGGACGGGGGGAATTTTGTCTTGCATATTCCATACTGTGATGTTTAGCTTGTTCCAGGAAAAAGAAGTCTTGGATTTTCGTGTTCTGAACTTATTTCTGTGCCAAAAAATTTGGCTAGTATGCTTTAGTAATGAAACTTCCAACTTCTATATTTCAGCAAAATTCCAGCATTTCTGAATGTGGTGGATATTGCTGGCCTTGTGAAAGGAGCCCACACTGGACAAGGCTTAGGAAATTCCTTCTTGTCTCACATTAATGCCTGTGACGGGATCTTTCATCTGATGCGTACGTAAACTTACCTGTTTTGTCTAGCTTAAGGACAACATTCTAGTAATGTAAATAATAACTGTGGAACAAATATCCATTACAATTTAACTTTTACCATTCAATTCAAAGCCATCAGGTCTTGGGTTTTTCCAGCCAAGACAATCCTCATCCTCTGCCATATAACAGGTATGCCTTTCTTCATTAGCCTTGTACTGAAGACCTAAAAAGAAGCTGGGTTTTGGAAATCTGCAGTAATGATGTGTCTTTTCTTTTGCCAGCAGTGCATGGCAGTTTATTTGTTTAATTTCATGAAGAAGGAGGAATGCAATGTGTTAATAAAAGACAGAAATGGAAGTAGGAATCTGCTGGTTTTGTAAATCCTTAAACTTTCCAGATCCTGAGAGGATGAAGTTTCTTTGTTGCCTTTCGCTAGGGTTTGGTCAATGTTCCTGATGAACTGTGTATCTTTGGAAACCAGTGCCCTGAAACCAACTGTCAGTTTTCAGCCTGGTTGGTGGGCACTGAACTCTGAATCTCTCCAGTCACAGTAGAAAGTGGCTTAAGAAGAACCATTCAGGCTGCTCCTGTACAAGGGCAACAGGCAGGGGACTGGAGGATGAGACTTGTATGCCAGCAAGCTGGAAAGGAGGTGTTGCTGAAGATGAAGAAGAGATAAGAATGATAAAATGTTGGTAAGAAGAGCTGTAACAGGAAGTGATCTGGGGATTGTGCATTTTCAGAGCATGAAAAATTTAGTGTTTGTTTTCATTTTGATTTGATCTGGAACCCATTTTCACCTTTGAGCACTGAAAGTGTTGCTCCCTGTCTTTATGCTGTTGTGATAGGTACTCCTGCTGCCTGTGGTAACAGCCAGCATGGGAAGCAGAGTCCTTCAGAGAATTGGTCTTTTTCTTCTTTATGGATGCCAGTCAGGAAGTCAGAAGCAGGTCATTGTGGATTTGTGCTGTACACTTCAAGCTCTGCATGCCTGAGTATATTAAAGAAAGAGTTGGGCTTTGACTTAGCTTGGTTCAGTTGGTAATTTTGCAGAAAGCAGTTTGCGAATGAATCAAGTTGTATTAATTAAGGTAATAATAGGTAAGCAAGTGGCTTGATAGGAATGGAGTTGAGTCTGATGAGACAAACTTTGGGTAGCTCACCAAAGATATTTTATAGTTCCAGGCTAAAGGTTTTGATCCTGTTTTATTCATTTATTGAGGATGTGTTAAACTGTGTTATCTCTAGGACAGAAAGTTTACCTGTGGTTTTTTTAGCTGCCTTAACAGAATACGCTGTTGTTACCTCTTTGTGTTCTGAGATGTTTTTTAGAGAAGGCTGTTGCCTATTAGTTGATCCACCACAAGGCACACAGGTGAGCTCTTGCATGGCATAAAGCTGAGGAGAAATGCCATCTGTTTCCACCTGGCTAATTCTCTACTTCCCTTTACTTACTTTAAAAAGGGGCAGTACCCCCATCTTGAAATGGCTGTGGATTTTCAGCTTTCAAATTTCTGTATCCTTGTTAGACTGTTGTTTTTCCTGAGATACATGGTTTTCATTAAATCAATAAAAACGTTGTTTATATGTCTAAGGTATATTTTAATACATGCAAAGAAACAGGCAACATGTGGCAACCACATATGGTAGGGTCATGGGACAAGTAAAAGGAGAGGTAAGTTTGTGTTCAGCACCACAATATTTTTATACATGATTAGTGACAGTATGAAGTAGATTCTCTTAGCTCAGCAAACAAGGCAATTCAGTTTTCCTCTGCAGAGCAGAGCATTCCATTCTTGGGTTTTGATACTTTCTGTAGATTTTTTTTCTGTAAAAGTGCACAAACTGAAAATAATTTACTGATATTTAAACTAAACCAGTTGATCTCTGTACACTTAAAAAGAAAAATTTCAGATGTTATCCCAGTTTCTTAGGGGTAAGGGGTATAATTTAGTTTTGACCACATCCAGTTATGAAAACTTCAGGCAGATATACTTGCTTACTTACTGGCTGAGTGAATGGGGGTTTTAATTTTGAAATAGTTGTCTGGCCTGGATAGTGGTGTTTGCAGTCCCATAGTAACCTGACATGTGCTTTAAGGTACTTACAGCTTTGTTCATCTTCCAAGTTTCACAGTTTAATTTGAAACACTTTTAACAGTTCTGTTCTCCATGTTTCAGGTGTACTGCAGTTTTGACTGAGGCAGCAATGTTTTTTGTGGTTAGAGAAGGCAGGCTGTTTGAAGGTTACTATAGTGTTTCTTCCTCATGGCTTTAACCACCTTTTAACTTTTATGGCAGATTGGTCACAAATGCTTGTAGAAAATTACTTTCTTTGTATGGTGAACTGTAAACAGCAACTTTGTTACAAGTGTAAGTTTACAAATTACACTTAAACAATGCTTCAGGGAGGAAAATGGTAGATATCAGTATTTAGTCCCTGCTATAGCTCTGTCAAGTTTTTGAATGTACTGGATGTTAAACAGCCAGAGCTCTTCATGATTTTGAATTTCTCTTCCCACTGATATTCTGCAGTCCTAGTTTTCTAGAAAATATGTTCCATATTTTTCTCTGATTTTTAGTTTCTTTAATGAAATCCAGTCTTTCTCTTCAAAGGTACAGAAATTGGGAGGAAGCATGTCTGTAAAAGTACTTTTCTGTCAAATACTCCTTTTCAATTAATAAAAAGCATTAGGGTTGGATGCCTAGTGTTTGAAGTAGGGCAGGCAGCATTGGGTTTTGTGGAAGAGCTTGGGAGCTCACCTGTGCCATCCCCTGGTGTGCCAGTCATGCAGAAGATCATGTGAGCTGCCTGCGGTGACTCGGTGCTGGGGGAAGTAGGGCTGGTAAGCTCCTGCTTTGCTCCTCTGGAAGTGCTCTGACTTCACAGCAGAGGAGCTGCAGCTGCCTTTCAGCAACAGGATGTGGAGTTTGGTAACTGATAATCCATGAAATCTTACTCTTTGTGATAAGAGTGAAAGAACTGTGAGGCTAGGTAAATATCCCCTGTAGTCTTACAGAAGTGACTGGTGTGGCCACTGCTGATGGGTTCCTAGAAAGCTAATTGCTTTCACTCCAGTTTTGTGTTTGTTAAAACTGGAAATGTTTAGTCCACCCCCTGATTCTGCCTCCTTCAGGGTTTTAGGTAACTTCTAAAGCTATTTGTCATTATTTAAGGCTTTGATAGCTATGAATCATGTCAGATGAGCATAGTTTATTCTTACTTGGAGAAAACACTAATCAAAACTGAGTTTGACAATATTTTTGCAGATTTTTGCTCAGCCTTTAAAATCAAGTTGATTGTATTTTTTTACCATCATGAGGGTTAATGGTAACTTGCAGTAATACTGCCAGTGTTTTGATTTGCCTGCAAAAATCGAAGTCGTGATAATGTTATTTAATTGAGTAAGATATATCCTCCTTTTTCACTTCTGTTTTTGACTTTCTAGAAAAATGTGTGTATTTTCTATATAAAGATGCTAATCATGTGTAGCTTTTGTGTACTTGAGACATGATGCATTTTCCCCCATGTTCTCTATGAAGAAATCATACCTGCTGATTGCTGCTCCTGGAATCTGACTGCTACTGCGAGGAGGCATGTGAGGATATCACTTAGCCACACTCCACTGCACTAACATTTCAGTGAGCAAAGTATGACTTACATCTTATCCTTCCGGCACGTGTGTTCTGTGCTTTGGGAGTCACAGTGGCTCAGTTTATGCAGCTGTAGCTTGGCTCTGTCACTTCTAATATCTAAAGCTGTTTTTTCATCTTCATAATATGTCAAAATTCACCTTGAAATGTAGTAAACGTATCTGTGTTAAAAAAATTTTATTGTCTTTGACATATTTCGGTTCAATTTTTTGAAGATGCTTTGGTTTTGTTTTATATTAGTAAGTGTAATTGACACCTCTTAAAAAAGGGTTGCCTGTTTACAAATACAAGCCTTTCACTGCTAAGCTACCAAAGTTTAAAAATAGTCCGCACATATTAAACTGTGAAAAACTTTTAACTAATCAGATTTTTCACTTAGGCAAGAAGATAATTACAGGAAGGGCAATAACCTCCTATGCTGAACAATTTTAGAAAAACTTTGCAAAATCTGTCGTTGTTCTGGAACATAATTTTAGCGTGTTTGAGATGCAGGAAATCACATTGTAAAATCACCCTTGTCTGTTGTGTTATTGCTGGTCATCACTGTAGTGAGTTAGCCTTTGTCTTTATTGAACAGTAAATTACGTGGCCAGACTAAGTGTAAATGATACCTGAGCTTTAATACATGTTCCTCTAAGGCCAGGTGGTTACAGTTTAAAGCACAAATAAACTCAGATAAGGGTTTAAGTAGCTTTCATTCTCAAATTTCTCACAAGTAATTGTTGTTCTGAGAGCTGAATAAGCCTCCCCAAATATATGGATATTAGGAGCAAAAATTTACATATATCATTTTAATCCATGATAAATAAATGTCTCTTAAGGATATACTTTACTTCTTCAGACAGAACTAATAATGTTCAAACATTATTTTATTAATCAAACAGTCCAAAATGTAATTTATGTTGAAGTTGCCTCTTGATGTCACAAATTGAATTTTGATTGTAGAGTACCTAGGAGGTTTCAGTCTCAAATATTGTAAAATCTGTAATTTTAATTAATTACTTATTGAGAAGGAAAATGACTGTTCTTGCAGTCTTGTTTAGCCTTTAGCATAGTTTGATAATGCTAGATTTGTTAATATCATGCTAATTATAGTGACAGTGGATTTTGGAACCCACTCTGTCATTCATCTTTAGCATAATATCCTATGCCTCTTTATGTCCAGTTTCTTTTTTGTATCAGAACAGATGAAAACATAAAATTTCCTGTCTAAAGGCCACCACCCTTGCTAGAGTAGCAGCATCTAATGCCATTCTATTTATAGATGGGACTTGTTAAGTTTCCTCAGCAGGGACTTAAAGCTATGACCTCGTAGGCCAGAAACAGGAGAGCTACCTACTGAGCTACAAGGGCAATCTCTCAATTCTAAAGAATACATAGAAAATTTCTAATATACTGTACTGTGAGTCATAAAGTACTTGACCAGTAAACCCTCCCTCCCCAGAGAATAAAGACCAGGCAGGCTATCTTTACTGAGTCATTGCTATTACTTGACCTACAACTACTTTTATCATAGTTCTGTGTGTGTGATTTGGCAGTGTGTAATTGCTGTTTAGGCAATGCAGATGAGTTTTTCCTCTGTAATACTTTAAAGAAATTGGCAATGTGTGGTAAGAGTCGGAGTGTTCAGGTGACTGTTTCTGAAATACATGTTTACCTGTTTGAGTGGGTGCCATTGCTGATGGTGTAGGGTGTCCTGACTTTTTAAAAACAGTGATAATTTAATAATTTATTAATAATTTTTTATTTGCTGTTCCATGGACTTTTTTGAAAGCTTGAAGGGAAAGGTACTGCAGATGGATTTGTTTTGTTTTTCTAATATGAAATGTGAAAGCCTGTTTTCCTTTGGTCAGAGGAAGGCTACCTCAGAAAAGGTAAAGTATCAGTTCTTTGCAAAAAGATAAGTGGCTGAGTTTTCACTTTAATTAGCTGCATGATTGTATCAGAAAGGTGAGTGGTCTGTAAGCTGAGAATATTATAGCATCCCTTTCAGAAAGGTGCTTTTGAGAAAGTGTTTTGGTTTTGTTTTTCAATGCAGAGTTTTAAGGAGAGCTTTAAGAGAGGTTCCTAAAAGCAGTTCTGTTTCCCAATTGAATTGTAGATGTCTATGCTTCCTAACACAGCTGAGGGCATGGCCTGCCCTGCGTTAGTAAATGGCAGTAGGAGTTGCTGTTGCTGCTTAGGGACTCTTTATCTCTTTCCCTCATTGCTCTGGAGTTGTATATGCAGGTGAGTCAATATCAAATGAGCTGAGGTGATAGTTTCTGAGGCTTATGTGACTTCATTATTAAAATAGACAAGGAGCAGTTTACATATGTGATTGTTGTGTACTCAGCAGTGGAGTGAAGACCAGGAGGAACCTGGCTTTGGTTTCTTGTTCTGGCTTCAAGTTACTTATCCTAGACAAACTAAATGAGGCTATTGGGTTAGTTAAGTTATTCCGTTTTAAGACTTAATATATACTTCCTTTTTGTTCTGTGTCAAGCAAATTTATCTGAGATCCTTGGGGTGTCAGTTTAGAGTTCCTTTATCTTTGCCAGTCAGAGTTTATGAAACTGTTTAATAAACTGACAGTAAAACTTCTGGTTCAGTTTCCTTTCAGAATTGCTATTTATTGGAGCAGCCTGGTTTCTACAACAGCCAAAATGCCACTTTTAGAAAAATAGGTGTCTGTCCTTTTCCAGGTCATACATAGTGCCAGACTTGTACACTGGATGGGAAGGTCCTCTGTGAGCTGAAGTGGCTCCGTACTCCATATGGATAGGCTGCCACTTTCTTCTGTGCTGTTGGAACTGATTGTGAAACCCACATAATAAAATGGCTTTTGCTTTTTAAAAATAACCATATTCTTCTTGCTGGGTTATTTTAAAAAGAGGTCATTTCTCTAATCAGATTTAATATGTAATACAGCAAACAGTCATGCTGTTCTAGCTGAGGGAGCATTAAGCTGAGATTGGTAAGATGAAAAATGTTTATAAAAAGGCAGCCATAGGAAATACGCTAGTTGCATCTTTTTTTATTCCCCCCCTTTTTTTTCCTTCCAAGTTTGCAAGACTTAGGGATGTTTTCTTTCAAATCTTGCATGTTGTCCACTGGAGTCTGAAGAAATCTGACTTTCTTATGACTGTTATTTATGCTGAGATGTTATTGAGATGCAGGGTTTGGTTGCAGATGTGCCTTTGTGCTGTTGTAATGCTGAAGTATTGATGTGGAAATCTGCTGACTTCTTTTGGTGAGCCTTCAACAAAGATAGTTGGTATGTTTTAAGTATGCTTTCCAGACTTTCTCCTCTGTCCTGATGAAGTCCAGCTTCACTTTGGCTAAAGATGAAATTTTGCTTTTCTACTTGAGTTTACAGGGAATTATATATTAATCAGTTATCAATGACATCTCATCAGAAATTCTTACGGCCTGTTTTTTTTTGTTTGGAACTTGTCACTTTTGTATTTGCTCCACTCAGTTTCTCCCAGCTATTTTTTAGTGTATTTCAAGATGTGTTTTTATCATGATATCTTCTATCCACTTTCTTCTGTGGAAAACAAAATTAGCAATGGGCTGGATTTAAATGCTGGATGTTTATCAGCAGTAGTTGCAGGAGCTGCTTTGGAAACTGTTGCTTTTAGTTTTTGCTAGGGGGTCTCTATCCTCGAACAACACCCTGAAGCTTCCATGCCTGGAGACAATTAGCTATCAGCTATTGTTTGAGATGGATTTAGAGAAGACAGTCAGCAAGAAAATAAAACATTTCTTGTCTTAAACTGATTTTAACTTATATATCACAAGGTGCTGTTTAAATATTGAGTGCTTTGTGCAATTACAAAACGTTGTGAGTGTAGGCAGATCTCAAGTCAGTGGGATCCAGAACCTCACCTCAGTTTCTGCTTTTAGCAAAATAATGGATAATTTTTCCTAAGCCATAGTTCATCTTTGTAGTTAGTATGTTGGGCTTTTATTTGTAGATATTGTTTAGTCAATATGATAAAACATATGATAGAAATTTTGATAATGAAGAGTTAAAAAGCTCTTAGTGTTTTCTTTTTATAAGCCACCTGTTGCCTTAGAAGCATAAGTATATGAATTCGAACAAAGTGCTCATCACTTGTCAGCCATCAGTGGCAGCATAAAAATTACTTGTGGTGCTTGCTTTGCAAGAAGTTCTTTTGTGTTTGTGACATCAGCTTTGTTTTATACAATTAAAGTATTACACGCTAGAATAATCTAAATTGCTACCACTAAATGGTGATGTAGTTCTTTTTTCATGGAGCTGAATTTGTTTACTGATTGTGTACAGCTATTGACTACTGTTTAACATGACATGTCCTTTTTGCCTAGAACAGTCTTCGGAAAAGGTGTTTTTTTGTGTCCTGTTCTTGTCTCCCACCCCCTCTATTCCTCCTCCCTTCTCCATTATGGTCAGCTTTTCTCGTACTTTTTTTAACAAGTAGATAAAAATACATGTTAGGCTTCAGGGGTTTTTTTTTTCCAACTAGCAAATTAATGGCACATGATGATATTGCAACAGAGAAAAAAGCCTTGCAGTAAAGTGATGTGGACTGCAGGAGATGTTTTGTTCTATATGAACACGTTTTGACGTGAACAGAATAGTTTTTGTTTGCATGGTTTAAAATAAAACCCCCAAGCAAACATTGTTCTGATTCTGACCCTGCCGTACTAGTGATTGTACAGATACCTACTGTACAGCTTTCTCTGTTGGAAATACCTCATCTGTGATGTTCTGTTCCTCTGTTATTGCTGTATTTTTCTTCTGTTTACATGTCTTCTGATTTCAAAGTGAATGGGAAGAATTTGCATGTGCCTTGGCTATGATCTCTTAAGGTTTTAATACGAGTTCTCCTTATCTTACAAGATACTCAGTGCTATAGAAATTCGTGGAAAATCTGCTGTTCCCTTCTCAAATTACATTGTATTGAATAAAACGTGATTTTTGTGGAAAATTTGACCAAGTGGGTGAAATTAGTATAGTTTTTTGTATGTTGGCTGAGTATGCAGTAGAGTTTGTCTTGCTCCCCATAACCTTAGGAAAGGCATAACATCCCTTCAGAATTTCCATATACTTGAAGTCAGGTGAGGCATAGTTCCCATTTGAAGAAACTAGGCTATAACTAAGCTACCTCACTGCTGATTTTTGTATTCAATTGCTCTGTTTTTTGAAGGAATACATGACTACTGTGTAGTTCCGTATTAATTGGTGTGCAGGACTTACTGGGTCTACTGAATCTGTGATAAAATCTCTGTGGCTGCGTGCTAGTCCTGGAGCATTAAAGGCTCCCTTCAGCAGTGACTCCTCCTCCTTGGGCCTGAAGCCCTGAGACAGGAGCATATAAATTTGATTTTCCTATTCTTTCACACTGATCTAGTAACTTGCCCTTCAGAGGAATAATCTAAGTTAGAGATTTAGATAGAAATAAAGTTAAAAGCTGCTTACAGTCAAATAATGACTACAGCACTGTTCCAACAATAATCCTGTAGGGATTGGATATGAAAAGGATATAAATGCAAGCTAAATACCATGCCAAACAGTATTAAAAAATACAGTTCTCATATAGTCTCTTCCCGTACAGTGGCATTGGTGAGAATATAATTTTTAAACTGATAAACCATTAACAACATTCACTTTATGAAGATACTTCCGTTTTATTATTCCAGCATAATTGTAAGATGCTAACTTGCTAATTATTAGTTCATACACTCACCTGTTCACATGTTTTCCTATTGTCATTTTTCCTAAAATGTGTAAGTAAGTAAGTAGGGAGAGAGAATAAAAGTGACCTTTTAAAGTATGTCTATATTTTTTTCCAAGGGTGCAATTCTTCTGTTTAGTCATACTGTGTGATTCAAATTCCATTAATTGCAGTCAAGTTCTGCTCAGTGTGAATAAAGATGGCTTGGTCTGAAACTTAACTAATCTGTCTATATTTATAGGAAGCAAAAATAAACATCTTTCTTCTGTATTGATTACTTTTGCAGACTCACGTTACGGTGGCTGTGCCATTTAGAGTTAATAATTTAGTGTATGAGTTAAGTGATCATTTACAAATGCACGTTCTTCTTGTGAGGACATAGAATGTTTACTTCTAGTTGATTTGTCCCACATTGAAATAATAACAACATTCACATATTTGTTTAAATTTAATTTTCCCCTCTCTCTGTATGTGTTCACTGTGAGTGGTTTTGAGTATTAATGGATGCAGTTGCACTCCTGAGTAAATCATTGAGGGAGGGTCATTGTGTGTGTATATTTTCCTTATGGAGAAGTATTGCAGTGTCATTGTTGACTTGTTTTAGCCATTGTTGGAGCTGGGAAGTGCAGTGTGAATAGGCCTAGCAGAGCAAAGGTACTGCCAGCTACTCAGCTTTTCAGTTGTCTGGCTCACTTAACCTCAGAAGGGTTTCAGTTACTAAGAAAAGATAAAACCATTTAGAATTAATTAATAATTTGTTTTTAATGAAGCCCCTATTTTTAAAAAAAGTTACATGTTATTAAATTTTCATTTTCCTCCTGTATGGTCAGTGTAATGTTGCCAAGCTAAGGTATTTTGACTACTTCATTTGAGCATTGTTGTTGAATAATATGATGGACTAGACACTTCTAAAGGTTAATACATCATAATCCTGATCCTCCTAATCAGGCAAGAATTTTGTAGTTTTTCCTAGTCTTGCTGTGGATGGAAACATGAAACTTGCTGGTCAGTGAATTGAGGGAAGCAGTTGAGTCCAGGAGAACAGTGTATCCGAGTGGTGTGTGGATGTGTCCAGTGTGCTTCCCTCACTGGTGCCGGTGGATGTGATTCTCTGAGCCGGGGGAGGAGCTGATGGCTGCAGGCTCTTCCTGTGTGCCCTGCGCTTGGCCCTCGCTGTGCAGCCTGGGTGACTTCCTTGCTTTCTGCTGTCCTCATGTTATGAGCACTTGGGGCTTTTTTTTGGGAGAGGGAACATGGGATGCTCAGGAGCAGTGATGCTGGGAAGGCTGCAGGGCTGGCAGGCACTGCCTGCCTGGAAGGTGCCTTCAGCTGCCTGTGTATGGACAGCTTGGTGCAGAATACCAGCATT
Organism: Drymodes brunneopygia; assembly: GCA_013400955.1. Classification (NCBI taxonomy): domain Eukaryota; kingdom Metazoa; phylum Chordata; class Aves; order Passeriformes; family Petroicidae; genus Drymodes; species Drymodes brunneopygia. The sequence goes on along the minus strand of VZTZ01028730.1, from coordinate 1,203,668 downwards.
TCCAGCTTGTGTGTTGCACTCATACAAGGAGTCCCTTTGTCTGGTTCCCATTAACAACATCCCAGTCCCTCCCTGCTGGAGAGAAATGCTGCTTTTGTCAGCTAAAAACATCAAGTTAAGCTTTTCTCTCATCTCTTTCTGTTTATGGATTTCTTTTTTTTTCCAGAATGCCTCTGCACGTGGTTTGCTGATTTGAGGCTTTTTTTCCCTTCCCACTTTTGTTTTTTTGCTGTGTAACAGCAGGGTGGTGTTGGTTAACAGGATTTTGTACATCAGTGGTGCTATTTACTAGAATGTTGTTAATTTGCTGTATTAGAGCAGTGAAAATATGAAAAACAATAGTTTGTTCGCAGTCTCAGAGAACTAAAAGCTTCTTGACTGGAAAGGTATCTGGGACCGCTGCAGCTATAGGAAGATTGTTTTAAGTTGAAGTGTTAAATTTGCTGGAATTTGATAAGTTAGTACAAAGCAATGTCAAATCTTACCCATAAAATCACTGTGAAGTTATGTTTTTTTTCTATTTTAAACTTTGTCTGGGTGAACAAATAATGTTCTTTGTCTCAGAACATGTGTCATTATGTGGAAGTGCATTAATTCTGTATTTTACAAGCACTGCACAGAAATACTTCCACATAACTAGGCTGAAATATTCAGCATTTTTGAGAAGAAAGGACCTTTTGGAAGTCTTTGGTAAAGGAAAATACTACTTGTATTTAAATGCAGTTTGAATGTTTGATGCCATTTGAATTCACAAATCAGTATCATATGCAGTTTTAATGTCTGGATGGAGTGAGTAGATGGCTAAGCTGGGCTTCAGGCTGGCAGTGTGGGGGAGAGGGGCAGATGGAGCTGCATCCAAGAGCAAGGCTGTGTTCCTGTGGAATGCAAACAGGGTCTAACTGCCTCTGGTGGAGGAAGGGATACTGTAATATTATCAGCAATGTAGTATTGAAAATTGAAAACAAGTAACTGAAAGCACATTGTAACAGAACAGATGATTTAAATGATTCGGAGAACATTTCTAATGTTAGTAATCAGCAAACCACAGAGAAATTTGCTTGTGATCAGAGTTCTGATTTTTCACCAAAATGGAAAGTCTAGTCAAGGGTAATCCATCTTCTGTTCACTTGTTTTTTCTTAGCTATACTGCCTACCAATTTATTTAAAGAAAAAGATTTTATATGTGTATGTACTATTAAATAAATGTCAGAATGGAAACTTAAAAGCTTTATAGCTTTTTGGAAGTTTCCTTCTTCTGCAGTAGCATCTCATAAAATTTTGAAAATTTTCATAGATACAAATTGTTTGAAAAATAAGCATTCAGTTTACATTGGCTAGCTGAAAAATAATGCATCCTGTTTTCATAGCATTGCAGCAGCTACGTTTTCTTCAAATTTCTGGTTTGTTTTTTTTTTTGTAGTAGAAAAGTCTCTTGTTAATTTGTTGTGTGTTTCTTCTAAACTTTTTGAAGTTTAAGCATGGTATTTTCAAAAGATCTGAAATGAGATTTTCCTGCCATATCAAAAGGAAATAGTAAGACTCTCGTTCTGTGTTATGTGATATAGTTGGGTTTTTATTTTAGTCCCTGATCTAATTTAGGTTAGAACATTACATTATGTAAAAAGTGCATACAGTATTCTGTATCAGGGTTGTTACAAAAAGAGAAAAATTAAACAGCGAACTGTATCTTTATAACAAACTCATTGGAATTGTAAGGTTACTTTAAAATAGGATGTAACTCTTAAGGGATCTTCTTTTCTGTCAGATTCTCCTCCTTGAGCTAGCAGGGGCGTGAAGTCTGCTGGAACAGTTCTGGCCTGTGGCTTGCTCCTGTTGGTTCTGTCCTGTGGGAGAGCGTGAGCAGGCTGTGAGTTGAGTGAAACTGCACGAAGGGGTGCTGGTGCTTGGCTTGCTGGGCTGGGGGGCATCTATAGCAGCAGTGTTAGAGGGGTCTGTGTAAATGCTTGAATACTGCATTTGCCTTTCACATATCCTTTGAAATATGGGGAGTTTTGTCATCTTTTTATTGTGAAGAAGTTTAAGTATTGTGGCTCATTATCTTCTGAGAGTCTAATAGTTTTAGGAACCCTAAAATAATTCTATCTTTTTTTGTAATAATGATAGCCTCTTCAGGATAGATATGGTCAAAGACAAATGCTACATGATAGCTTTTGGGGAAAAATTGCAAGCAACTTTCCTACAATAATTGGATGAAAGGTTTTTTTTTTTTGTAGATTTAAGTGCTGATGGACAAGGACTTAACTTCAGAGACTTCAAAGATTGCCAAAATCATGAAGGCCATTATGATCCTTTTTTTTTTAAGAGTTTCTTTTAGTGTTTTGAGATGGAGAGAATCTTCATTCTGTCTAAGAATGATTTTTAGGTTTATTTTATCAGGAAAATAAGACCAGGGTCAAACAAAACCTTGAACAGATGACGTTTGTCTTGGAATTAGCAGTCAGCATTGACTGTTTCAGTGTTTTCTGGAAGTGTCTCAATGCCCATGAGTTTGACAGTTTGTATCTCAGCCTACTGAAGAAGTTGTGGTAGCAGTGATGTTTAAAAAGGCAGGGGTCAAGTGAAGGATAATTAATTAGTATTTATTCTTCTTTCTGGAATGTTTGAATTTAAAATACTTTTTCTTTTTTATCAGAGGGGAAATGTTTTGTGTTTCCTCATGCTAAAAGGCAATTTGAAGTGGCCTACTTGACTTCTTTGCTGCATGATACAAATGTTCATATTGACGTTTATGTGTAGAGAATTTTGAGAGTTTGAGTGCACCTTTATATAAGAACATCTGTTGGATTTCAAAATTTAAAGAACCCTGCAAGGGTGTACATAGAATTGCCACCTTATAGTGACTAGGAAATGAAGGCAATACTGCAGACAGGCAGTCTGCCATTGCTTCGGTGTTGGCCACATTTTTGCCTGTGCACTGCCCTGTGCTTACATGTGAGCACAAATTTAGCTGTGATTGTGTGCCAGACTTTATGGAAGGCCTGATCTTGTTTACTACAAACCAACAACTGCTTTGTAGCTGTAATCCTTGTGTTTGCCCATCTAGCAATCATGGAACTGTGTGGAAAGATAATACACCTGCATATGCACTCTGTTTGGAAAGCATAGAAAACATGGCAGGTGACACAAAATAATCCCTTATGTTGAAAAATTCTGTTAAGTGATAAAAATATATCAGAACAGATAAGAATATATGGAGGCTGGTAAATAGTGGTGTGATACAAATAATGGGAAAAAAATATCAGAGTGTATTTTCATATGAAAGTGTTGCTTTCCACAGAGACTGCTTGCTAGAGCTGAGTGTGCACACAGTTTTACTTTGTAACCATTTTTAGGTGTTACTCTTAATGCAGGCAGATATGAAATATAAAAAATGATGTAAGAAGTAGAAGGTGGGTTTAAAAATAGCATGTAAAGGTAAAATATTGTCACTGTTTTAAAGTGGTAATTTAATAGCAAAGCAGAAAATAACAGAGTCTGCTGCTGTGCTGGCATTGCAAACCAGTGTGTTCAGAAGAACACAGGCTGTCTGGCAACCACCCCCTAACTCCAGCCCAGGGTGTCTGTCATTGTCACAGCCTGAGTTAGCCTTTGCTGCTTGTCCCTAGCTGCAGTGCAGGTGCTGTGGTGATGCCAAAATACCTCCTGCATCCATGAAAATAGTGAAACTCTATTAATTCTTCAACTCTGCATGAATAAGGATAATGTAGAGGTTGGGTGTGTTTGTGGATGGTGAGCTGTCCTGAGGGGCACAACAGTTTGTGTGAATGGTCCTTGCCCTACATGAACATTAGGGTAGTCCCTAAATGGCTTATCTAATCATGTATAACCTGCCCTGACATTTTAAATTCATCAGTTAAATGTAGTTTAACTTCAAATTCCTAAGTCGATGTTTTCAGTGTATTAAACAAAAAGGTTCATAACAAACTCTTCCTCATGCTAGGATATTTTATATCATCTTTGTCTTTTTCTAGCATTAAGAAAAGTGTTTCTGTAATGTTAATTAGCTAGTAACTGCTGTTTTCAGTGTGTTTTAATTACTGTATGTTGCTTGATTATATGTTATGAAATAAACTTAAGGTTATTCTAGATTGTTAAACGGTGAGCTAATATGTCACTACTGTACTTATGATGAAGTTTTTCAGATTTGGTGGTGGGAATATTGGGAAGAGGAAAAGCTGGAAGTGCAGCTCTCATGCTTAGAGACATATGAAGACAACTCTCAGAATTGCCTCCTGGATTTTAAAATTACTATTTATGAGAAATATCTGGTAAAATACCATGAAAATACTTTAAAACATATACATAATCATAGAATAGATTGTAAAGATGTAACTCTAGGATGATTTGCATATGTGTAACTAATAGGCATCCTTTGCTGACAGTCTAATTGCACAATGCAAGATACTTCTAATTTACTATTATTAAAAATTTTTTTAAAAGTGCTCCTATTCAAATTACATGCAACAATAGATACATTGCAAAATTACATGTATGTAGTTCGGTCTGCACATGTAGGTTTTGTTGCAGTTGTACTTTTTAGTTAGCAAGATGTTTAATTAGCTTGGTGGTCATGGGCGGTTTTATTTTCAGTTTCAGCTACAACAAATGCTGAATGAAAGGTTGTACATGGTGATTATGTTACATTTGGTAAACAGACACAAAGAAGTAAGCTAAGTGTTAGAGATGACTTAGAACATCTGATAACGAAGATATTTCTTTGCTTTCCATATTAAAATAAAAAGAGTTGAAAATTTTCTCAGGCAAAAATTTTGAGTATTGTAAAATGTATCCTGTAACTGCATTGTCTCTTTAAAAAGATATTTGCAGTAGTAACTGATCTAACATTGGAAACCACTAAGAATTTTAATATTGTTCATATGTAATTGCTGTAATCTCTGGTCTTTGCAGGAGATGGTACTTAACATACTCAAGGTTTTTCCCCATGGTGTTTCTTTCTCAGATTGCTAGAATAAAGTCCGTTTTATTTCAGTCGATTGTACATAGAAATAAACAGTTTACATTTTTAGTTGATGCATAAGTTTTTCATTTGCTTTACTCTTAAATTCTAGCTTCATCCTTAGTTAAATGTTGTGGTTATGTTCATGTACTTCCCCTCACATCTTCAAGTAGTACAGTGTAAGCAGCTGTATAGCTCTGATCACAGGCTACTTTGCAAACAGTACAAAATCCATGAAGATAAATCCTGTGTTGTGCCAGTTTATTCCCCCAAAGATTTTCGTCATAGTTTCTTTTACAGTGATTTTTCAGAATTACTTTGTCAATCTATTAACTCTCACTAAATCTTGTATTCAAGATCTTTCAGTTTTATGGGTTATTTTAATAAGTTTCTCATTTTTAAAGAGTTTTTCTTTGAAGTAGTGTAAGAGTGTGGCTCAGCAGTGCTGATACCTAGGAGAATAAGGTCAGCAGAGGGGGAAGGGGTTGTTCTTTTCCCTTTAGGCTAATAAAATGTGGCATTTTAAGTGCTGTAGAGAGGGTCTCAATTGTGGCTACTCTACTTAGGGACACTGAATATGCACTTTTTTCATTCAAAGAAAGTGAAACAATTAAGTGTTCCTTCCTCTACGAATGTTATATTTTATAACATAGATGTTAATTTCCCTTATTCCCTGTTCTTAGTGGATACTGGGGCTTGGGTGCAGGTGGGGGCCTTCTCTTGTTCCATTTAAGTTTGATGCATTTTACAGCAGTTGTTAAGTATCAGCATCTCACTGCCAAGTCACTAAATGGTAATTCTTTAAATATTTTTTTAAAAAGTAAACTTACTGCTCATGCTGTAAAAATCCATTAGTGGCATTTTGACATACAGAAAGTTTGAAGTCTTCTGGATTCTTCAGTCACCAGATAACGATATTAACATAGTAGTGTACAGAAGTGTATAGGTGAGATTTTAAAACATTTGACTTTAGCTTGTATTTAAGGTTTATAAATATGAATGAATTAGCCTGGGGTTTTAGGTGAAAATATTTTCAAATTTAAAGCTTTTGTGCCTCGATGGGATTATTTCAGTGGTTGACTGAAACATTTGGGAGAAGAGAAATGTTTCTTTAACTCCAAACAGGGGGAATTGAGTTGGGAATTGGGAACAGAAAAAGGAAAAAATCCCCAACTTTAAACATCCCTCTGATTATGATTATCATGAAACTGAGCCTTGCTTCAAGATTTTAGCCAATGCTGTGTTTTCATAATTTATTGGGTATTTATTTTCTGAGTAGTAAGTGATTTGAATTTCTTAGAAGATACCTATAATGAACTGGATCTATCAATAAGTAACTCATTTGCAGCATTATTGTACTCAATCATGAGAAGTTTAATTGCAGTTTGCTTCTATCATTTTTCTTGACAGCTTTTGAAAAAAACCAGTGTGTTAGATTTGGATTTATACTGACTTTCAAGGAGGAGATTATTGTTCAAAAGCAGTCAGGGAGTGGAAAGATCCATGCCAATATTCAGAATTCGTATTTCCCTTGAATGGAAGGTTGTGATAAAATGGTACATGGTGTGTTTTCATTGCTTGTTGAAAGACTTTCATGCAGTTAAAATAAGCATTTTGATGGTGGTTGAATTAAGAGTTTTTGTCAGTCTCTTCTCATCATGGATGATTAGACTAAAACGTCTGCTTGTCTTGACTTGAGATCACCACAGCTTCAGATAACATGCTTTGTGATTGAAGGTCGAAATATTTTGAATTCTAATAGGCTGCCAGATGAATTGCTTGAAATAGACTGTAAAATTTCAAGGCTTCCTTTTCCATCTGCTGTGAAAAGAACCATTGGGAATGGTTGAGCTTGATGATCATAGAATTACGGGATGGTGATTCTAAAACCCTCAAAGGGAAGTTGCTATGGAGATCTAGTTCCAAACTGTGAAATGATTCACCTCTGAAAGGCTTCAGGGTCTGAGAAGCTGAACACATCATTGTTCAGGTGGTCATTGGTTAGGAAATTGCTGGTGCCTGTGTAATCAGCACTCCTGTGGTAGTTAACGATCTAAAAAGGTTTGTTCTGAATGATGTGGGACAACAGCAATGTGCATAAGATGGCTTCTCTCAATCATAGTTTGCTCAGCCTGGTGCTTGTAAAAATATAGTGAGCTAAATGGCAGGGAGACGAACTGCTTCATTGAGGAGTTCTTTTAAAAACAAAATTCTTTTCTGTGATGGATTTGAAATCTAAAGTAAAAGAAGAACAACTGTTTCAGCTTAAAAAGCTGTGGTTAGACGTTGCAAAAGTATCATATTTATATATTTATTTTGCAAGGAGCAGAACAGCGGGGCTGCATATTTGTATTTGTGTGCAGGCTAAAGGAGTAATACAGTTGGAAATAAAGATTTCTACCCAATCACACCTCGGGAACGTAATGAAGTAGCCTTGATATATTCATATTATTCCTCTTCCATCCCCCCTCCTCAATATTAGGGCCTACAAAGCACTCTGCTCTGGCAGTCATGTAAAAAACACCCTGTATATCCAGGATTCAAGTTAATCAAAGCATATGTTTTCATTCTTAGTTTCTAATTTATTTGTGCGTTTCGAGGATACAAAAAGGGAATAACCGGCCAGTGTTTGCATGCATGCATAAAACTACATTTTGTCAACTGTTGCTAAAATTTGCCAGCAGATCCTTAGATTGCTTGTAAACTCCAGCCTACACACAAGTATTTAATGTACTTTTCCAAGGAAGTCAGAAGTCATTTGCACAGTATACAGTAATTAGTGGCTATAACTGTCTAACTAATTCCACATAAAACATTTTCTTGGCTATATGAAGTTCAAGAAGTCCAAGTTATTATGCCTCATACTCAGTATCACCCTTTCACAATCTCTTAACACAATCTCTTAATGGTTTCTAGTGAAGAAGACGCCAGTGGCTACTAGATGGTGCCAGATAGTTACAGAACACGACTGATACATCCCACAAGGTAGTTGCCATTTAAGTGAAATGTTGCTAGGAAAAAAAGTGAATGTCTGAGGGCTAGGGATTACTTTACTGAAATAATGTACAAAATGAGTTCTTTACTTCCCACATGACAGGCCAGGCAATCTATAGCAAGCAATTTATTAATTTTTTGTTGGGATGGTTTTTTTTGATCATTATAAAGGAAGAGGAAGAGGCTTGCTTGACATCCAAAATAAATATGAGTATTGAGTTTTATGTGGTCAGCTGTTATATGAAGATTTGAACATTGAACAGGAAATGTTGCAAAACTTCATCAAGTTTAGCATCTCAGAGAAGATGCAAATTATATATTACCTTGTGTTTTCAGTATTTCAGATTTTGTTCTAAAAACATCTTTTGATATTTCTTGTAATTGCAAGCCTCTATTGTTATGTGAGGTCCTAAGAACTGTGATGTCTCTTAATTTGTTGAAAACATGTGAAAAATAATATGTGAAAAATAACAAGCTCTTAACCTAATGATGCCGCTGAAGCTAATGATATATTTAAAAAATTATTGTGACTAGTTTTTATTACTAGAAACCCCCAGGCAGCACTCTTATAAAATGGAATTGATTTGCAAAGGATAAATCTGAATTAATAGTATTGCTTCTTTTGCATTAAATTTGTTTTACATTATGAATGTGGGTCAGAATGTCCAGAGGGAAGGGTTTATAATGAGGCACATTTTTATAAGGTAAATTTACTGAGAGGCATTTTGCTTTTGTTTTAAAACTGCTTTATTCACTTAGCAGCACTGCACTTCATTGCAAACTTACATAGGGCATTTGCATACCAAATGGTACTGATAAAACAATATTTGCTGATCTAGTCTTTATCAACTCTCATTTTTGTTATATATTGGTTGGTCTTCCCTTAAGTATGTTTACTCCTCCCCACCTCCACTGTGCAACGAAATAGATCCTCAAAGAAGAAACATTGAGATAATGGAGAATGAGGTTCTTTGTTAGCATGCTGGACCGGGTTTACAACTCCTTATAAGTACTCTTCTTCTAAATACTCTCTTACTCTTCTGATAAACAGTGATTGCTCTGTAAACGTAGCATTGCTTTTCCCTCCCCTGTCAAAATCTATAATCCATTTTATAGCATTTTTGTAAGGCACTGCAAGGAGTTTTGACAGTTTTGTATGACTGTTGTTTTATCATAGCAAAAATGTCATTTTAACTTCTGGAATATTTGAAATCTACTTGGATAACTTTTTTCTTGTAGCTGAAAACTTCTTACTGAGTTTTTTTCTTGGTATTTATGTATCTTAAGTTATTGCTTTCAATGCTTTTGAAGAGGAGTTGCTGTATTGAAACAATTTTATACTCTTTGTTGTGGGTTTCAGGAGGGGTTATAGTTTTGCATTCTGCACTGAACTGAGCTGCTCGTTCTCTGTTCATTGTTTTGCAAAGACCAATAACCTTCCAGGTTTTTGAAGAATGTGGAACAGGAGATGAGCTGTCTCTGTACTGGAGTCAGAGTGGGCTCAGCAGAGTTTAGTGGCCTGGACTTTCTTGTAGCATTAGAAATTCAGAGTGTTTCAGTAGGAGTACAGTCATGGTAACCACTAAATAGTGCTATTCCAAACCCAATAAAAACTTCAGAGCTCAAGTGGGTTTTTTATATTACTGCATCTTTGATATAATCAATCTGTGACCCAGATAAATAGGCCATGAATAATTAAGATGTTTCCTATGTATCTGGTCATTCAAGGCTAGGCAGAACTGCCCTGTGAGTTTCTGCTAATGGCTGCTAGTTGCTATTCATGATCTCTGTAGATACACTGTCTTAAAATATAGTTATTGCTAGCAATTATATTTTGTTATGGCGACCCTCAGAGATTCCCGTTAAGACTGGTGCCATAGAACCTAACACTGAGTATTCCTAAAGAGAAGATCAGGATGACTGACCTTCAGAAAAAAAGAGTAAAACACAGCATGGAGATAGGGTGTTCCTGGGAGTAGTGTGAATGCACACTTATACGTATAGGCATATTTCTACTTTCCAAATAGTTTCTGCTTAGGAACCATGTTTTTGTACCATGTAGATGCCATCAGATTGCAAATATATGAATTTCAGTCTACTTTTGAGTAGGAAAATTGTCTGGATGTATGGTACACAGAGGCATGTTATCCACTGATGTTTGTGGCCAGACCTTCCTGGGTGCTGTATCCTTTATGCCGGCAGTGCTGCTGCAGGACACTCACCAGAGAGGGTGGTTCTGTGGAGAATCCCCCTTCTTCCTTCTCTTTTCATGACTTCTCTTTTCATGACTTAAACTCACAAAAGAAGGTTTTCAGTCATTAGAACAGAAAGTAACATAAAATAGAATGGAACTGAGCTCAGGGTGACGAGCACTTGTCTCTGAAGCAATCATTTGCATTCTTCAGCCTTTTAGACTTTTGCCCAGGCTAAGTTCTTAATTTGCCCCTTCTTCCAATTAACACAGTTGCGGTTTGTAAAAGTCTGAACAGAGAGACTAGCATTTCTTAGGGAATTTAAAACAACTTATGTGGCATGCCAGCCACGTCAGAAGGTTTTCCATCGAGTGCTGCCCTTCCCAAGGTGTCTTGTGGTAGTGAATTACCTGGGTAATCTGTGTTTTAAGAAGGGAAATTAGAGAATGTGTCCCAGTTGTGTCCCAACTATTTGGTGGGCAGTGCAGTGATAGTATTTAAAATACATAATCAAGGGCAGTCAGAGCAAGCCCTTGGCAAATGGAGTGACAGAGGGCTCAAAGATTTATTACTTCAGCTGTCAAATAACGTCTTTTACCCAGTATGACCAACTTGATATCAAATCTCAGCAGGTAGAAGGTTTTGCCTGTGGAGTGTTGACTACAGCCCAGTGGTGCTGGAATGAAAGAGCGGTGGCAAATAAACACATTTTACACCTGAAATAAATCACTAATATTTGTTTGACACAAACAAGAGTAAGAGTTCTGGAGCAGAATTTTACAGATCAGCTCATTGGAGCAACTATCTTGGTAACAAGTTTTCTGTGATAAAACTGCTTCCATCAGGTATTGGATTGTGGTTTCTTCTGCCAGCTCTCGTGTCCTGAAGTGAATAGCTTTGCCTCAGTGTTTCCCAGGGAGATTATAATTCTCATCTCTGACCTTGTGCAGTAGTCACTTGACGAGTACTTTTATGCAAATGTAAATTCTTTGTATGCTTAAGAAGTTGATACTATGGTCATTTAGAATCCTGTATTGCTGCTCCATGTTCTCATTGTGCGTCTGCTGGTGCAGAAATAGATGTGCCCTTTTTTGTCAAATATTCCCAATAGATTTGATATTGAAAGGGCTGCTGTTCAGCTGCTATTTCAGACTTTTGGGGAGAGGTGCTTGCTTTGCTCTCCTGACTGGTGCAGTATTAGGGCTCAGCAGGGTAAATGTTGCTGCTTATCTTTTATATAGGTAAGTAACGAATTAAGTCCTAATACTGCACCAGTCTAGAAAGCCCAGAGCAGCTGCTTTTATCATCCTGTGTCTGTATAGCCATATGGTACACATGAACTGTGATGTTGTGATCAAAGTCATTAATGCTGCACCTAATATTCTGAACTGGTTTTTGGTTGCTAAAAATCAGCTAAACTTGAGAACAAAAACAAGTGTTTTAAATGGAAATTAAAACCTTTTTATATATTTTTACGAGGCAGGTAAAACAAAATAATTATTGCCACAGTCACTGCTTGCATTTAAAATAAATTTATACATATTATTTTTAAAAAATCTAGTTAACTTTAAAATATGTAAGTTTTCTTGTCATTTAGGGTTCTGTGAAGCTGATCATCAAGAGGGTTGCAAATCATTGGCGGTTTCTATTTTCAGAGTTCCACATCCCAGAGTAATTTGCTTTAATTTCACCCAATTTAACCTATACTTCACACCATCACCATTCAGCTTTAATAGCTATGTTCTATGCATAAGAAAAGCAGATAAATGTCCACAATTAGACTGCGAGTGATTACAACTAGTTAGGGCTTTATGAAGACAAAACTTAAGGGGCTGTAGCACAAAACAAAGCCACAAAAGATGTCTGAAAAAATTCTTTCTTCAGAAGTCAAGGTTTACTACAACGTTTTATTTAATGTTTTTTGTACTTGATTTTGCTCATGTTGAAGATGTAGGCAGGTGCACCTTCTTCAACTGAAAATTACTCTTCTAAAGAATATTAGGTTTGTGTTACAGGTGATTAATTTTGCTTGAAATTAGCTTGCAAGGGAAAACATGCTAGACCTACTTTATTTTTGGTTCTTTAAGACATGCTTTTTTTTAAGAAGCTGTAAAATGTTGATTCTGATGGCATTATTTTGCCCTTCTAATCATAAATATGCATAGTAAAATGTACTATCAAAGTTTAGTACATTCTGTAATGTTAAATATACCTGTACCTCAGTTAGAAATAGCAGTATCTTTTACTGTTTAAATCTTTGGAATACCAATGATAATATGTCAAACTAGTCTAAGTGTAGATATTATTTATAATTTAATTTTTTTTACACTTCTAGTCTTGGTTTTTTTGTAGCTCAAAGAAATCCCTTACTTCTAGCTCCCCATCCAAGTTCCTGTATTTTAGTTTGTTTTGTTCTCTCCCCCATTCCCAGCAGTGAGTGCCAGATAGATACTGGTGTGTGTGTATCGTGACGTGATGTGCTTGTCTGTGCCGAGCAGCTCTTTTTGATAACAGTCATTGAATGTATGTGGGAGAGGAAGTGCAAGTACCAATTATTCTCTGGGTCTGGTTTGTGGTGGTGTTGTTAAACATTCCCTTATAGTTTATTGACAAAAATACTGGTTATTACCCTAAATACCAATGGGAGTTTCAGCTTGTGGTGCAGTTCAGAATCTGATCAAATTGTAAATATTCCCATTATTTACAGCATAACATATACCAGTACATTGCTTACCTTTTGTAAATGAATGCAAGATGCCAGAATGCCATTATGTGAAGCTTAGCATTAGCCAAATATTTGGTTACATTTTACTTTAAGGGTAAGGATAATTAGAGAAATGAAGCGACTGGTGTATCAAATATAAATTAATCTTGAAGATATTAATTAATTTCCATAATTGCAATTAGGAGCAGTCTTGGATAAGTTTAAAAGTAGTATTTGGATTTGGATTTTACCAACTCAGTGGCAGGTTGCAGCAGCTAGAAACAATAAGGTTTAGGCTATATGCAGCTTCTTCGTTTCTGTGTCGAACTAGTTTTATATGCTATATCATAAAACTTTCAGTCCAATCAGCAACTACATTTAAATACTGCAAATTGTGGCAGCAAAACAATAATTCTGCTGATTAGCCCCTTTCCATTTCTTGTAAGTGAACTGTTTATGCTGTTGAGTACCTTTTGAAAAAAGAAAAAGCCAAAACAGCCTTGATTAGTCAAGGAGTAATTGGATGACTTGATTTTAGCAAGAGAATGAATTGGTTGATGATAGCCTGTAACTAAGTGTAGTGGTTCTGTTCAGATGAATACATAACATACAGTCATCAGATCTTGACAGGTATAACATAAGCAATGCAAAATTGTCTGAAGGCTGAGAGGTAAATTTTGTCAAAGGAATTTTGAAGCTGATTTTTGAAAGAAATGGGAAGAAATGTGCATGCCATTAGATCATACCGTTTAAAAGTGACATTTGTTACGGCTGTCCTGTATACATATTTATGTGCTCTTATTTTTGCTTGTCAAGAACAGATCTAGACTGTGTGTCCTGGCTGCCATCAAGACCTTACAAACTGTCAGTTCCTGCACTTCCACAGGAAATAAACAGTCAAGTTGCACATCCTCTCTATCCATTTGTTCTGTTTTCTGCATTTTTTTAACCCAGTGTAATTTAAAAGAAATATGCAGAACCAGCTATTGCTGTGTTATATCTTTAATGCTACTTTAAAAATTATTTTTGGCCCATGATACTTGGACCCAAACAGCCCAGATAAAGTGCTCAGCTAACTATAAACCCTTCCCTGAAATGAAAGAGTATTTTAAGTTTGAACCTAAGGGCAACAGAAGAGGGAGCTGGGTGTGGCAGTGATAATTTCCAAGCTCCTCTCTTCTGGTAATTTCAACTTAAATGATTATTTTGGGGCTGTTAGCTGGCAAAAACGAATCCTGCTCCTGTGTTATGCTTTACCATTTTCCTGTCTAAATACTTGTCTTATTTTATTAGCAGTATCTGGATACTGCTAAAATGTCATGGGAATTTACCACAGCAGATGTTTACTTGAAGTAAGCCTGATGCTTCTGACTCTGTAATCTTGTACACTAAAGGAAGTGACAGGGTTTTTTAAAGATAGAGTGCAAATCCATCAGGATGTTATGGGAGATTATTTGAGAAAAGGCTTATATATATATAGGATACTTAAAATAAAAAACATGGTTTCTGCTCAACTTCCTTTTAAAATAAAAAACATGGTTTCTGCTCAACTTCCTTTTGACAAACTTCTGATAAAATTATAGTTTACACGTGACAGAGACACCAGAGAAGTTGTAATAATTGTTTTAAATAATGAAATTACTGATTAGGGTTTCCCAGCTGATCTTCCTGTTACTGCTGTGTGATTAGCTTAATTGTTGACAATCTCCTTGGGGAGATTCTTGAGTAAGTCTATTTTACGTATGTATTTTTTTGTCCACATGGCAGATTGATTCCTTATTCATCTTACAGTAGTATGCCATAGTTTCCTGTAGTAGAAAAAGGGCAGTTTGGAGTTTGGAGCACAGGCAGTATAACTCGAGGAAGCAGTCAAAAGGAAGGTGGTATGGTTTGGGGTAATGTTTGAGTAATGCCAAGTCCTTACGTTTTAAAAGCAAATACATTGATGAAGACATGGGAAGTACAATGGATTTTCATCATATTCTTTGGGGAAGGTCATTGTCCATAAGTCATACTGTCTTGAGAACACAGTGGTGTGGCTAGTTTTGGAGATGTTAATTGTAAATATACTTTCTAATTAGCATTATTTTTAAATAAATAAAATAGTTAGATCAGTCTGTTGTTTGTTGAAATTCCAAAATATCACAGCAGCTTTTTTTAAAGACTAACTTTTTAGTACAACTTATAAAAAATTGATTTCTTAATGAAAACTTGGGATGCTAGACCACAGAGCTCAGCTGCCAGTAGCCTGGCAGGCGTGAGTGTGCTACAGAGGATATTCTGTGAACAAGTTGCTAACCTTGTAAACGTCCCTCTTGTTTATAGAATTTGAGGCCTCATTATGTCAATAAGAAGACAGACATGGTGTGTTTGAGGTTCACCAAATTTAAACATACCTCATCGTCAGAATGGGCTTTACCTGTGACACGTGGCCATGTTTGCAGTCTCTGCTATTTTACAGCTATCCTACTCTAGTCCTTTGCTTCCTCACCCAGATGCCCTGTTAGTACCATTTTGGGGAACCTTTGCTCCCTCATTTTTCTACCAAGTTCTCTCTCAAGATGTAATCAGCTTGAAATCAAAACAAGACTACCAAATACCTGTTTGTCCTTCTCCCCATTATTTTCCTCATGGATTCTGTTGTAATGAGAGAGCAGTATCAGACAAGCCAATCTGAGGATTTCTTTGTCATTTTTCTTCTTCAATGTCCATAAACTAACTGGTGTTGGGTTTTTTTGCCTGATACCCAAGACAGTCTTACCTGTTCCTTCAGAAAAACAAAATTCTCATTAGTTCTGTCGTCGTGTATCTCAAGATCCACCTCCCATTTCCCCTGCTTCTTCCAATTCAGCTGTTTTTAGTTTGATCAGGCTGCTTTTCTACATAGTGCACTAGCTACTAATCCAGTGCTACTCAGGGTTCATAGCCTGTGTCCACGTTGTGCATCATGTTCATTGCACAGCTATTGCACTGTCGTTGTCTTCAATTGGACAGTGATGGGATTCTTAGTGCCCCATTTATTGTAAAATAAGGCCTTTGAGTTTTCTGTTTTGCTGCTGTGTATGCTGCAGGAAAGGTGGGACTATCATATCATCTTCCCTAACAAAGGAGAGCTAAAGGCCTTGCTTGACAGAGGGATTTCACACAAAGGCAGAAAGACAAAGTAATAAGTAGCAATATGCTGTTAATGGTCTATTTCAGGTAAGATTTGTAGAATAAGATTATAGTTTTTATTTTCATCATTGAAAGCTGTAAATAAGATGCACATTTTCTTGTATGTCTTATTTATAAACTCAGTTTTCCAACTCCATTTTTTCCTACTACTTCGCATTTTTATATAGGCAGTTTTTAAAATCAGGTGCTGATTAAACATTTTTCTAGTAGTTTAACTGCTAGTTTCTCACAGCTGTACTTTTTCCAAGAGATCTCCTCTCTCACCCAAAGTCTGATTTCTAAGGTTACCACCAGTTCTGGCTTGTTAATATCTGCATGCAGCTCTGCAGACCAGAATTGAATTCCCTGCAGTGCTTAGTGTGATTTGTGCCAGGGCATCCCTACAAAGCAGGCTGGAGGCTGGCATAATAGATTGTTGAAGATGTATCCCACATGGATATTGAGACGAAGTTATTAACTAAGGCTGTCACTCTGCCTTTCCCTTCCCTTCTTCTTGAGTATCCCCCTGTCGTGTCTCTAGCTAGGCTTTGGTCAGAGGGTGATATGGTTTAGGTTGATGACTGAAGTTGACATTGACAAACACAGAACAAGAGATTAACAAAAAAAGCTCCATGCCTGTTGCCTTGGAGAATCTCTCATTTGTACCAAGATGTGGATATTACTGCCAGTTTGGTCTTTTGTGTACAAAAAATCTTAAAGCTCCTGATTTCTCATGGACTGTGTCTGTCTAAAGGGGAATTCCTCCAAATGTAGAATTGAAAATTTAAACTCAAAATCCATGGCTTTAATGGAATATACAACTAGTGTTCATTCATTCCATGAGAAGAGTCAAGCAACCCAGTGAGGAGGAGAGAAGGCTAAATTGTTGCCTCTAGTGGGAAATCATCAACTCAGTAAGAGGGGCTTTTTACCCAAGCAAGCAACTGCCTGTTGCCAGATACAGATCTCTTGTCATCGTGTTGCCTGAATGAACTGCAGGATGGCTGCTGGCACAGGCAAGAGGGAAGGAGGAGACTTGTAGAAAACTCTGGCAGAACGTTGAGGAGTCCATGGTTAAGGTGTTTAGTCGACTGAGAAAACAGTGAAGGTGAAGTGTATGGAGTCAATTTTATAGGGGTGGAAATACACTGAATTACTTGGATTTGGATGAATAAAGAACAAATTTTTTGTGAAAAGGAATGGGAAGATATGAAGAAATTAAGATAGTTGCTGGAGAAGTATTTTGCTGTTACTGAAGAAAATAGAAAAGTATAAGCTGGTTTTTGTTACTAATTCACCTTGCACTTGCTTTTTCAGAAAAGCTTCATTCTTCCTTAAGACCAAAACAAGCTGTTCACTTTACTTTTTGTTTTAGTGTTCCAAATGCAAGATCTTCCTAGTCACACAGCCTTTCTCTTGACTTAACAGTGTGGGGATTTTTGTTGGTTTTTAAATCCATGGACACTAAATGCAGAAGGATGTGAGAATATATTATTCACATTGTAATGGAGATTTTTTCCCTAGATACAAGTAAAAAAGATAAACTTTTATCTGTATCTGCATACATACTACATATCTGTTGAGAAGGCTGAGTCAAGTTGACTTCTTGGTGACATCTTCGTACTTCTACCCTTTTTATTCAGTATTTTCCTTGTAAATTAGAACAGAGCTGTTATACTGTTTTCTAGTATTTGCTCATCTGAACAGACTGTATTTCATTCAGTCAGATGTGCAAGTAAGGATTTATAGAAGACAGGGGCTATGGTATCTCTTCCTTGGTTGCCTGGCATTGGTCTAGATTAGTGTGGAGTGTTTCCATTTGACAGGCCAGCATCAGAGTTGTATCTATTGCTGACCATCCTTGGAGAGAAACAGTTACTGAGAGAGGAGGGAACTCCTGGTAACCACTATTTGAAAGAGTATTCATAAGTGTATGTAAAAATTACTTTGATATTTGACTATGAACAACATTTAAAACCTGTGTTCCATGTGCATTGATGTAAAAGCTTTGTTGCTAAAACCATGATTTTCAGTAAGTTTAAGGATGAAGTTTAAGATGTGCATGACAACAAAGAACCCCCACAACTTTCTGTATATCAGTTAAGGAATTATTTGTTTTTTACTCTGTTTCC
Source organism: Drymodes brunneopygia (assembly GCA_013400955.1). Classification (NCBI taxonomy): domain Eukaryota; kingdom Metazoa; phylum Chordata; class Aves; order Passeriformes; family Petroicidae; genus Drymodes; species Drymodes brunneopygia. The sequence continues at coordinate 1,185,515 of VZTZ01028730.1, read as the reverse complement.
TATCTTTTTCAGTACAAGAAATATCTTGGATTTTTTTCCTGTGTAAGACATCAGTTGATTTTAGTTTTGGTAATGTTCAAATAACATTATTGTCATGGTTGATTCCACATGCATATCTTTAACATTGCAGGCTAGGTAGGCAAGTACTCTGAAAATTGATCCAGGAAGAAGTAATAAACTCTTTTAAACTGTTAATATTTTTATCTTTGAAACATGCATTGATTTTTTGGGGGGAGCAGGATTTTTTTTAAGTGATGCTGCTTATCTGGTAATTTCAATCCTAGTTGAATTATGTTGCCAGATTGTCATCAGAAGGGCATGAAGTCAGCACACATGCGTCAGTAATATCTGGTTGTTTTAACCTTGTGTTTCCAGTTGGCAATTTGAAATTACGGCTTCAACTGCACTTTAAATATGTGATAATAGCATGTGTTTCTAATAAGGGCCAGCACCATTTTGTTCAGATACTGTGAATGGTTGTCACTCATATATGACAAATGCACCTTCATCTGCTTCTTTGATGGCCCCCTAAAAACCATACCCTCAAATCAGGCCGATGAAATTAGCTGCTGTGTAAATTGTGTGTCTGAGTGGTTCATTATCTAATCACCGTCAGAACCACAGTGATAAAGTAGATTGAAACAGGGACGAGGTCTGCCAGATGATTTCAGGCCTTTTTTTCTAAGCCCTGTTTCCCTTGGAAACACTAAGAGTCGTTCAGAACTTCAGAATTCTTTGTCTTGAACTTCTTCATTTCTTAATGTGTAAAATTGGTCAGCCAATGAGGTCTGCCAAGGTGATTTGTAAGGTTTTCTTTCCATGATTCTTGTAATCATTACCATGTGTATTAAAGTATTCTGTGATGTTCAGTTTAGGTACTATATTTGCTACTTCCAGTTTAGATATTGCTAAACACATCAGCTATTTTCAGGAAACTGCTGTAGCCTATTCCTTTGTAGGAAAAACTCTTAAATGCTTTAAGTCCTGTCCTGAAATGGCCGAGTGCTGTGCTTTGTATATGCAGAGCTTTGAATTCTGGAGTTGATAGGTAAATTAACAGTATGATATAAAACATTGCACATGACACTTGTACATGCGTGGTATGACCATATGAATTTTCAATTTCAAGCTTTTTTGACTTATAGTATGTTCTAAATATGTAATTCTTGTCTTTTTAGGTTAATAGCTAATTTAAGTGTTCTTTTGTTTTAGGAGCATTTGAAGATGATGATATCACTCATGTGGAAGGAAGTGTAGATCCTGTTCGTGACATTGAAATAATACATGAAGAACTTAGACTTAAGGATGAGGAGCTGATAATGCAGAGCATAGATAAGCTTGAAAAAGTAGCTGTAAGAGGAGGAGACAAGAAATTAAAACCTGAATATGTAAGTATATGGCAAAGGTAAAATCCTTAGTACTCTTGCATTGAATTGAAATATTTATATTGTTGGGTTTTCTTATTGATCCCACACGTGTAATACAAAACACTACTACTATTTTTACACATGTTTTAAAGTGATTATTATTATGAGATGAAAAAATGCTAGAATGGCTGGCTGTGCTGTTAGTGATTTCAGGGATCTAGCTAATTGTAATTTTTGAAATTTAACTGTTACTTTCTTGCTGACACAGCTTTGTATGAGAATTGCCAATCCTTTGTCAAACTTACATCCATGTCTAGTTGTAATGCAAAGTACAGCAGTCACTTCTGACTTATTCCTGCTGTTAAGTTCTACTATGATGTTGATATTAGTATTCTTGTAGCCAGCAAGTGAATGTATTTTTTGGTGTGATTGCACTTTGTGTCTTCTAGTGCATGTTAAATAAAGACTGCTAGTTGAAATTAATTTTAGAATGTTGTTGTGGAAAGCTGCTTAAATGAGCTCAATTATCACAGGGTAGTAGTGGTGTTTCTTTGTAAATTAGTAATGTATAATAATTATCAACTTCAAAGCATATTTTTTCCAAATTGTTATTTTACTGCCACTTGTCTTTTGAGTCCCCTACACTTTGCCAGTAGTCTAGTTAATAATTTTTCTTTGTCGTTAATATTCTATAAATATTTCAGGTGGTATATAAAATGCATTCTCTGATTACTACAGCAGTTTATCAGTGTGGAAATAGATTATTTATGTCTAGCAAGTAAGTATTAAAAAATTGTTTTCTGAGATGGATTTTTTGATAGCAAGTAATAAGAAAAACATTGTTATATTGGTGCTCCTAGGTTAATTTATCAGTGTTGAAATGCAGTGAAATTTGTTGGCCTTACGTAGTGTTTGGAAACGAATAGGAACTGAAAGTGAACATGCCTCTCAAATGTTCAGCTCCGTGATGCAGTATTAAAAAGCATTTCTTTGGTAGTTTCTGTTGGTGAAGAACTAGTGTTCCTCTGGCATGAAAAGTATTTTATTCCTTGATTGGTCTAGGCCAGAAAAAATAGCTATTGTTGGATCATTTAAAGGCTTTCATGTAAGCCCAGAGAGAGAGAACCAGGTATGCTTCATTTAAGGTCTTATCTGTCGTGTGAACCCAGCCCTGGGTCCATGTGGGCAGTGATTTTTATCTTTTACTAAAGGTTTCATGTGCTTAGAGGAACAGTGCAGTTTATGCCTACAGTTTCAAATAGCATCCACACAGAATTTCACCTTTTAATTCATGTTAAAGAAAGGGGCAAGCAAAAACCCTGTCCATAACGAATTCAAAGTTCATCCTAAAGCTAAATTTTTCATTGGTATGACATGAGGAAAATGAGGAGTGCTGTGATGCCGTTCTGCCCCAGCCTCGAGCTCTTCTCGCTTACTTTGTTGTGTGGCTGCCTTTGGAAACAGCTCTGCTCAGCTCCTTGTGATGGAATGTTCCTATCTGGTTTTTGAGTGTACCTCTCTGGATGCTTTGAGGATTTTATATCACAGTCTATGTTCTTCCTGTGCTAAGGAAGGATTACAAAGAATCATAAACGAAGTGTGTTTTAAATAGAATTTGTAATAGTGATCGTCTAACTTAATGGGTGGTAGGTACAGTTATGATTGCATGACAGGAGTTGCTCTTACTCATTTTTTAAATACAGGAAGTTGGTATGTGTTTGAAAACAGAAAATGTCAGATTATTCTCAAGTTAAGGGAGACTCTAAATAAAAACGTCAAATCTAGAAATGCAATTTGAATTAATTAAAGAAAAATTTCACATCTTTATTAATCTGTCTTTACCCAGCTTTAGTTTCTCATCCATTTCTTTGCCTCTTCTTTCAGTCTCCTTACTATTACTTTCTCTGTAGTTCACCTGTCAAAATGACTTTGTCACCTTGTATTTGTAACGTACACTTTGTCATTTGTTGTGTTTTTTTAATCCAGTTTTTATGAACACATGCACAGAAAACGTCAGGTTCTTGAAGTCGTGTTGATCTGCCAGTTCTGTTCCCAATAATAGCTGTTACACATGACCAGTCTCAGCTGAGTTTGTCAACAACAATAGAGGTTTCAAAGGCGTGAAATTCCTTTGTTTCATGGGAAGAGGTGGCTGAACAAAGTGGGGAGGCACAAATTAATACTTCCCTTGAGACAAAGGCTGCACATGGGAACTGTAGTCACTAGGGCATCTCTTCAAGGAAGTGTTGTGGGGCATAATGCCTGTGAGTCTTGCTGATCTTGGCCCTTCTTGCTTGTCTTCCCTGTGATTTGTATGCTTGAGTTATAAGGTGTATACACTAGACTTCATAAAATGGACTTTTTTAATTGTAAAGGCCTGTGAAAACTCTCTTTTTCTCTTGGTAAATCATTTCTTAGGTCCAGTTAAGCAGCTGCTACAAACAGGTTTGTGAAGCTCTAACACTGTAACAGCAGCTCTTGGGCATTTCCAGCCACTATTGGGCTGGAAATGTTCATCCACTGGGTTGTGAGGAACTCCTGTACAGTTTGCCTTGCCTCCTTTCCTTTCATGTTTTGTGTTGCAGAGAAGGCCTATGGTTGCATTCTGTATAATATACTGTAGATACAGCAGGATTAACTATGCAGTAAATGACTTACAGGTCTAGGAGGGAAACCATGTGGGATTGGTGAAAAAAGCAGTTAAAGATTATGCCTCCTTCCTAAAGTGGTAGCCAAATGTTAGGGAGGTATATTTTGGCTGTTTGATCAGTCTGCACTTCCCAAATGCATTGCATTCTGCATTTAGCTTGTCTGTCACAGAGGGAGTTCCCTGTCCAGCACAATTAGTTTCCATGCAGCTTGCAGCTACAGTTCAAGGCTTGCTCTTTCCAGGGCAAAAAAAATCATTGAGAGACATTATGGCCTGAAATTAATACTTTTTTCCAAACAGGTTGTCTTCAAAAAAAGTTTGTACTTGGTTGCCTGCCTTCTGGCATGGTGTTATAACTTGTTAATAATCATTTTTCCTCTGTCTAAGCCCACACTGCCTACAGGTGGTAAATTCACCTTTGTGCAGTGACCTGGCTTAGCAGTTGAATAGTGTTAACTGTTTGTCCTGTCTCTCAGAGAATTGATTTCTCAATCTCCTGTCAGCAGAAATAAAATAGCTGACTGTTGTTATGGAGCTGTCAATGAAATAATTTTCAAGTTCTACTTTAAAATCAATGGCACAATATGGTCCAAGATCACCAACACGTAATGTTGACATAAGCTTGGAATAGCTTCCTTTACACGTGTATTGTTTGTTTTGCAAGTATTGCCACTGCCTTCTCAGAAATTACTGTCTGTTATTACTAAGGGTGCTAGTCTTTCAGACTTGATATACCTTTAAATATTATTTTGGCGGTAACCTTCTAAAGAGATATTATAGAATAAAAATATTCCTGTTATTTGCATGTATTAAAACAGTGTAAATATAACTTCAAAAAGCAATCAGAGTACTTTTGATTTTATATTTTAAATCTGTCTGGTGCTGGTATGTGCAGAGACATGAGATAGATATTGAGTTAAACTTTATTATTAGCTTATTATTTATCTGTCATTTTGGATAGCAGGGGTTTTCAAAGTAAAATTCAAATATGTATGACTATAGATCAGAATGTAAAAGTGATCAAATTAATTAAATTTTTTTTTTTAATTGATGGGATTTTTCAGCCCTGGAGACAGAAGTCTTTAAGTTAATACCATCTAATACAGTTAAGTGAATTGCAGGATTTTCTTCCAATGCCCTTCCAGTCTGATTCAGTTCTAGTCCTTAGAAATTGATAGCTCCTGCAACAGGATAGCTGTTCCTTCAGTCCTTTATTGGTGCTTAAAATCTTGAATTCCAGCAGGCAATAATTCTTACGGTGACAGTATTGAGATCTGTGTATCTGATATTGTTTACAGTTGAGTTGATGCAGATTGATGTTGGTGATATGAAGACACAATCCTTAGGTCAGAATCAATGTGCACAGTGTTTGAACTTCCAGTTTTCAGTTGAAAGATGGCTTCTGCAGTAGGTCAGGATCAGCATTCACTGGATTTGAATTTCCAGTGTTTAGTTGAATGGGATGCTTTCACAAGTCTGCATTGTAAAGTCTGTCATTTAAAAAATAGGATTAGTTTATCAAATCAAGCACATTTTGTAAGAGGAAAAGCAATTGCAGTTATGAAAAGAGCAGTTAGAGACTCCTTTTTAGTGTAATGGTGCCAGAACCAACTAGTGCATATTCAACTTAAAAGAAAGGCATCAAGCTTTGTTTTGTTTGTTACTGTGATGGACAATGACCTAATAATGAATACTTCCACTCTGCCTATGGTCATTGTATTTGTCAGCATATATGTACTATGAAGAGTAAAGCAAAATCTTCCTAATGATGGTTTAAGTAGCTTTGATCCCTTCCATTCTCCTCCCTTACATTTAATGTCTTGGTCCTGTCCTGAGAATATACAAATTATTTGAAAGATGTTCTTTTGTTCATAATTTGTTGTTAAAATCACTGATATAGTATGGGAGATACTTCACATATAGCAAAGAGCTGGTAGATTCAGCTGCTTCCTATTATCAATATATACTGGATGAAAATCTTTCCTTCCTGCAGTATTCTGATGAATGGGATGGTGCCAAGCAGAATTCGCTGACCTCTTGCTGTAAGCATTTGCTGGAGTTCTCATGGATGGCTGAACTCTTATTTCCTCTAACTGATGATGTCAGTTGGGAATGTTCACCTTTCTTTCATTGCAAGTTGAAGATAAATACAGTGATGAATTGTATAAATTTTTTTTGCCAGTTTCTTTGGTCTCCTTATGTGAGGAGGGTTTGAGAGGCCAGTTTGTTCCACAGGAGATGGAAAGAAAGGAGCAGTGTACCCGTACACTGTTGACATAGTCTCTGCTGATGGCTTTTACAATTGCTAACTTAAATCATAGGGAATCGAGAAAATATTTATATTCTTGATGCATATAATTATGCCTAAAATCTTGAGTGGACCATTTACTGTGCTTAATGTGGTATTTAGAGGAAATTAAAGTTCATTCTGGAGAACATTTTGAATGTAGCATGGCAGATGTTTGTGAATTGATTGGTAGTAAAGCCTGACTAAAAGTACATAATGTGTAAACACACGTTTGGATTTCTTTGGTATTATCAGTAGACAGAGAAGTCAGTGCTTAAATACTTTCTGTCAAGGCTGATCTTTCCTGTGTAGCTTAAAGTTATTAATTTTGTAAATCATGTCTCTCTCTGGATATGTCTAGATCCAAGCCATTTTAAACTGCATGTGTATATGCCAAAATAACACTATATACAAATAGCTGTATTCTGAAAAAGGCACCTTTTTCATTTGGCTTAATTCACACAAATCTACAACAAATGCATTGACACATGGATTTATCTGGAAATTATTGTGGATTGGCTAATGCAATAAGAAGAGTTCAGTGAAACTCTGTGAAAGATGTTTCATTTTACTTTTCAGTGCTGTTCTGAATTTCTGAGCTGCTGGAAATAATCACTTGCAGATAAACTGCTTTCTGTATTCCTGCTTGCTTTTTTCTTTGAGAAGTGACAAGTGGCTGAGTTGTTTTATGTATAATGCTGTAGAGCCCACAAGGATGACCCGCACTGAAGAATTTGGGAATTATTGACATGAATTGCGTTGCCTGGAATGCCTGTAGCATCTTTTGGGTGAAAGCATATGTTGTGGTTCATAAACATTATTGGCATCTAGTTCTAAGTAAATCTTATATCATGTACAGCTTGTACTGGCTCTGTGAGAAGGTATTAAATAGAAGAAAGGATAATACACTTGTCCTAAATCCATTACTTGTCCCATTGTATTTTTATTAAAGTCAGTGAGCAAGGGAATTGTAAGAGATTAGACATTGTTTTGCACCACAGAGGAGCTCATTGTCACTCCAGTTAATGTAGTACCTGGCTTGTTCTCTTTTTTGCACCCAGCTGCTACAGCTTATTTAAGCACTTACCACAATGAAAAAACATGATCTAGCCTTTTCTTTAACCTGCAAAATTTGTCTTAATTGTCCTTTAAAATATAATTGTTATTAAACAGTGTTTCTAGAATAAATTCTTACTATATCACTTCAGCCTCAATCTTTTAAATCGCCAGAAAACCTCCAGGAAAAGCAGAGAGCTGAGGCTATGCTCAGTAGAAGTGAAAAGGTTTGCAAGGAAAGCCGTGCATGGAAGGACTGTGGGCTCAGTGCACTCCATACACCTTGTTCTTAACAAGGAAAATTGTGTGTACTCAATAAATTGCTTGTGGTGCAGTACAGTTAAACTAGCTATGAGTACCTCAAATAGCATTGTTCTCTATCTGTATCTGAAAAAACTCTTTGAAATTTTGAAGGCCTGGTGGAAGAATAATTATCCAATTTGATCTCTTACATATCCCAACTTAATTCTGACAAGTGTGGTTAAAATGGAATGCATCTCTTATGGGAAAAATTAACCTTTGTTGAAATATTTTCTGGCTAGAGATAAATTACTTTAACTTATATAAGCTATGCCAGTAATTAATTATCTTTGCTGTTTAGAAGTAAGACACAGCTTAGTCTGTATTTGTCAGGCTTCAGCTGTCATTTGATTCCTCTATGCTAGTGTGAAAAACCCTGTATATATGAGGCTTTTGTTATATATGTATATATATATAAAATGCAGTAATAATAAAAGCATAGAATTTAAGAACACCAAGTGTTCATGCATAAGCACTTTCTCAAAACCTCTGGTTTTTTTCTCCGGTTTTTCATTATTTCAGCAGAGATAAGTGTAGAATTATTCCCATTAGGCATTAGGCTATTTATATACTCTGAGATTTCATTTTTCTTCTAGTTACAGTACAGTTCATTTGCTTGTGACCCTCCAGGTTTCTCAGTCACTCTGGCAAGAGGGAAGTCCTCCACTGGTGAATTCTGTCTCCACCCTCCCTTTGTCCCCTGCCCAGCAGTGAATGAACTTCAGTATTTTGTATTGAAAAGCGTCATTTGCTTTCACTAAAGCTGTGGGGCAGTTTTGGTCTCTACGCACATTCTTGTTGTTAGAAATTCACTGTTCTCAGAATGTGTGTGTCATTAACAGGGTCTTTTTAGGCTGTTGGAAGATGGTAACCAGTGAAATGCTAAGAGTTTGTTTGGAGTGCCATCCGAAGCACACACATTGGGGGTTTTATTTACAGTTGTGTTCTGAGACCTACTGGTTAAGTGGTGTTGACTCCATTTATTGTGTACAGTGATTTATTAAAGAAACACCTTCTGCTACTGAACCAGATTCCTTAGGGAAGTCAGAATATGTTATTTATACACTACCACCTTCATTACTGATATGCAATGGTGTTGGACTTCAGTATGAAATGAGAGGAGCTAACTAAGAGCTACAGATAACGTATTAGGTAGTCCTTGTGGCTTTTCAAAGCAGCAGGGCAGTGTAAATGATAGAATATTAGGCAATTGAAACATTTTAATAAAAAGTATTTAACTGCACAGGGAGATGGTAAGCTTTTACATCTTGGAAGTTTTGATTGGAATGAATAAGGTGTTGAAAACACTCCATACTTCCCTCAGTGGGGGAAAAAACCCTACTGTACTCAGAGTTACTCTGTAGTAGTGGAGACTTTTGCACTGTCTGCAGGATCACAAGGAATTCACTTGCACTTTGAAGTGTGAAGTGATAATCCTCACAACTGCTTATTTCTTTATTAAATTTGCGGAAGTTAATTACATGCCCTGCTAATTTACGACAAAAAAATCACAAATCTCTGATGCCAAGTAGGCAAGTGAGTTTTCCAAGCTTCAGTTTAGTCCCTCATGCTGTAAGAAGAGTTTGGCATTGGCACACATTATTACTATCATTCATCCAGAAAGTCTGTTAATGTATGCACATTTTTCTACACCGTAGCGTCTCATGAGTAGGTCTTGGTAAATCTGCTATATGCAATTTACATATATTTCATTATTTTTATACCGCTGGACTTACTGTTAATGTCCTGCTTAGCATTTGTGGGTTGACTACTTGTGGTCTTTGGAAAATGAGAGCAGGATGTAAATTAAAATCACCATATTTCATATGGCTAAATGAATACTGAGTATTCATATGGGCTAAATGTATTGCTATGCATACAGTCAGAAATCACCTGATTTTTAAAACAGTGATACTGGATATACATGAAGTTTTCATATTTCATATGCCTTGACAACTGTAAGCAAATTGAAATTTGGAGGGATTTTTGGTGGCTTTCTGAATGGTGCTTGTTATAATGTTGCTAGCTGAAAAACAAGAGTACCATCTCATCAAAGAAGGCAAAGTGGATCATTCTGCTGGTGTCAGATGGACCTCAAAGTGTGCGAGTGGGGAGGCCAGATCTAATGAAACAAAGTGGATCAGTGTTCTGTATTCTTTTATTAAGCACCTCAAAGTTAACTTGAGTAGTGATTAAATGTGTTTAAATGACCAGTGCAGTGAAAGAGATGATAAAAACATTGGGTTATACTCTTTCAGCAGTCCTAAATAGAAGTAAGTAATTAAAAATGGTGCTACATGAGAAATAACCCAAAAACGTGCTATTTTAGTATAGTTTTGGGGCAGCTGAGTTAAAAAGAAGTACGTGGAAACACGTGCCTTTCTTCATATTGTCATTTGTGATTAACAGCTTCTTGTTAAGGAGTTAAGTCCCATTTCAGTGGAACACCACCACTGATGCAGGGGAATCTAAGTTCAGCTGACCCATTTTTAAGTTTCTGGACTGCTTACCTTAGATTGTGCATGGTGTGACTGCTGCCCAGACAGTCCATGAGAGAACTTCTTTGTGTCTCGCTGCTTTATCAGCTTCATACAAAAATGCTGTATTTGCTTACAAGTTTCCATCCTTTTATCTAAAGAAAGTTTTCTAATACTTTGCCAACTTCCCTACAAAACCAAATAAAATTGCGAGTATATGGTTTTCAGTTCTCCCCAGCATACTGAGCTGTAGGTCAGGCTTGCCTATGGAAATTGTCCATGTAATCTCTCCTTGAGAACAACAGTTGCAAGCAGCATATAGTCAGGTATGTAAACGAGAACTTATTAAAACTAGGTCAGTGCCAAAATGGATTTAGACTGTTTGTCACTGTAAGTACCAAATGAATGTGGAAGAGAGGTTTTGATTGGCAGCTCTGTGCTTAGATAGGCTTTAGAAAAACCAAACTTTATTTGCTATGTTGATGCTTGAAATTTTCTGGAGGTTTTGTGTTATGTAGCCTGCTCAAGCCTAAAAGTTTGGCTGTGGTGACTTGTGCTATAATGATTTTTTCTGTGAATTTTTTATTGACTCCAGTTTATATGTAGCAATGCACTGCTATTGTGGGAGAAACTGTAATGCTGAAAGCCTTGTAGTAGGTGCCTATAGAACTACTTAAAACCCCAAAATAGTGTGTAACCAGAATTCCTTCACTGCTGAACAGGAATCTTGGTGGTTGTGTTGATTTTTATATATATCTATTTAAAGAGAAGCTGAGGATAAAGATCTTAAGTGAAAAGTAGAATTGCTTCCCTTATCTTGTTTATACTGATTAATTAAAAAATAAAAAGCACATAGGGTTAAAGATAAGATGGTACCACTGTTTTCTTTTTTATGTATAATCTTGTTGCATGTCTCTACATAAGCTGTTCTGGCCACTCATCATAGTAACCAGCTGGGCCATTTCACCTGCTGGAGCCATTAAAGAGGACTCTCTCCCCCTAGATTAATCCCCTCCGACATTAGTTTTTTGCTCTGACAACTGGAGCAGGCATTCAGAATTTGCAGGTGGCCAGTGTGACGCACATAATTGCCTACAATTTTAGGCAATGAATAAAAATGGTCTACATTACTTGTCAAAGGTTGTATATGCAGTGCCAAGTGAGATCTATGGGAAGCCTTTTAGGGTTTAAAGAACAGTTAATAGCAAAGCTGCACAGTGCTTTTTTAATCATAATGCATTTGTAATATAGCACTTTGATCTTCTCCTTGTAGGAAATGGTGTTATATTAGCCACTTTTAAACATTTATGAGTGAAATTCAGTTATAGGAGAGTAAAAGTGATTATTCTTAGGCAGAACACGTTAGATTTCATTAAAAGTTTTAGCTTGCCCCTTCCTTGTTAAAATCTGTGGGGAGTCCTGTTCCTGGAGGGTTTCAAATCAGGATCTGAAGATTTAGAAGAGCTTTTTCTTTTTTTTTCCCTCCACTAAAGCTACTGCAAGTCTAGAAAAGACGGTAGTAAATACTGATGTTATTTGTGGTTGTTTATAAATGTACTTCAACTGCATAGCATTAAGTGCAGAAAATGTTGTGGGCTCAACAGTTCAGGGAATGTTTCATTGTATTTTAAAGATCTTAATGCTCAGTTGCATCAATTACAACTTTAAAAAATGCATTATTTAAAGCATGATCATAAATTATCTACAACAAAAAATAGGCGACTCTAAAATGTACTACTCCTAGAAGAGCAGAGTTTGACCTTTCAGACCCAAGAGCCTTTTATTAACACCTGCCTGTAAGGAGAGCCGTGCCACACGCAGCTTTCGGATTCACGACCACAAAACTGATGAGGAAAGGCTTGAAGGGTTCAGTTTGTGTCACTTGCTGTTTGCCGTTTCCATTTCACAGATGATTAATCTTTCTGTGAAGAAAGGCCAGAGAAACAAAGCACATTGGGCTCTTCCTGCAGTTACTCCTTCTGAATGCACACTAGCTTGCTAACTAAAAGGCCTTTAGATTTCCTGCCGAGAGAGATGTTCTGAAAGTGAATGCAGCTGGTTGGAGGTCACCAGTGCAAGGCTCTTGCCATTGTGTAATGGAGGCTTTGGCAGGTTTCATTTTGGGGGGGGAGGGAAAAGGTGTTGGCGAAAAATTAATGCAGAATAAAAAGGGCTTTGGCCATTTGAATTAATTTCTTGAGGGTGGATCATCAATAATAGGCTCCATTTCTTTTGCTCACAATTAAAAAAAAAAAGAAAAAAAGAGATATTTGCTGTGTTTTGTCCCACCCATTCCCTTTTCTTAATGGCATGTTTATATTGTACGTGGTCTCTCCTGCTGGATGCTGAAATGTTGCGTCTTACTGAGTTCGAAAAGCAATCTAAAATGTACTGATTTTTACATATATTTTATGAGCTCTGCTGATGTTCTTGGTGACAAGAGATGATACTTGAGTATCGTGTATTTAACTTTCTAATTGTGGGATTTGGATGACTTTAATATTCCATATTGCTCTTTAGCGACTTTTAAAGCAGCAATTTCTCTTTCTGGGAGAGTAAAAATTGGTTTCTGAAAGGTATTATCTAATTTTTAGTTTATGTGTATGTTTTGAATCTTAATGTATACATGCCTTGTTTATAGAAGAGAATAGTCTTGATATCCAGCTGAGTTTTTGACTTTGGTTTTTTTTTGATCTTGCGTAGGATGTAATGTGCAAAATCAAGACATGGGTAATAGATGAAAAGAAAGCTGTCCGCTTCTATCACGATTGGAATGACAAAGAGGTAGGCTATAAATATTGCTCCATGGATTCACTTCTGATTTTGCTACCTGTTACTGGTTCTTTTTAAAGTTGTTTTTTTTTTTTCTTTTTAGATTTCATATTCACAGTGTGTTGAATGTTAAATTTATTAGCTGAATCTATGCTTATCTGTGATTTATGTATTACACTTGAATTTTGTAGCCTTCTCAGACATGCCTGAGGAAAATGATCATAAAATTAATTCAAGTTGATATAAACTGTTTTTAAAATTCTCCCCCTCTACTCTCACTTCCAGATTGATGTTTTGAACAAACATTTGTTTTTTACTTCAAAACCGATGATCTACTTGGTTAATCTCTCTGAAAAAGACTACATTAGAAAGAAAAACAAGTGGTGAGTGTGTTCAGGTTAAATGTCTAAATTTATATTTCTGTTTCACATTTTTCAATGGTCAGTAATTCCTTACACATTTAGACCACCAAGGATATTAATTAAAATAGCTATATGAACTAATCTTGCATTTCTGTTACTTGTTATGCTCCCACTGACATGCTGCTTGAGTACAATGCACATGGTGAAACCTTGACTGAAACCGCAGAAAAGAATATTCTTTCCTTCCTTACGTTTTAGCCTGAATCCATTAACTGTGAAGAAAATAGATTTGATTTAGAAGTACTAATTTAAATAAACATATAGCTTTATCATGTTCTATAATGCTGGTTGTCTGAACAACATCTTTTTCATTCCAAAGGAATGAATTGAATGCCAGAAGACTAAAGCTATGTGAGTTGCACAGAAGTCTTTCAAATAAAATACTACGTTTTAACATTACTCTTCTGTTTGCAGTCGGGTGCCTGGCTTTCTTGCCACTACTTGTGTGTTGCTTGTGGTTTACAGGCCTCTTTTGATGGGCTTTAATGCCATGAACAGCTGAGGTTTTAGTCAGGTATTTCTGACATCAACATTGTGACTCAGGTACATGATGGTTACAAAATCAGTCTATCAGACATTCAGTGAACTGGATGAAGATCCAGTCCTAACATGCTAGGCATGTGGTGGGAATCCACTGTTGAGAAGCACAGCATTTAGCATGTCATTGGAAGCTCTGGATGGCATAAATATTGTTCTATGGAGGAGGGAGCAGATTGGGGAGTTAGTATATGATGAAGGAAAATCTATAGCAGTGTGTTTAGTTTGAAAAAACCCAACCAAACAGCAAATCTTTTCTTACCATTTAGAATTTTAAACACTGCACTTGTGAGATACTTTGAAGGTGTATAAATGTATGTTTATGAATAGATATATGCATGTAACTCATCCAAACAAATCAGAAGTATCTAAAGCGCAATATCTGAATTCTCCTAAAGTACACCCTCTGTTTCTCCCTGTACTTCATTAAGTACTTAGATGCACATGGTTTCAATTTTCCATTAAAAATTCTCATTTCCATATGATATCAAAGAGTGAGAAGGCTTTAAACTGAAAAATAAACATTCATAGACTGGAAGCCAAAACAATAATTAATGTCAGATGGTTAACTCCAATAAATCATTAGAATAAATTCTGTGAAATTACTGCAACTAAAACTGTCCTTTTGATACTCTTAAGACATTTTGTGTTGGTACTAAAGAACAAAATTTAACGTATTTTAATAGCAAACCCTCTCAGTCCCAAACACAGACTTCAGAATAGACTTGATAAACAATATAATAATGTAAGCTCTTCGTATTTCGCCAAATTTTATAATTCTAAATTAATTTGTTTCTCTAAATATTTTTTGGGTATGATAATTTAAATATAAGAAGTGGTTCTACCCAAGGAAGTATTTCAAATCAGGATAGTCGTATTTGCTCTTTCTGTAAGGTGATACTTCTTTCAAAGTACAAATGCTGTGGTTTGCTGTAACAGTACAGACATGGAAGTTTATGTGAAAATGGATGAGTTGGTTTCCCTGTCCAAAAAAGGATCCTCGCACCTGTATTTGGATGATTACAGGTAGAGCTCACTGGCTCTAATTGTACAGTAAATACCATTTCCCAGACCCTAATGGTAGCCAGACTACTTAGGCGACGCCAGTCTGTGATTTAGCTGTCGCCAGTCACCCCATGTTTTTTGTGAGACTACTTGTGATGATGACATAGTTAAACCCAATTGAAAGCAAATCTTTGGATAAATTGCAATTTTTAATTTGTAAAAAAATTGGATGTTTGAGTTGAGGAGTCATATAATGAAACAGTTTAACTGTTTCTGTTACAATTAATGATTTAGTTTTTAAAAAGTATACCCAGATCTCATGGATGTGAGTGTAATTGTAGCTGAAAGATCAAAGCCTGGGTATCTGAGTGATGTTCCAGAAGAGAATTTACCACATAGCCATTTTCAGTACAGTTTCTGCCTCCTGCTGTTCCTATTTTCCCTCAAGCTACCCATTGACTACCCCCTGTGCATCCCTGCTCGTAAAAAATGATTGAGGAAGTATTTGTCATGTATTTATGAGTGGGAAACATTGTGTGATAGGGAAAGGCATCTACTAGAACCAGAAATATTGCCATTTCCTTTCCTTCAGCTACTCTGCCACAGCTTTAAATCCTCTGTTTATGCAACATAGCTTTTTTATTTAAGAGTAGAATAAATGTTTTCTATGAAGGATGCTAACGGTAGGCTTCTGTCATTTATGTGGTGCAAGCAGATGTAAATGATTAGAATATATTTTACTGTTAGATGCCACTTTGTGATTTTTGTTATTTTGAGGGGTAGGTATTCATATTTGAAATACAAGCCACATTTAGTCGTAGTCATTCTTCTCAAAAAAGTTTATTTCTGAGCTTAATTCATAGTATTACTGTAACAAAGGTAAGGTTAATGCAGGAAATGCTCAGCCATAAAATGTTTTCATCAGACTTTTGCAACTGTGAAAGTGTTTAAAACAGCAGAGGAGAGGAGAGGCTTTTTGATTTTGGATGGAGAGGAAAACTAAAATTGTCTTTGTTTTACTGGGTCACTCTTTCAGAATTAATGAACATTTTAATTGTTAGCTAAAACACACTTATATCTAAGTGGCAATGTGCTGTTTTTCAATCCAAGAGAAGAAGAAAACACTGTGAAAGATAGGACTATTGTGTGTTTGAGTAGGTGTATTGACCTTTTGAAAGATGTAAAAACTGGAATGGCTCCAAGCAGTTACTTGCTGGCTTTAACAATGTTGAATTAGTCATTCAGTTGATTTATGATTAAGACCTAGCCCCTGAAGAGAAGCTGACATGGCAGCTGTGTTAGTTGCACTTGTGTTATGATCAGATGACAGTAATCTTGATGTTTATGCGGGAATCCACTGAAACCATTCTTAATACATACTGCTATGCTCTAAATAAATATTTAAACTCTTCTTTTAATAATTCCTCTTCTTTTTTTTTAATGTGGATCTCATACCTTAAACATGGTATACTGTATTCGAGTTTTACTATGAAAATATTCAAAATAGTAATAATAATAATAATAATTATTATTATTATAAGTTAAAACTGCATTCTCAGTCACAGGATGTCACATAAATCCAGGATATCAGTTTTATCAGCCCTTCATCTAATTTAAGCTTTACATTTTAGTCCTGCTAAAGAAGGTGCTTCTAGTGGCTCATAGAATGGATTCCAGTGATGAAATATATTGATGTAATTAAGGAGTGAATGTAGTGGACCGTGCTTAGCATCATGTTTGGTTTGGTATTTCGGACTTACTTGCGGCAAGCACTGGAAATACTGTATATGTTAAAGCCACATAACTGATCCTTTGACTCAGCTTCTCAGGTCCAGTAAAGTAAATTTCATCCTATGCCTAGACTGTAATTCAAAAAGCCAATTACGCTGCTTAAGATTTTCTAGTATCTCTTGTGTTGTAACTAAATTGTCTCAGACTTATTTATGGATCTCTGAACATTGTTTTCTCTAATGTAACTCAGAGTTGTTGAATATCTGAATATATGTTAACAATATTTTAAGGGGTTGTTTCCCAAAATGTTATGGCAGGCATTCTGTTAAAAATGTTGATCGTTGTTGATAGGATAGGGGACTTAGTATTTTGCTCCTGTGTATTTAGAAAAGTGACATGTATGTCATAATAAATAAAATTTTGCCCATCAATTTTTATAGCATTTTTAATGTTCTTAAGCTAGAAGAGGTATAATTAGGTCAGATGAAAGGTCTATCTTTTCTGGTATCACATTTCTGACGGGCCCCTAACAGATGTCCAGGGAAGATTATAGGAACAGATTAAGCAAACAGAGTGTATGCATCCAGCTTCTTGCAATCTGTTGTTGTAGAATTGACTAAGTCAGATATGATATACTTGTGGTTCATACTTTTTGACTAATTTTATTCTATAAATTTACCCATTGACCTTTTGAACCCAAGTACACTTTTTGGCATCTCAATATCCTGGAACAGGGACTTCCACAGCTTAACTATGTGCTATATGTTGAAGTACTTCCTTATGCTTGTTTTGGATCTGCCACATCATAATTTCATTTGATGCTCCTTAGATCTTGTATTATGAGAGTGAATAATCCTTTTCTATTCATCTTTTTCATATTGCTTCAGATGTTCTGAATATTAAAATAAAAATGGAAGGGGAAGAAAGAAATATTGAGGGTCAAGTGAAAGGAACACTCAATGGGTTTGAGTACAAATTAATCTGTTTCACTTGGTCTTTCACTTTTAAACTAGTTAGGAAACAAAGTTATAAATTGAGTTATTTATTACCATTTATGGTAATAAATGGAGACTTGGAGTTCTTGGTTGTATTTCTGCAGGTATGGATGTTTAGGCAGTTACATTTTATTCCTATAAATGTATTTGAGAAATTATTTGTAGAAATTTTAAAATCATAAGTTGTAATGCCAAGGTGGTATTGAGACATTTTCTTGACATGGCTGCTTAAAGATTTTAAGGTTGCCTTCTATGCTGACAAATTTGGAAAAGAATACTTTTTAAAGTGTATTACAGTTCTTGTTCCTGCCTTGCAACTGAAATGCTTTAAAAGAATATTAGGAGATTATTTATGTTATCTGGGTATAAATGAAGTTTTGCACACATGAGTTGAGAAGTCAGATATTCAAAGTTAACCAGATCCAGAATTTAGGCATCCTGCTACATCTTTACTGCCTGACTTAGAGAGAGTATCTTACAGCTCAGGCTTTTGAAACTAGAGAATTGCGTATGTTTTTCATAGAGCACTTACCTAGTATAGTAGGGGATAGTGCATGTTGTTTGCTTAATAAACAGTTATTCTTTAGTGTTTCTTATACAAATGAATTAATGAATACAAATTAATTAGTCATCCATCAATCAAATGGCAGTCTGTTTTCTTTCCAGCACCATGTCCTGACATTGCCAGTTGACTTTTTGTAGTTTTCTGTTTTACCAGTTCCAGTGACTCTTCATTTGGTTGTTCTGTTTATCCCATACTTTTTGCCCTGCCATTTTCCTAGCTGATGTGTTCTCCATGGGTCTTCGCCAGATTCCCTCTCCCTCTCCTTTGATTTCATCCCATTCTTGCTGGCTTAGTTCCAGTCCAGTCCTTTGGTCTGGATGATTCCTTTCACCAGACTTCCTGCTTTGCCTTGCTTTCTTTTGCCTGCCCTTCTGGAGTCTCCTGTCTGTTTGTATATGCATGCATATTGTTTGGGTGATAGCAGGTGTTGGGGACATGTCTTCAAGCATGGAAAGATGGGTCCCATTCTCAGCTTCAGCGAGTAACTTCACCCCAGACCCAAAAGCACCTTCCTTGAGTCTGACTTCACTCCAGTGTTCACCTTTTGCTCAAGTGTGGTGGTTTATCTCTGATAACAAGTTTGCTCTTTGCCAAATGTCTTGGTTCCTAAATACTAGGACAGTAAAACTTTTCAAATAAATTGTTTCTGTATGTTTGAAAAATAAGCAGTGTTGTATGGTGAAGCTTTTTTCAAAAATTCTGGTCCACCTGATTACAGCATCTAAATAGCTAAAGTGTAGGTTGCAAAATCAGGAAATAATACCTCAGTAATTGACTTAGGATATGTTGACTCCTAAACTGGTAAAGAGAGGGGTGGTCGTAGTAGAGGGGAACCTTCTGGATTTTAGAAAGGCCTGTCCTGGGCAGATAAAGGTACCATCACCCTATGCTTAGAGCTCATCAAAGGCTGCAGACTGCAGAGAGTCGGGTGAGCAGGGAAATGAGGGACATTCTCTCCAGTGTTCTGAGTGACATGTGACAGCCCAGCATCCCACAGCACCAAAACCAGCCCAGCACAGCAGCCATGACCCCCCAGGCTTCTCGTACTCTGAGAGCATCCGTGTCAGCTACAAGCAACTTCTCAGCTTCCTTGCTGTGTGTATGATCCCTGTCTTACCAGCTGCACATCATCCAGACCTCCCTTTGAGCAGCTCAGCACTGCTTCTCATCTTCTCTTCCTTTTCTTCTTCTCTCTGCAGATGCTCTTCTCAATGTTTTTAATTTTTTGTTTTGGCTGTCATCACTGTAGTTTCTGATCTGTTTATACCCAATTCTGTGGGTTCACTTGTAATGTTGAACAACTGCGGCTATGGGTTTGGATGCCCTACCAGTTTTATAGTTGGCTTGTGTAGCCTTATGAATTGCTGCCTGCTAACAATGCTTCTTTTAATCCGCCATGGCAGTTGAGGGATCAAGTAATTTATATGATATTTTATTTAAACTCTTGGACTTTCATAGGCAAAATCTAAAGTAGCAGATGCGAACTTGCAACAAGCAAAAACTTAACTGCTTAAAAAGTTGTCCACACCAATGCAGGGTAAGAAAGGGCTTCTTTATTAGTATATACTGTCTGAACACTGTAGAAGCTTTGTTTCTCCCTCTTCTTCATTGGAATTGGGACTTTGAATAAATATTTTTGTCTCTTTAATAAACACATACTGCTTAAGATACAGAATACTAAGGGAGAGGATAATGTTGCACTAGATTCCAAATCAGTTAATTACACAACTTGGATTAGTTCAGTGTATGAGTAACATGAGCAGCAGAGATAGGGACCTCCACAAAAAAACTACATGTGGTGACATTCGCAAAGACAATGATGTCAGTTTTGTCATTTACTGCAATGCGATGTTTCTGACTGGATGCATAATGAGGTACAGAATCCTATTTGAACTTAGGTCTGGTTTAAAACCAGAGAATGCTTAAACTGCTCAGGAGCAAACCTGAGATGCAGAGATGTCTTTTGAGTATAAATTTTGTTACTATGTTAGTGGGTAACTGTTCATCCTTCTTCTCAGTATGCTGTGTAAAGAGCTTCAGTTTCTGCCACTTACTTTCCACTGTGGAGAAACCTGTGCTTCATGCCTCAGTTTTCTTCACTATTTCCCTGAAAGTCTTGGTGCTGGTGAAATTCTAGACAAAATTTTTTGGGAAATGTTGTCTACTTTAAAATCAAGTTACCCAATAAAAATATCAATATTGTATAATCATTTATTTTTTTTTCTGGAATTTTATCAGTGATTTATCTCCTGAATGATGTCTGCAAAGACACTGTATTCTGTCAGTCCTCTTTTCCAAAGGCCATCCAAATGTGCTCAGTCACTTAACTGTTAGCTGTATGTAGCTGTGATTCCTCACTGAGCAATGCTGTCACTGTCTTGGCTGGCCAAGCAATGCTTCCCTCTTATTTATGATAGGTTAAAGCATAGTTTTAACAATGTGTAGTTTAATAGGGGTTTTCTGTGTTAGTTTTACTGACAACTAAATGAGTTTGGGGATTTTCAGTCACTTGATACCTTTTTTAATACTCTTAAAGTGAGATTTTTAGCTTCAGAGTGTCTCAGCTTGCTTTTTATGTCCTACGTTTTTAGATTCAGACTAGCTTAAATTTAGGAGAATAGCTACTTCCCTTTCATAATACTCAAGACAGTGATGTCCTAAACACTGAAATGGAAGGAGAAACTGTGCTTTACTCACTTGTCTGTGTTACAGAATAGAAGAAAGCAAGAAGGTAAGCTGCTTAACACCCCAGATTCATATTGAGGATCAGATTCTATAATTTACAGTATGTTTCAGTCCAGGGTTGTTAGTCCTGAGCATTGTCAACACAATCTCATCATCAGCTCCTCAGAAATGTTTGGAGCAGACTAGGGTACTATCCACAATATCAGTTCTGTCATCTCACTATTGTATCATTATCTCAGATGCAGATTTCAAATCCTGCTTTTAATGGCAAATAGTTCAGTAGTGAATTTCACTCTAATTTTAGAGCAAAGCAGTTTGACTGTGCATGTAAGCCTGTAGATACTCATGTCACAATCTCTTTCACATTTGAAGATCCTGATGAGAAACATAATTAGTAATGGAGAAGTAGAACAGACTTTGTTTCCATACTCTTTTTGGTTGTTGAGTGTTAGAAGCACAGTCACCTTCACTGCACTGATTTTTGGCTATAATAGTGATGAAGGAATAAGAATAAAGTAAGATGTAATAGTTTCCTCAGTTAAATTTCTTGGGGTTTAGGATTATTCTTTGATTGCAAATGAGTGTCTAAATCTTCTTGTAGACTGAGCCTTATTCTGCTGCACTTTTCTGTTTATTTTTGACTTACAAAAATACTTTGTGATGCAAATTACAAAGGTCCGGTTACATTTCTCTCCTTGTAGTTAAAATGCTATCTATCTCCTAACACGTTCTAGTTTATCAAGTTACCTTTTTCTGCATATTTGGATGTGAGGGGAATTTTGGCAGAGAAAGAAATGTAAAGACTGATCTGCATATGCCATGGTTTCTCTTATGAGCTCATTAATGTGCCATTAATGAGCAGGTCTTATCCTAGAAAGTAGAATTTGGGTTTTTTAATAGAGGGAGGTTTTGCCCTGTTTTGCTTTACAAATTAATTAATAGATATTTTTGCAAGAGATTGTTATTCTTGTTACTAGTCATTTATCCTTGAGTTACTGAATATTAAGTTACTTTTCTTAGTAATTTATTAAGCCCTCTGCCTTTCAAAATGAATGAGCATTGTTAGCCTGTCTTAGACAACATAGAGCTTGTGTATAGTCCTTAAAGCAATAAATTTCTCTTTTGAGTCAAGGGGAAAGTAGATACTATGAGCTTGTGTCCCTGTGTGTTGGGTCACTGTTGCTGTATCTGACGTGGCATTTAAAAACCAGCAGTTGTTTTTGTCAGGGTCTATTGAGAATGTGCAAGATGGAGAAGAAGCTGGTGAATGACTTTCGAGGTGGGTGGTGTGGTCTCATTTGGTGCATTGGGAGCTCCTCCTCTGCGTGAGCATCTGGTACCTCCTTGCTGCCTGTAACTGGTGGGTTTTGGAAGGAAAGGTAGTCCTTCACTCAGACTCGTGTTAAGCACAGCAACAGTTGTAATAACTGGCAGATAAGCTTTGATTTTAGACGTTTTTTAAAGCAAAAGGTGCTTTGATAATATTGTCTTTTGTTAAGAAATAGCAAGACAATACACTCATTGCTCTGGTTTTTTGGATTTGGGAGCTGCAATCAGTATTGCTCTAACATCACCTCTTGAACCAGATCCCAATTAATAAGTATCTTGCTTTTCATGATGTGTTACTCAGTATTGCAGTGTTTGATTTGCAGACCTGTACCTGTATATCCCTCTGAAATTCTGTTTATTGAATTAATTTCTTGAAACATTTCATGCTATCACTTCCAACAGAATGGTGTTAATATCTTGAAGTTCTCATAGTTGAAGCTAATTGTATTTCACCTACCACTGTTTCTCTCACGCATGATATTTGAGATACCTGTAGGGTCCGGGAAAAATACTCATCTTGAAATTGTTCTTTGTGAATGGTCTGCAACATCTCCTTCTCTGAAGGAATATGTTCTGTAACATTGTTCTGTTTTCTATAAATTGGGACTGCATGGAAACATCAGGCAATCAAACATTTATTATAAATGAAAAAATAATGTTTGAAATGACATGATTTCTTTTATACAATTGGAAATGTAGGATTGCATGGCTTTGGCACCCTTTTTTAAAGTTTCCTTTTTCTAAGTGACTTCTTTGTTTCACAATTGACAGATACATTTTTCATTGATGATTATTTTGAAAATCTGATGCATTTTTTTAAAAAAAGTTTTCCTTTTGATTTTATGGTTATTTACAGCTCATTCTTTTGTATTAAGTATATGGAAATATGTTTTCATTTAACTGCTTGTTTTTCCCAAGAAACATATCTTACCTTCTAAAGTTTTGGCATAGTATTTTATTTTCACAGCTAGAGTTTCTTCTGATGACTAATATGGATGCCTAATGTTCAGATGCTGATGGTCACTAGTCTTACAGTGGATGGAACCATGTAGCCTTGTGTGGAAACCAGGAATAGAGGCATGTTCATGTTTAAATTGGAGAGGAAAGTGTGCACATTATATATGTTTAATTGAAGAACTGTCAGATGAGACATTGGGTATGGGTATTTTATTATCCTTTATTACCAATGCTTGAGCTTAATTATTGTTGATTTGGAAAGAAGTTAAATAGAATATAAATCCAAAGAATCTTTGGGATTTACTGTGCTCTGGTGTTGGTTTTTAAAGCCTGAAGAGATGTTTAGAAGATAAATATTTGAAAGAGACTTAGGTGTATGTGCTGGTCTTGTAGTTCATTGGGTTTAATCGGATTCATTGTATATTGAGTCTTCCTCTTGTTCTCATGCATTGGCACAGTAGTACATTCCTGAAGCGAAAATGTATTTAAATCCAAATGGCTTTTATTAAAGAAAAAGAAAAAGAAAATAAAATCTTACACCTAATACATTGAAAACCTGCACAATCTTGACGATCTAAAACATGTGATGGTACTTCCAGCTGATGTTTTATTTCAGAGGCTCATTAAATGCAGACCTGTTTTTTATTTAATAAAATCTTTATGTCCCAGGATATTCAGATTAATGAAGTGTGCATGCATGTGCATGTGTGTTCAGTTTCCCATAGGATTTTCAAAAATAATTATTAGTAGTATTATTTGAAAATAACTTTATGGAGGGTAAATGTTTGTCTTTGGCTCCCTCTATCTGCCTGTCTCTACTTGTCTTTGTGAACTAACATTTTTTCATAACTTGATCCATCATATAGATTAGAATCAGCAGATAAGATGTCTACAAGCATTTCCTATAGGCATTTGGTAAAATAAATAAATAAGTAGAAATATGGTAAAGAGACATGGAGGACTAGTAAGAAATTTAGTTTTCAAGCTTAAAAGCAAGGTTAAAATAATTGTACTGTCTTTGTACTGTCAGACACTATCTTGTTGAAGTACATTTCCATTCCACTCAGAGTCTAATTTTTGTTCTAGGCTTTTCATAAAGACCCAGCTATATGATCAAAGTACAGTAAATAGAAGCATGGATTTAGCTGCCTGTCTTGCAGTAGTGTGTGGTGTCTGATAGCCTTTGTTTCTGGTCTCTAGTTATGTTAGTACCCTATTGACATAGAAGGTAAGTGGATTGGTCTATTACTGATTTCTGACAAACAGAAATTATTTGATATGCTAAAGCTATTTCTGACAGAAGATAGAAAGTTTTGACAAACATGCATGGCACAGCAAGTGTCCAATTCTAAAGAGCAAAATAAATGCAAACCACCATTATGGGGAACACAAACAGCCTGAAAGCAAGTTATCAGTAAGCAAATAATTGTTGAACTGTTATGAATGGAATAGGATGTTGAAATAGGGCATGATTGGCTGATGTTACATATGTCCTTGATTACCTTCCTTGTGCTTTTATCCTAATAAGTGACATTCTTTGTATTCCCTTGGATGGCTAGACAGTCTGACACTGAAGAAGAATAAATATTGCATGTGGTACACATTAAGCTGTCATCTAGGACAGCATTTATAAAAAGTAACTAGAAAAATTCATAAGAAATTCTGCAGTGCTACAGTTTCCTGGCTCCAGTCATAATTGTCAAAGTTCTTGACACATTCAGGTCTTCTGAAATGATTTGGGTTTACAGCTACTTGGTGTATGAATAATTATTAAGGATTCATTTTTTCTGATAATGCAGACTGTTAATGTTCTCAAAATGATGCATTTTCATTGAAGACCATGGAGTGATAAAAAACAACAGTGTTGTGTATATAGCTAGTTCTCTTGCAGCAGTCAGAACTAAAAGATGTGTATGTTTAAAATAAAACTAAGTGATTAAAGAGCTCATTTTCAAATGCTTTCTTTGAATCTTGGTAGAAAATCCATTATGAGCTCATGTATTGTTACAATTATTGTAATTTGGAAATGGACCTTTTTTATGTAAAATATCAACCTTCTGTTTTTCTTCACTGACTTCAAATTAAGACTCAAAAGCAACATAGCAGGATATCATCATCTCTGCAAGGGCGATGGAGAAAACCCCCTTTGAACTATCTAAGCTGATGAGTTAGTGTTTGAATGGTAATTATTTTAATCTTTAATTTCAAGAAGAGGGAAGTGTAGGAATTACATTCTTCATACTCTTAAATCCCTGAATTTCTTGTGATGGCTTGTACATTGACCAAGAAATATTTAATGGCTCATTTGTATTTCCATGTATTTATCTTGCCTAACATATTACCATGATACTTGCTGCAGTTTGACATAAAAATTCATGATAAACATTTTAAAGGCTTCTCACAGTTCTGTGTCACTGACCATGTCATTGGGACTGAACACTGTATTCATGGTATAACCTGGTTTTGCTTCATATGAAAATGCAGCCTTCTTTCATTGTTGTTTAGTTCACGTGATTGGGGGTTTTTTTATTTTCACTATTGTTTTACTGAATATCCCATAAGGAAAAAGGGGAAAAAAGCCTGTTACCACCTCATCAAGTTACTTGAGGATTAACATAATTTCATAGGTGACATTGTGCTTATTCTTATTCCTCTTCCAAGCAGCCTATAACTTACAAGATCTCACTGTGAGTAGCTTGGAATGGGAAAATAGACCCATTGGCTCTTAATGTTAAATGAAAATCTTACAAGAGACTGTAGAAAAAAATCTGTGTTCATGTGAAGGGATAAAGCTGAAACACCTGTTCAGGTTGAAAAAAGTTTTCTCCAAGTATAACACTGTTACAGGTAACTGTTAACTCTGTGGACCACTACAGAGCACAAAATATTTGCCCAACTGGTAAATTGAACTGTAAGCCCCACTGTGGGAAATTGCTTTGCTGTGCTCCAAACAGCAGTTATCTTAGTAATTGTACCTGAGTTCTTTTGTGGCTAATAGACAGTTGAAGTCCTTCTTACCATGACAGAATTAGTTTGTTGCAATATTTTAATCGTAAAAATTCCAGGTAGGATGTGTTCATGTAGTTTGAGGTGAACTGAGTATGATTTTTAATTGGTGCTCGGAGAGCACTGGGGTTTGAGTTGAGAATGTGCATAACCCTGCATTTCACATTCTAAACCGGCACTCACAACAAGGAGCTTATCAGAGCAAATTGTCTAGTCCATCCCCTTCCTCACTCAAAACCTAATGACCCTTTATCATCATGGTTTAGATTGCTGGACACAGATGTGAGAAAATACAAGTAATCTACAGGTAACTACAGTAGCTGCACTGATGTTCTCAGAGAACTGACTGCTGGGAAGATAAAAAGCTTCCCACAGAGCCTGTGACTTTCCAGCAGCAAAGCACATCATGAGCTCATACATGAAGTTTTATTTGCTGAAGATTCACAATAAGATGCATTAGGACATTCAGCAGGGTCCCTTCTTAGATGAGGACAAGAATTCAGTGGGGTTGTTAGTTGATGCACTAGTGCATGGCTTCACTCTAAAACTATAAAGTGCAACAATACCAATAATGTTTCTTTTTGAGAACACCACAAACTACAGCTGTAATGTATTGATTTTAACATAGTTTGTTCCTAGACAGTAAGTCATCTAATGTCATTGGACTTTTTGTCTTGTTATGGAAAGTATTCAGGTGTGAAGCAAATGTTTGTTAGGAGAAAAAGCTGCTGGCTGTTGAACTACAGTTAGCAGTACATGTGAGATATGAAGAAGTAAAATAGAAGTGAAAAGACTTGCGTATAATTAATTACCATCTTTTTTACTCAGATTTTTTTGTTGTAGTCATAAATCTCTGTGTTCAGATACCTTGCCAAGGAATGGTAAGGAAATAAAATACTCTTCAGATAAATTTCACATACGCTAGGGTTAATAAGGTAATGATCTTGTTTACTATTTTTAATGTTTTTACATTTTTTTTTGTAATTCAAGAAGCAGTTTTTAGTGATTCAGTAAGGTTGAAATATATCTATTAAACCATATGGGAATGATCAATGTGAATCAGTCTGTCCGCAGTTCCTTTCTCTTCTGAAGTAACTGAAGTATAAGCAAGTTACTTATGTAAAAAAAAATGAATATGAATGCTGAAATGCTTTTTCCCCCCTCTTTTTTTAATCATCTGTAAATTTGGGGGTTGTGAGGAAAGAGATAACGTGGCATGAGAGGTAGAGGTCATCCAGAAATGGCAATTCACAGAGGGTGGTATTAATTATTAAGCAGGCATAAGCATTATACTGAACATTTTTGCAGAAAATAGTAATCCCTCAAAAAGCCTAAAATGCAAGCCTAAGAAAACCTGTGAACAACCTCCTCCCACCCAGAAAGAAAACTAATATAAATCCCACAAACAACATATCTCTTCCTCTGGTAGTATGAACAAGACAAACTTATGCCTGTTTTTCAAGTGAGGTCCTTGTGCCCTGTTCAACCACCCTCGAAGCTTCTGTGCTCTCTGTTGACAGTGGCTGCTGTTGGTGCCAAACCTTTGAGCAAGAGGCTGGCTCTAAGGCTGTGCCCCTCGAGCTCAGCCCGTGGCCAGAACAGCAGTCTCTTTAATTTTCTGTCCTATTGTTGATCCTCCATGCAACTGAACTACAAGACACTCTGAAAACTGTATAATCTTTGCTCTTCATTCTGTTCTACCTCTTCATGCCCATTTTCCAGCTTATGCCAGCCTAAGTGGTAATAAGCAGAACTCGTTGCAGAGTCTAACAGACATGCTCTAAAAAATTATTTTCTGTGATTACACATCTTTTGGTTCACAATAAAGACACGCAGAAATGTTTTCTCTTGTTCACTAGCAAATAGGACCTACGGAAAAAGAAATTTATGTTCCCTTGTTCTATTTTGTCTTTTGATTGGGGAAGACAAAAGAAGTGAAGGGCTATACATTCTGAAAGAATGTTTCCCTTTTAAAATTCCCCTTTTAAATTCCGTTTTTAAATTCCCTTTTTAAAATTTTAAATTAATTATGATAAAATTCATGTACTAATTGCAGCAAACATTTGCTGCATCCTTTTATGATATGTGCTGTGTTTCATATTCAGTAGTGGCTTTAATTCTCAGCTACAGTCGACATACAGAAAAACAGAAAAAACATTGGCTGTTACAAAGTTTTGTTTGAGCTTTTTAAACTGAGTGATTAGCAGAAATAATGACCCTGTCAGCCTTAATCACATTAAAATGTGGTTAACATCATTTAATTTTTTCCACTTAATATGCGAAAATTTCCAGTAGATTTGCAGTGAAGGCCATTGAAATTCCATTAGAACAAGAATAAAAATTTCAGGCATCATTTATTCAGAGAGGGAATAAAGGTCTCGTCTGAAAACTGCTGAATCTTCCTATTAGAGGAACTATGAATCATTGCATTGAGCAGTACCTTTAGCGTCTATGGTACTGAATCTGGGTTGCTTCTGAATGAATGGAATGCATTTTTAGCATGGTGCTTTTCTGAAAATTGCAACATACAAGTTTTTTTTCAAATTCAGTGAGAGCTTTCTCTATAAAGGATTATTATGTAATCTGTTTTAACTGCTGTAGAGCTGGGGAAATGTTTCTGGTTTAGGCATCTCATCACTGAAGTTCCATACTTTGCATTATTTTTATTAAAACATTTTAAAAAGTCCTCTTTCTGATTGATTAGTAATGTATAGTTGGGGTTTCTTTGTGCTGAAAAGCAAAATTGAGGACATGCACAGCTATGACTAGAATGTTGTCATATGAAATCTTTTGCACTCTTGGCATTTCTTGTTGCAGGCTCCGCAGGTTTGTACCAGAAGTACAGATACAGCAACTATGAATGTGTTAGAAAAACTACCAACTGCATCTTTTTCTGAGAGAAATTTTTGTTTCGAGGAAAGATACAATATTGGCTAGTGTTACCATGTTTTGAGATTGCTGTATTTAGATTCCCTTTTTTTTTGCCCTTTTCCTGTGTAAAGAGAAGATTTCATCTGATAAGTGGAAGCACTAGAAGTATAACTATATGCTCTGTGCTTTTCTGGACTCTGGAGGACTTGTATCTAATATGTTTTTATAATAGATATTACTTATATATCTGGTAAGATACATCTTTATTGTGCCTCTGTTACTTAAACTGTACAGTGGATTATTTGGTTTTGTTTATTAAATTGGTATTTTATACCTGAGCCTTGTTTATTTCAGCCTATTACATAACTACTTTGTCCTCTTTTTAGTGGGAAAAATCATCAGTATGCATTGGATTTGCGTGGAACAAATTTCAAAATGTCAGGATTTGTACAATTTATTTTTAAACAAAATTATAAAAAAGTACAGTGGTAGATGACTAATGTAATGCTAAATACTGTGAGATACACAGTGGTTAAGGAATTTTTATCTGAAATAGCTGTTGCTAAATTTATGAATTGAGCAGACCTAACAGGAATTTGGAAGTGCCTCAGATATACCTCTGTATGTTGAAGCATGAAGGAAACCGGGCAGGAAGTGGGTCTGTGACCGGGACCAGAGCTGGTAACCCTGCAAATGAGATAAAAGGAAGTGGGAACATGGGAGTGACCAAAGCAAGGGTAGGAGGGAGGTGTGAATTCAGGGAAGTGTGTGTTCTGTGGGTCGCATTTGGAAGCATCTTACTAGAGCTGTTGGACCAGGATGGAAAGCTTTGAAGACTGGAGAATAACACTGGCAGAAGACAGCAGAGTGAGCAACCAAATGCGAAGAACTGTTGGATGGGAAAGTGGCCATAATTTAGGGAAGAGGGTCAGAAGAGACTGTACTCACTAGAGTTTTCTCCTTGGAAAGCATGACTTGAAATTCAGAGGTACTATGTCTTTTTGTTTCTGTGCTCTTAGCAAGTACCTGTGACTCCTGGCAACAGAACAGCTTCTACTCTACTGGGGGGCAAATGCTTACTGTAGTTCCATTAGCGCAAAGATGGGTTTGTGTACTGGGTATTTAATGAGTACATTCCATTTAGAATTCAGCATGTTTATTGGTTGCTTTTTTATAAATTGGAAATTATGTGCTGCTATTATTAAGTGTCTTAATGCTGTAATGGGACACATTTCAAAGTCAGAAAATGTCACAATGAAGGCTGTCAGTAAATTTCTGAATCAGTGTCCTGCCCCAAAGGGTTGTCTGCTTAGGGATGTACCTTTCCTGTATGGCCAACCTTGGTCCATGAAAAGGACAAGCTCACTCTTGAAGATGCAGGTAGGAGACTCCTGATGATAAGATTCCCTTTTTCTGGAGCAAAACTTAATACTAGTGTGGGACTGTAGAAGGAAGACCTTATGTTAAAGGCATTTTAACATGCCTGGAGATTTGGTGATGAGGGACTGGATTTTACTTTTGTCTCTTTGAGATCTCTGTTTGTGATACCAAACAGGAACATCTGATTGAAAATTTTACACACATTGAAATTACAACGCTTTTAATTTTCTTCATTTGACCAGTTAGTATAATGAAATCCGGTGCTATTATTAGTGCTGTTTTAAAAATTGTACCTTGTCCAAATTTTGAGATGACTTACCGCCAAGCTATGATACAAGTACTGTAGCCACCTCTTCTGCTTTACCTGTGCTGTCCTTGTGAGTGGTACTGGTAACTATGGTATGGTATGGTGTATGGTATGGTATGGTATAATAGGCTACTTCTGACTTTATGTACATTTTATTTTGGAAGAGCAGAATTCATGAAATCTGGTTGTCCAGGAGTTTTGAGTCTTGTTTCTGTACAACAGTGATCCTGAATTTATACTCCTTCCTTAAAAAGCAGTGACATCAGGCACTGGACACAGGTAGCATCAGTCTGACAGTCCTAGTGCTGCTGGTCAGCTGGCCAGCACTAGCCAAGTCAAGTGTGTCGGAGTGGAGTTCTTTCTGCCTTCTTCCCAGTGAAGGCATTGGTTCTTACAAAAGGTGTAGGAACTTGATTTGTATGAAATTGAGACCTCTTTGTCCTCCTGTGCATTTCTGCATAGCGTTTAAGTACTTCTGAATTCACAAAGTGTAGTGCTTCCTTGTAACTATATGGTAATCCCTAAATTACTGTAATCCCTCCTCTGCATTCAGTACAGAACCAGTTATTGTTGGTAGCTACACAGTATAATGACTTCCATAAATTAATTAAGGTGGTGATTTGTGTATTTTTTTTTAACAGTAGCTGATTGTTCTGCACTTAGTATTGGGAGGCAGTTCACAGAACCTTGCTGCTGCCTTGGGTTGAAAATGTTCTGCTAATTTCCAGCCTATGTTTTTCCATGGCTGGCTTATTTCATTGGTGCTTCAGGCAGCTTTGTCCTGTAGACTAAATAGCATCTTACCTAATTGGTGTTTACCTCCTGTACTTATTTAAAGCAGGCATTATCAGTTTTCTCTCTCTCTGTCATTTACATGGGGTTCCTATCTCTCTGACAATCTTGAGCCTGTTCTGAATTTAGTTGACCACAGCTGCATGTAGTGCTCCCTGTGCTTTCAGGAATACCTTGTATGCAGATGTAATGCTTCCTGTTATGCAAAGGGAAGGATTTCCAGTAGGATCTGTAGATGGTATTTGCCATTTCCCTGTTGCATTGTCCTGGTGGCTTATAATTGCTTTGAAGAGCACTAACCTAGTGTGATCTCCCTTCTATGTCACTTTCAATTGATGATGATGATGACTTTCCTTGAGGAAAATGTCTCCTGCTCCTGTATTGAACATAGAATTTGCATGCAACTAATGTTTGTGTCAAGGTCATTAATGTATTTAACAAGATCAGTCCTAAGTTGGATCCTGGTGAAGTTTGATTTAGTACCCTAAAAGATTAATTTGTTCTCCTGTTTATCATATCCAGTGCATTGCTCAATCCTCAGTTTCTACAAATCCACTTTCCCTTCTTCTCCAGCTGAATGAGTAGTTTCACACACAGCACACTATCAAATTGTTCATAGATGTATTTCTCCTGCACAGAAAATCATACATCATATCAATGAGAGAATAAATTTATCAGGACATGCTTTATTTTTTCCTTTAAACCAAATTACTTGTATTTACCCAAGGTTATTTTCTGTCATCATTTCTTCTTTGATGGTGTCATTGCTCAACCAAACCAAGACTAAAATTGCATTGTTTATGTTGATTAAGTGACTCTTTGGTGGAGAAATGTATAGACTATCATGTCCCAGAATAACTGCCCAGTATGATTTTTTTAGTATTTTTCCTTTAGCTAGATCTACTTTTAACCATCTGTTACTTACTAGGGCTCTTCCCTGTTAAGCAGGTCTTTTCCAAACCTAAATTCTATACTGCTTCTGAAACAGAAGAAAACATTTGAGCATTAAAATAGGAACAGTCCTTTTCACTGAAATGTTCATAGTTACTGAAACATTTCTCAAACCCTGTGTGCTACAAGAGTGTAGGTGATTGCTTGCAGCAAATAAACAACATTTCTAATGATAAGAAAGCACCTGGATGCAAGTTGAATAGTTCACAATGTCAGTAGTGTTTTGGGTGTATGTATGTATTGGGTATATGCATAATTGGATGAAGTGTTTTCAACTGCTGTTTTGGATAGCAAGAATGAATATACAGAAAGTAGAAATAATCTTATAGGGGCTGTTAGAAGTCTAGACTTTTTTTTTTTTACTTGGGAGATGATTAATGTTTTACATTTTTAATGTCTGCACATTTATGTCATAGTTTTTCTTTTCAGTGTAACTGTAGATCAGATCACATTCCTTATAGTATATCCCATGCATGTTTGAACTACTTTGAAAAAGTGAAATGATGTGATGTTTAGCTACAGAGAAATGTCAAAAACAATGCATTTATATGATATGAAAGATTTGCAAGCGCAAGCTAGCAATTGATAGTAATATTATAATTAGCTCTTTATAACAGCCTGTTTTTTATTCATGAACATTTTCATTTATGTTGACAACTATCATGTTTGCCACCACACATGCAGCCTTTTCTTTACTCAGAAGAGACTGAACATGAATTAGTGTGTTTTTGGGCTTATGTTCTGACTTTCTATTGAAAAATGGTTTTTGGGCCAAGTCACAAAAAAGTAGCTTGCTTTTTAGGTTTGGCTTTTTGATCCTATTGTTAGTGCTACTGTTTGTAAGGGTAAGGCATACCACAGAGCACTGTAACTTCAAGGTGGAGTTCTTTTCCGTCAAATTATTTTTTTATTGTTGAAATTGCTGAGGGTGTTGAATGCTTCCTAGTCCCATAACTGATACAAAAATGAAGATAAGTATCTGTAACAGTTTTATAATAAATCAAATTTTAGTTTTGTACTTGCAAATAAAAATGTTCTGTGCACACCCACCCGCAGAATAAGATTATTTCCTTCTGACAGAAATTTACTTTGTCATTCCATTTTCAGCCTTAAAAATCTCTGTGTCTAATGGATCCTTTAGTCTGTCAGATAAATGAAGCATGACACTGATCCAGATACTTACTCTGGCTTCTGAAAAAAATGAAAGTTACTGCTCCCCTAGGACAAGTATGCTTTAGTAGATGATTCAGACATTGTTAATTTTTTTTCATTTCACCATAGTTTAGACAGGTAAACAGACTGTGTCTGTGGAATTTAACATTTTTGTGACAGCTTTTCAAATTAGTGAAGTACATTTCATACAAGGCATCTCTGCATGCTGTGGAAGTCTTGAACTCATTTAGTGTTTTACTCAGACACGGACATGTTCATATGACAGTACAATATATGCTGTTGTATTTATTAGACATTATTTTGGGGAAGTTTATCAGCAGGAGGCAAGACCCAGGCACATCACATAATTCTATGTGAGTGTCTTAGGCACATAAGGTGAGGGTTAGTTTCTAAAGCAGCCCATGAAAAGAGGAGAGGGGAGATGCTTTAAGAAGAAAATGAGAAAGGGAGCCCTAATTTAAATACTCTGAATTGCCCTCAGAAGAGCCTCCTACTTCATTAACTATATAGGGAGCAGAGCGAGATTAGGTATCTAAATCAGGGGGCTGAAGTAAAGCCTTGTAGTGTTTGAGTTGCTCTAGGTTGAATATTAACCATTCAACTGAACACTTTTGTTGTTATACTGAGAGCTTAGGGGATGTTCTTCCCCTGGATAGATGCCAAAGTTAATTTCTCTTTTATTGAGTAGCATATTCCAGCCTAATAGCAAGTTTGATGTTTTTTTCATCAAAAACCCCACAACTTAGCCCAGTGTCGTCAGCTTCTGTGATTCTTTTTACTCATCTCATTAAAATCGTTTCTTAAAACACAGAATTGTAGTATCGTGTGATCACAAAATGTAAGCAGTTGTTAATGGCCCAGGGGGATAGGGGGAATAAGCAGGGTTTATTATTTTAAATCAAATACTCTTATTGTAGTAATATTTGACTCTTGCAGTCTTAGTACTTACAGTAATTTTTAACAACTGATAAAGAGAGGAAGAGAACATTCATGTGAATTCTTTGGTCTGGAGAGGCTCTACAATTAAGATCATACAGGCTAATTCTGGAGACCTGAGGAAGGCATTTCCCTCTATCTTTTGTGAGAAGGAGGGGATATTTCAGTAAGAGAACTAGGGGGGAATATGGTGACTTGTTTATTAAGGTTTCATTAAATTGTTGTATGACTTCAGTGAAAGCCAAAACTAACAATGTCATAGTCTGCATTTGTGTTACCCATTGCAGGATTTTTAATTAAAAATAGAGAAACACATTACCGATTAGTCTTTATAGTGTCTTATTCCAAGTATTGTTAGTATATATTTATTTCCTTACATGGGATTTTTATGTAGATCTTACTTCTTTGCATGGGAGTATGGCTTGGTATTTGCTTGCATGCACATAGTATATAAAAGAATTGAAGAATAAAATAATTTTTTAAAAAATAAATAATAAAATAACTAATAAATTTAAAATTATCTTGTCCATTGTGTATTTCATGTAAACTTTATCTTGTTAAGGCATCACCTCTTTGTGGGTTTTTTGTCAATACAGAGAGACAAATTAACCTTTTCAGTGTCAGGATAAAACTTGCAAACATCCATTTTCCCCTGCACAGGAAGAGTGAAGACACCTGCAAAAAATACAATATAAAGACTTTAAGTTAATGAAAGAAGCAAAGCCTATACCCAGAGAGGGAGGAGATGAGGAGTGCTCCAACTTTGAGGCTGAAACTTCTCTTGTGAAGACATGCTGATGGACTAAGCTATAATATGCCCTGTAATATATGAGCAATGGTCTAAAATAGTGAAAAGAGAGCAATGTAATATTCTAGCTGCAGGTAGTGAACTAAGGCACCTGTATAAAGATTCCTTGCCTCAGGAATAATAGAAGATTTCCATTGTCAATAATGGGAATAGGGGATTTCTTTGCCACTGTAGTAGAACTGCTCATCCTTAAAGGAGTACCTCATGGACCACCATGACCCACTGTAGTAGCTGTGGGAAAGCCAC
The DNA here is from genome assembly GCA_013400955.1 of Drymodes brunneopygia. Taxonomy (NCBI): domain Eukaryota; kingdom Metazoa; phylum Chordata; class Aves; order Passeriformes; family Petroicidae; genus Drymodes; species Drymodes brunneopygia. The sequence goes on along the minus strand of VZTZ01028730.1, from coordinate 1,149,910 downwards.
TGGTGTGGGAGGGATTTTCCACAACAAGCAGATCTTTCTTCCTTCTGGGCGGCTCCTTGTTGTGAGGCTGTAAACCATAAGAACTGTATTTCTTATGGGGGAATCAACATGGTAAAGCAAGAGAAAACTTCTCTCCCTAAATGAACTGAGAAAAGACTATTCTAGAGGTGGTAAACTGACTAGAAGTTGAGGTGTTGTTTTCTGTATTGTCAGTGGGAAAGAAATGGAGAGGTGGGGGGGGAAGAAGGGTGTTCTAAAAGTTTTGTTCGGGTTCCTGATTTTTATTATTCCTTTTTTTTTTCAGTCTGTTAATAAATTTCCTTCATATTCCTTGAAGTTTGAGCCTGCTTTACCTACTCCTAATCCTTATCTCATAGCAAAATTGAGTAATTTTAGTGTGCTGGTGTTTGACCAAAGACTCGAATTGATGAACTCAAACCACTACACCCTGTCAACCAGTGTTTTCTGCCTTGAAGAATCTATTTTTAAGTGATCTCATATGGGATAATTTTTACTCATGAGTCCTGCCATTTAGAAGCATTCTTCATTAATGAATAACAAAATTCCTGACTGAACTTGGCTCCATGGCATTGGTGTTTTTTGGGTGGTAGGCTAGCTTAAGACATCCTGTCCTTAGCAGTCGTCACCTGTTCTTGCTGCACCCTTCAGTTGTATTGGCATAGCCAGTTCTAAGGGTATGTGGGAAAGTGGAGTGCTCCGTCTTAAAAGGCAACAGCTGGAGAGGGGGGCTATGAAAGAACTAAATTCTTACTCCACAAGCTGCTTTTTTACTAGATTATTTTTGTTGGTGAACAGCTTGAGTATGCCTACAGGGAGTGCTGGTAGGGGCCCTGCTCCTGCAGCTGGTAGCAGAAAAGCAAGTGTAACATCTGGACGGATAAGGAATGGGATGAGAAGCTCATGTCCAGGTTCTGAAAATGTTTCTTTAAAATCCGGGATGCAACATGAATAAAATAGTAGGTGCAATACTAGCCACCCCATCTAACAAATGATTTTGCAGAACTATTGGGGATTTAAGATAATGGCCATGATAGAGATCAAGGCTCTGGAAGAACTTCCTTTGACACACGAGGCAGAGAACCTGGGATTACTTACATTTCAAAGGAGCATGTTGAGGAGTTATAAACCCATCTATAATAAATGTCAAATGACAGTGTTTATCAGGAACTTCTATGATTATTTTTCTTGATACAGTGTAAGTTGAAATTACAATGAAGTTAAAAAATGTGAAATCTGGATCTGGTAGAATGAAATGCTTTATATGCCCATTCTGTCATAAGATTCCTGAGATCATGGGATGTGTGGCAATTCCCCAAAAGGTAAAGAATTTTAAGGACTGTTCCTCTTCCTGTCTCGAGGCTCAAATCAATCTGTGTTAGGAGATGGGAGTGATATCTGACATATCCATGTTGGCCTTTTGTAAGGTTCAGCTGGATGCAGTGACTAAACACTGGAGCTGATATGGACATTGGACTGTGGGAAGGTATTGAGGAGCTAAAAGCATTTAGGATGTGCAGGATAAATGCAGTACTGAGTTCCACAAGCCCTTGTGCTGAGGGGCTGAGAGGAGGCTCGTGGCCAGAGAGCAGCCCAGTATGTGGAGGTAGTGCTTTTGTTCTGAACTGTTACTAGAAAGCACTTGCAGGTGAGGGCTGGGAAAGGGTTTTTTGAAATTGAAGGATTGCTGTGTTTCATCCAGCCAGCTGGGAACAGGGAATAAAAAATAAACTTATAAACATCACTGATGATTTAAGATGTGGTTGCTGAGGTCTGTAACAGGTACTCCCAAACCTTCTGTTGATTTGTCATCTTCATAAAAAATTACCATGGTGAGGAAGAAGGTACCTTTTTACTCCTTAATATTTTCCTGTTTAGTCATCCTTTCTCCTTATGTAACGCAAGAAGAAAGGGGTACTCAGAGAAAGGCAGGTGGCAATAAAGAATTACAGCACAGTGCTCTTATACAGCGGAGTGACAGCCACTTGTGCTTTCCTCTTCCCCTTCTTCACATCTGCCACAGACCATTTCTGTGATACAAAGTCATTATATACATTCATTCTGTTATTTTTACCATCCCATCCTTCGTTAATTATAGAAATTTGGAGTGAGAGATTTCTGAAACTGTTTCTGATCTCTATAAGAATACATACACGTATTGTCCTCATCTGTGCACAGCACTGAGAACAGTGGGACCTGGTGTCCATGGAGTCTGTGCATGCTACCAGAACAGGAGGGAAGGACAGCACCTAGGCACTATGTCACACACTACTGGTGCTTGAGTAGATTAGATCTTCCTCTCCCATCCTACCAAATCAACTAAACCTACTGGTCCTCACAGTTTTGGGATATGGCAAAAGAAACAATTGTTGCCTAACTCATCATCATTTCAGATAATTTGTGGATAATGGATGAGGTTGCAAAAGACAAAAGAAATCCACAAAAAGGAGGGAAGAAACAAGATCTTTTTAAGTCAATGAATTTTATTTTAATTTCCACAAATAAGGTTGGAACAATTCAACTTTTTAATCTCCTAAAAGCAACCCAGTTATCTTCACAAATTCATGTTGACAGTTCATTACTTGTCTAGATTGTCAGGTGAGTCTAATATTTTGTTTGTGGTAAATTTAATGGTCTTGCATATAGTTGAAAAAATATTCTGCATATTGGGATTTTTATTAAGCCTTTAAAGGTTTCAGTGTCTTACAACATTCTCATAAACAAGATAGGAAATAATGGCTAGATGGAAACTACTGGAAGCTGAATGTGCAAGCCTGGTTAGAGGATAATACACAGAGCACGGTTATTAGTGGTACACTTTTCCAAACAGAGAATATCTCACTATGAGATCTGCAGAAGTGGCTAGTGGTTCAATACTGTTACCCATTTACATTAATGAGCTGGATGGTGAGCACTCTTGTTGAATCTCTGTATGGCCCCCCAATCCAGGAGATGTCCATATATGTCATATATGTCCATATATGAACAAAATTAGAGCTTCAGAGCATCCCAAGAAATAGAAGAAACAATTAGGAAAAAATAGCCACGGTGCAGCTCCTGAGAAAGGGGTTTATACAGTAATAATCAACTATGCAAACATAGTATTAAGAATAGCTAGTCAAACAGGGTCATGCAATGAGTTATAACCTGAGCATGAGATAATGTTGCAGTGCTGTCACAAAAAGAAGATGCTAGACTGGGTTTAGTGAAAAGGAAAAATGAAAAATGAGTTAATCCTCTAGCTATTTTTAATGTTTACAAGACATTATTATTGAAAGCTCTGAAAAGTGCATCAGTTACTGTGTGCTTTCAGAAACTTCTAGACCAATAGAAGAGGATTTTAAAAAAACAGTTCAAAGTTAGAAGTAATACGTGGCTTACAAGGAAAGCTCAAAGTAAAAACTACCTAAACTTTTCAAGATATAAATAGGGAGTGTGTATTCCAAGTCCACAGCCTATAGGCTCAGTTTTACTAAGATAAAGGTGGCTTAGGCTCCACCTATGGAAAACTTCTCAACAGTAAGGGGCAAGCGCTAAACAGATTGAGTTTAGAAGGTTTTAAAAGTCAGTATTGCTCAGAACTGCTAACAGGAAGAGCCTGTTGGAATTTCTAAGTCCTCTTGTTCTCATTCCTATCTGTGGATCTTTTTTTCAGTCTTTTGTATATTTTAATCATTTAGTTTGATCTTACCTACATTTGTTTCTTTCCTTCTTGTACTGCCTGATGTTTTCTTTTTCCCTGCCATGGTCTTCTGCTTCTGCCATTTTCCACTTATAGTTCAGGTGTAGAAGAGAAAAACAGTTGCTTCTCTTCCATTGGTTAGATGGTTTTTTTGGTCTTGCTTGTACAAAAGCACAGTTTCACAAATCACCTTTCTTCTCAGGGGTCAGTTTTTCAGATCATCTTGTCTTGTGGGTGTCCACTGAGCTTAAGCTTTCTCTGCAGCTTCTCTCATCCATCACTATTTCAGATTTCTATCTGAACTCTGTCTCTGTTCCCAGCTGGATCTCTCATGTGAAACTCTCTCAAATATTGATTTGTAGGTAATGTACATTCTGCAACTTTTATACCTTTTTATTTTGGTTGGCTGCAGGTTTTGGTTTCTCCTGCCTCAGTAAGCATCACCATTTTAAAGTGAAGGCACCCCTCTGCACAGCTCCCCTTTCTGGTGCTCTTTGCTTATTGGCCTTCTCAGTGAGTGCCCTCATTTTTAAACCTTGCTCCAAGGTTTTCTGCATACTGATTTAGGATCAGGAGTAAACTCTGGTAGCTCTCCTGATCCATCTGCACTTGAAGTCACTGGTACCTGTGGTTTACTAGATACGCTGATAATGCTGCTGTTATTCCTTACGTCCTTATCAAACAGTCACAGAGTTAGGTGGCAATGAGCATCTGAATTCCGCTTCAATGTTTTCCCTGATCAGAATTTTGAGTGCTGCCTTCACTTGCAAGTTGATGAAACCTGATTTTGCACTTTCTTTGGTTTTATTCTTGTGTTAGGCTTTTACGCAGTCATAATACGCTTTTCTGCTTGCTGTCACAGAGTGAATGGATGTCTTGCTGTCTCTTGGGACTGTATTTTTTTTTCCAGAAAAGGTATTTTGTCTGTTTTCTGCATCAATCAGATTTCAATTCAGGAACCCTCTGTGCTGTTGACATACTCCTCTCCACACGGGAGGCAGGAACCAAGCTACACCAGTTGGGAAAGTCTGTTGGGTGTTGCAGAAATCCTGCACTGTTACACTGTTTTCACTTAGTTTTTGGTTTACTTTGTTAAGAAGGGTTTTCATCTCCAGCAGTTCGTTGTTTCTTAAAGTAGTTTCAGCTGTTAATCACGGTCATTGGTGCTGCCAGTTCTACTTTTTGGTTTTTTACTTTTCATTTTGTTACATTTTAGTGTGCGGTGGGGTTTTTTAAGTGTCAGAAGTCTTTAAGCGTAAAATCCAATACTCTTCATTATTCATTTTCAAGTACAGCATGAAATAACGGGGAGATACTCCAGGATTTGCTTATCTTAACAAAGGCCCAAAATGAGTATACTAGTGCTGTCCTTTTACAGACATACATAATTTTCTTAGGAAAAATTATGTTCTCAAGTAAAACAGACTTTGATATTAATTGCTATAAATTGTTAAGACCATTTTATTCTGTTTGGCACACTTGGTTATCCCTAACAAAAGGAAAGCAAACATGCACTATTATTTTATTGATTGTTAGTTAAGCATTCTGCTTTGGGGAAAATGTAAATTTTAAATATATCAATATTTATATTTGAGTGGTTATTGTTTTGTTTGTTTTCTTTATTTTGATCACATTTAGGGGAATTCCTTGGTACTTGTTAGTAATTCCTGTGACACTGAAACTCACAAAAGTAAAAGACTCAGGCAGAGAACCTGACTGTCTGTACAGAGTGGGATGCAGTACCTTATTCTTTTAGTGAGGCTGTAGCAGGTCTGATGTCAGTCACTTCAGAGACCTTTAGACCTCAGTGCTCATTTATTGCTAAAATGTACCAGCTCTGCTCCTGCATTACGAAGATAGTCTGTCAACACTTTGAGATATTCTCCTTTGTTATTAAGCTTGTGATGCTCTACACTGTCAGGTTTTTTGCCAATTATAGTTAAGGTACAATGGTGTATTCACTGGATCAAAGTCTCACACTGGCGGTAGAGGAATGATTTGTAAGTCTTTATTCATCTGAATCGTACCATAGAATACCTGAGGAATGCAAATAATCCCTCTAAGGACTCAATAGAAAAGCTGTTAAAATGACAGTCTAAGACTACTACTATTCTGAACTGGTGTTTTAGCCAAAGTAATTATTTCTTATCTTGTTGTTCCACAATAGTTCTTAGTTTATTAGTTATGATGACCATATTTACCAAACAGAATTTGAATCCAGTTTTTGACATTACTTTCATGCTCATTTCACTTTTTCAAGTTTACACGTTTCATTCCATCTTTCTTCACTTGGCACATTATTTAATCAGTCTAGAGACCAGTATTAGATAATTCCTTAGAAAAACACCTATAAAGGATGTATGCACGTATGTTGAAGTACGCTTACAAATTGTAGATTCATTTTGAGATATATTTTCTGTAAAATGTTGGCATTTATTAGCTCTGAACTTTGATAACCAATTTGTTAGCCAAAATAAATTAGTTAACTACAAATGTTAGTTTTAGAAGTGCTGTGAAATGTCAGATGTCACATTGAGAAACACACCTTAATTGTGTTTTTTAGTTCTGATGTTTCTGAAGGCAGTAGTGTTTCAGTATCAGTCCTGGATTCCAGACTGTGTTTTCACTGGATAACTGGAGGCAAGAAAAGATTAGTATAATGAGGATTGAAAAACATTGATGGGGTATTTACATAAGTAAATGATAGAAGACCAGCCTTATATAACAAACGTGTGAAAACTGTTGAGTGAACTTCTGTATTCTTTGTCCCATCTAAAACCCTACTCAGTCGGCCATGCACTTAATCTCATAATAGCTCTGATCTCCTGCTATTTTCTTTGACAAATGTGTGTTAATGAACTTGTGGTTCAGTTCATTTTTTTCTAAAGTGACATTTGCATTGATTATTTAAAGGTTTGCAGGCCACAGTTTCAAAGCACTTTAGTATAATAGCAGTTAAAACCTTAGTCTAAATCTTGCAGATTAGCAGGACTAAGAAAAAGAACTCAACAAGCATAAAGCCCTGTGCTGTATGGTGGGTGCTTCAGGTCTGAAACATCGCTGGCACCCAAAGTGCTGTGTTTTGTAATTTGATTCTTCGTGTACAGGAAGTATTCCCATGGCTCCTGTTTGCTTGCTGAGCATAGAGCTGTCATTCTTAGCATTCATACCTGTTCAGAAATAGTGTCCTGCTAACAGTAGTGCACTGCTTGCTGGTAATTTATAAATGTCTCCCTTAAACTTACAACAAATACTTGGAGTCATGAACATGATGCTTGTGTTTACAGATTTTTTAAACACCATCTACTGCTGTAAAGTTTTCATAGAATCACAGAATATTCTGAGTTGGAAGGGACCCACAAAGATCACTGAGTCCAGCTCCTGACCTGCACAAAACATCCCCAAGAGTCATACCATGTGCCTGAGAGCATTGTCCATTTGGGTGAAAAACTTTTTCCAACACCCAATCTAAACCCCCCTGACACAACTTCAGGCCATTCCCTCCAGTGCTGTCACAGGTCACCAGAGAGAAATCAGTGTCTGCCCCTCTGCTTCTCCTCATGAGGAAGCTGTAACTGCACTGAGGTCTCCCCTCAGTCTCCTCCAGGCAGAACACACCCAGTGCCTTCTGCCGCTCCTCATACAGCTCCATCTCAAGGCCCTTCACCATCTCTGTTGGCTTCCTTTGGACACTCTCTAGGAGCTTTATATCCTTCTCATATTGTGGTGCCCAAAACTGCCCCCAGCACTCAAGGTGAGGCTGCCTCAGAGCAGAGCAGAGCATGACAATCACATCCCTTGCTGTGATGCTGTGCCTGATGTACCCCAGGACATGCTTGGCCCTCCTGACTGCCAGTTTTGTTAACCTCAGTAGGATAATGAACATTCAAAAATTAACACCAGAAGTTCGTAGCTCTAAATTTGTTGTTCTATTCAACTAAAAAAAAAATGATGAACAGCAAACTACTGCAAATGCTGACAGTTAATGAATATGAAGAGGAATAGGAATTTTTTCTTTATTTAAAAATAATCATAGTATAGTATCCAGAAGCTTTGTCCTGGGACAACAGTAGAAAGATAGGAAAAACCAGTAGAAACATGGTCCTGCATTGATCAACTATGGCCTACTCCAAGATCAATACGCAAAAAAAGCAGGTGCAGCTTGCTGTATAGGAATGTAATGTTCTTTTCTATCTGCTAATATCAGCAGTCTTAGCTACTGAGATGCCTTTTTTTTTTAATTTAAAAAAAAAAAAAAAAAAAGGAAAAACCGAAGGCCCTGAGTTTTACCGCATTTGATAAATATAATTCTTGGAAGTACATTTTTCTCTCAGAAAGTTTTTTTCACTTTTTAGATTGCAAGTATTTAACCTCTACCAAACACCTAGTTATTGTCCCAAATTATGCCTATTTCTGATAGATTAAATGCCAAACAGAAACCAAGAAACAGTGAAATGTTAATGGAGTACACCTGAAGCAATTGCTGCCTGTTAATGCCTTGACCTTGGAAAGCAATACACAAAAAGATGGCATCATAAATCCGTGCAATTCTTATGAATATGTATGTGCTACTTGATAATAATGAATGTGGTACAGCCATGCATGCACTACAAGATAATGTTGTGCCCTTTGTTGTCTACAGGTTGATAAAAATTAAAGAGTGGGTGGACAAGCACGACCCGGGTGCTTTGGTCATTCCTTTTAGTGGGGCCTTGGAACTCAAGTTGCAAGATATGAGTGCTGAGGAGAAACAGAAGTATCTGGAAGAGAACATGACACAAAGGTTAATTAGCATTCATTTTCCCTACACTTTATTATCAACTATTTCCTTGCAGTAATTTAATTGCTTGCGCTGATAGAATAATAAATGACAGAGTAATTACCATTATAAAGAGAGAATCTTCTCCTTTCTTTACCATGAGACAGAGTGAAAAGATTTATTTTAAATTAAGTTTTTAACTGTCATCTGTCATCTCTGTACAGTGTTTTAATTATAACATAGGTATTAGTTATGTATATTTTTGAGAAGGAACGATCACCAAAACTGTTTCGTCATCCATGGGGAATGAGGACAGTGGAGAAAATTTTGCTATAATTTTCTGAAGAACTATAATAAATTGTTTCAATATTGAATTTCAGTCAAACAGATACGCTTTCATGACCTGGAGTCCTGAAAATTGCATGAGACAAGAGTACTGCCTGATAGGGTGCTTTATATTTATCCCATGTTTCTGTAGCCAGCCAAATAAACAAATCAAAATACTATCTTTATGATTCTGCAGTAAAAAAGTAGTTCTTCTGAAGAGATTTCAAAGTGAAAGGCTACTAAAATTATCACTCTGTTTAAAAGTAGACCTGGTATCTTCAAAATATGTGATGTCTTTCCACATAAATTGATTACTAGGCGCATTTAGCTGTTTTATGTGTATATGCTGAATGAATTGGATTCCTTCCTCTTTTTTTTTTCAGTGCTTTAGCAAAGATCATTAAGGCTGGATATGCAGCACTCCAGCTAGAATACTTTTTCACTGCAGGCCCAGATGAAGTGCGTGCATGGACCATCAGGGTAAGATTCATACTTATTCATCAGCTATATCCAGTTCCACACTATTGAATTCAGATTGATATCACTGACTTTGAAGTTTGTCATGGTGGCGGTTAGCTAGTCATTACAGATGAGGTTTTTGTCCAGGATAACTTTAATTATTTGTGAGCTGCTGAACAGTGAAAGTGGAGCTGCATTGATTGAGGCAGGTAACAATTGATTCTGCCTATTACATAGTCTGAATTTCTTCATCCTGTAGAATCTGTCTACCCTCCTCCTGTGGTCAGAGATAAGACGTACTAGTATTGTGCTTGCTTAATCTGTGTGACTGGGTTTGTCTGCAGTGAAATTGATGTTGCTTTTCATTTTGTATTCACTAAGTTTGTTTGGGTTGCGGATGGTTCATTCCTCCTGTGCTTTGCTGGGATTACATTTTCAGCAATAAAAGCAATATAACGTCATTATATTCCTCGTGGATACACAGTTGGGCTCAAAATCCTAAAATCAGTGTGCAGTAATTCAGGTCTTTTACTGACTTTAGTATTTAGACTTAGTTTATTTTGGTAGTTTTTTGTGTTTATCTGGAAACTTACGTAATGCCTTAAGCAATATTATGTATTTTAAATTTTGATGTAGAATGGTTATAACCATAGATATCAACTAATTTATTCCCAGAGGACAGCAAGAGCTGAGTTGTAGTGGTTTGCCTTTGGATGTAAATATGTTGTAATATAAAGATCAATATTGAAAACATATTTTGGAATGTGTACAGTTGCAAACTCTTATCTTAAAAATTACAACAATGTCAACTTCTGGAGGTGCAATTCAGTCTTTGTGCTTCTGTTTTTTGCATCAGTGTATTTAGGGATGTGCAATGAATTTCAGTGCTGTATTTAATTTCATTCATTGGAATTAATTTGTTTTCATTAATCAACATAATTTCCTGTAAATTTATATTTTTAATAGTACTGCTACAGATGTTTGTGTATGTGTTTTAGCACATTAAACTTATTTTCTTATAAGCATGTGGGGGTTCTTTTAGCTTTTTCCTCTCATCTCTGTTTACATGATAGCTGCTTGTTAAAGTCCCTGAAATAGCGACCAAAATAATATTAAAGCAGGAGTTTTCTTGTTCTGATTCTTGCCATAGTTTTTAAAAGCCCATTGTGAAATTCCACTGTTTTCAGTAGAAGTGCTTGCTCTTTATTAGAGATTTTGAAAGCTGGTTTATCTTAAGACTGATTGTGAGTATCTTTGATTTAATGTGCAAAGATATTTAGTCAGGTAAGCATCAGTGAGTAGCCATATTAACCCAATACATCTTTTATTGTAAAAACTGTGCTTTACAGTGTCAGACTCCTTAGCACTTTTACATGCTTTATTAAGCAGCCTTTAGGTCACCATTATTGCTCAAATTTCTCTCCATGGTTGTATGTGCACAGAATGTATGTCCTTGTAATTTAAAGCATGCAGCTATAATGCGTTCTCCTCTGTTGCATAAACTTAAATTATCTTATAGTTGTCTGTGATTTTTTATTTTTTAGTGATTCAGTTGTTGATGTTTTGGTAAGAATACTCAGTTTGTTCTATATCAAACTTGCTAAAATTATTCTGAAATATAAAAATGCTAGTTTGTACAGCTTGACATCCTTATGTCATTTCTCATTGCAAACATTCACCATGAATGTTATCATTTAATTGAAATTATTTGGATGTAAGTGAATGTCTTGAGTAATTCCAATTTTAAAGTTATTTAAAAATCTTTATCTTCACTTTCTGTGTAGAATGCTAGGGGTCAAAGTGAATCTCACAACAAAACACAGTCATAGCTTCTAAAATCAATAGTGCTATTGATACCTATTAGGAAAAACAAAGCTGCTGCTCTTTAGTGTCGGTTGGTTTATCTGTGACGAAGGCACTGTCTGTGTCCCAGTACTGAGGATCACCCAGCTGCCTGTGTGTGACATTTCAGCTGATATGAAACAAAGTTTCAGCAGATCCTGAAAGCATATAAAAAAGGAGAAACCTTTCCTGCAAGCAATCTTCTTCAATGCAATTAATTTTCTTCTGGTCTTTCCTTTGACAGAAAGGGACGAAGGCTCCTCAGGCAGCAGGGAAGATTCACACAGATTTTGAAAAGGGATTCATTATGGCTGAAGTAATGAAATACGAAGATTTTAAAGAAGGAGGTTCAGAGGCTGCTGTCAAGGTGAGCTCCCCATCTTTTTCTTCTCCCTCCAGGTGTGCCGTTCTTCCATTTCAAATCTGATTTTTCACTGGAAAGAAGTTCTTAAAGCTAAGTGAATCTTCAGTCACCTCTAGCAATAGGCCAAAATCAAATTTCATCTTTTACTTAAGAAAGAGTTCAAATGCACCAGCTTAGGACAGGAATGCTGCAACTATTTCAGTATCCAAGATATAACAGTGCATGGACTATATGTCAGCACTAAGATGAAATGTTATGCTAATGTGTTGGGGTGTTTTTCTCACTGTTTACATATTATTGTTTAGAATTTAATAAGCTTTGAAACAAACTCGTTTTTGAAAAATCAGATTTTTAAGATGAGAGAGACTTTTTAAATCACTTCTAAAAGGAAACATGAAACATAGGAAAATCTGTTTCTTTTAAAAATGTGTCATCTTGTTTTCAGTTTGGAATGAAGGTATTAAAAATGTCAGATGCAGGTGGTTAAGAAAATATTATATTATAAAATTGTACCCTTTTTTTCAGGACTAGTGGATTCCACTTCTAGGCTCTGATAAGCATAATTAGGATCTTAAAATTTACCATTTCAGTATTTCATTCAATTGCCCTTTGATGTCTTACTCAAAAATGCAATGCCTTACTTGGATCATTCAGGGTGGCTCCTATGTGCTGAACAGACAGTGAAGATATTTAATGGAAAACTTCTTTCCTTGAGCTTCCGCTTCTTTGTGGTGACACTTGTACTGAGGAGAGTTCCATCTGCTTTCTCAACACTAGAGGGCAGAGACTGCTCGGGTGCCCAAAGTTGTGCCCTTTTAGAGCTGACAAATTATATCTGATTTGACGTTATTAAATATGAAATGAACTTGTACATGGAAAAAATGTCATGAGGAAAGCTGTTCTTCTCTGCATTGCTAATGCACTATTTCCTTCTTCTTTAAGCAGAGAAACTTACCTTTATTTCATTCACATTTGATTTCTCATTTGGCATTTTTGATGTTTTCTTAAGATTTGTGTTTTATAAAACTGCAATTACAAAGCACATTAGTTTGATTTACTCAGTCTCAGTATTTGAAGGTTCCCACACGCAATAATGTGTTAAAGAATTTAAAAGGTTCGGCTTTATTGTTTGCTGTTTGATAGCTTGAAAGGTATGCAAAACTATGATTTCAAATTCAGCCTATTCTCAGTGGTATCACTGAGGAAGATCATACTGAGCAGCGGGACTTTAATAGGTTTGTTTGAACCCCAGGAAGTGAGGGAAAAAAATCCCATATAATTGGTTCATTGCGGCATGTGAACTGCTTTATGAAAAGGGAAGTCGAGTTGTAGTTGTAAAGGGAAACCACAGCTATAAATAAATCTAATATTCTGCAGTCAGAAACCACTTTACGTAACAGATTCAAATTTTGCCATCATCAGTTTTTGATGCTCAAATATGAGTGTTTTCCCTGAGAGGCTGCATCAGTTAACACCTATTAAATTAATCAGTATTTTGCTTATATATTTTTATTTGCTTTTCACAGTGTGAGATTCTAAAAATCAAGCTTCCATTCTCAAATCATATTTAATGATTAAATTTTTATTGTTATGACATAGCTGTAAAACAAGCAGATTTGCATTTGTTACTCAGTTTTAAAATCAAGGTTAGGAGAAAACCTTGTTCCTAGAATAAAGTGTCATATTCCTCTGGTCTTTTCTAATTTGCATTTAATACAATGTTTCATGCTGTAGACAATGCTAATTACTTTTCTATTGCTGATAAATTTCAAAATTAAATTTAGGCACTGTTAGGAGTCATCTTAAATAACAGTGGTGATGGGAGTTGCTTGCTTTGTATGTTATCAAGTTGATCGATTTTTAAGTTTGATTTTGTGTGTGTTTAACACCAGTACAGCATAACTAATTTAATGCCAGTGCTGTGAACTCTACACTGAATAGCTCTGTGTGGGCTTTGTAGTCTACAGGGATATCACATTATTAGCAATCATATCTGCTTAGGCAAAGCTGGCTTCTACAGATGGCTGCTTTCAAGTGCAAATGAACTGGTTAGACGTGTCTTGTTTAATACATACTCAAGATTCACAAATGGGTATTGATTTTTTCAACCAGTGTTTCTGATAGCAATAGAAATGGATTAAATGGTCTCTAGAGAATTTAAAGGAACACTGTCACTTTTAATTAACTGTAAACTGGTAACAAAAATACATAAACTTACATTAGTGTATCAAAATGTATTTAATCAAAGACATCTATGCCAAACTGATAGTGTGCACTACGGTGTTAAAAAAATTTGTTGTGTTACTTTGTGGAGGACAGTTTTTTCTACAAGTATTTGTGAGTAATAAGTGTATTCAACTGTAAAATATTTCTGTACCTGTGCCTGCAGCTTATGTTTTCTGATGATTTTTACAGCACTGTTTTATTAGCATTTATGCCATCAATTTGTCTAATTACTCTTGACTTTAAGCATTATTAGGATCTTCAAAGGAAAGAACTTGAAAGGAAACCTTTCACAGTCTGAACAGATTTCCAGGGGAAAGAAATAGGAAAATATTTGCAAAGTACTATTTCTTATGTATCAATAATGTCATGTGGGGTAGGGTCAATTACTATTTCAGTATATATTTATTGTCAGGGCTATCTTAGCTGCAGTTTTCCATAGGCTAGCATCACTGGGAACCACATTTAAATAAGGAATTGCAGCAACAAGGTTATCGAGCCTCTAAATTTCTAGGCAGCAATATGGGGAAATGGGTTGCTTTACAGAGAAGGTTTTGTGAAAGAAAGGTGTCTAAGTTAACTGTGTACCATTAATCTGATCTGTTCTACAGCAACTAAGGTCATTAGTTAACAGCTTTCCTGTAATGGGATCTTAGCATGCCACCACTGTGATAGTGTCATTGAGAATAATGGCACAGTCAGGTCTTGCATGGAAGCACTTTCTCCTGCAAGAGAGAACTTCAAAACAGGAATGGTTATTGAACTAAAGCAGAAGCTCTCAACTTTTCCATATTGTAGACACTTTTCAAGATAAATGCTTCCGCAGACCACCTCCCGCCCAGCCTGTCAGGCCTAATGCCACAGCCTGTGTAGTACTGGGTTTAATTATGATGGGATAACAGTAGAAAAATATAATAATAAATTCTAATGCAGAAAGTACTGATATTTAATAGATTCCTTGCCTATTTTCTGCTCTCCTCAAGTACAGCATTTTAATAACGAATTTTCTTTTCATGTCTGTGGTCCATATGCCTTTTCCTGTATCCTGGTTTCACAGCCTATCTGCTCTTGTATCTGTCCTTCTGAAGCAAATGCCTTCTAAAGGAAATTTCTGACAGAAGAGCTGAGCCTGTATTTTGTGCTCCTCAGCCCTTCATTATGTGGGCACAAACAGACAAGAGAGCCCCACTCGCAGCCCAAGTGAGGCGCAGCTGTGGCTTTGGGGGTGTCCCCATGGTCAGTGGTGACAGGACCCTCATGTCTGGCAGCTCGGGAGCCCGGGCAGCCGTGGCAGGGACTGATGCCTTCCAGCAACACTGCTTTACATTCCTGCTGCCAGTGTTTGCATTCTGCAGGGTTTTGGGATGAAGGAGAAGAAAGCCAAAGAAAAAAGAAAAAAAAAATTGAACTGTTTTAGAGTCTTATGTCTTGCCAGGCTCTACCACTATATAATGCAGGTGCATTTTAAGCACTGCAGATCCAGTGGAGGCTAAATTACCTTCATATATATATATTATATGTATGTCAAACCAAGTGATGTCAGACTGAGGAGTATTGTGACTGTCAAACTCTGAAGCTGAAATATTACCATCTCCTTACCAAAATGTATTTAAATAATTGCCATTTGAAAATACTATAAAATGTCTAATGAAATAACCCATTTTCCTTTTGTCTGTTCCATTTACAGGCTGCTGGAAAATACAGACAACAAGGCAGAAATTACGTAGTAGAGGATGGAGATATTATCTTCTTTAAATTTAATACACCTCAACAACCGAAGAAGAAATGAATATCAGATGTTGTTCACTCAGAAATGAACTGTGCTCCTTCAAAAAGCATATGAATTTTTATTTGGAATTGGAATATCTGGAAACAAAAAGCATACAGTTTCTACCTAGGGAACCTCCCTTCCCCCCAGTGAAATTATTCTTGTTTGTTTTGAATTAAAATATGGCACCTCCAGCAAACATGCAAGTTCACTAAATGTGAACAGCTTTGCATTTCAAACGATTAAGATCCTACTCCAAATTGTAGAAGCTTTTCGGGAACCATATTACTCTCATGATACTTCATTAATCTCCATCATGTATGCCAAGCCTGACACGTTTGACAGTGAGGACAATGTGGCTTGCTCCTTTTTGAATCTACAGATAATGCATGTTTTACAGTACTCCAGATGTCTACACTCAATAAAACATTTGACAAAACCAGCCTTGGTGTGTTTGGGGATGTCTGTATTGACTGACTGTGGTGTGCTGAATGCGATACGGCACCTGGTGGATGCTGATTACAGAATTTTAAGACGTGTATGATACAGTAGCTGGCAGTGTGGGGCAGCTGCAATTGTATCTTGAAAGTGAGTCTTTCATGGGAATCAGAAGATTAGGATGCCAATGATTTGTCTCAAAAAAAGTTAATGAATTTGTAGATGGACGTTCACTGAAAGATGATACTAAGGATAATAATGACAGCAGCATAAATGATTTTTACTGGAGAGAGGAAATACATATAGAAAAATCATGTTATTTGTGAGACTGAAGCTTTTTCATTTAAATAGTTTTGAAAGAGTATTTCACTCTTGCCTTGAAATTAATAAATCAGGCTGGAGCAGTAGTACCTGATGTTGTGTGTTGTCCTCTCAGGTCTGGTTTTGAGGCCAGCGGAGGGTGGCACAGATAGTGCTGTGAAGGAAGAGGTCACGCTGTGCTGGATAGGTAAGTTGTTCTGCTGAAATCAGGTTGCAGATGGGAGTACCTTTTTACCTCTTCACTTTTTAAGCATGAAGGAGAGCTGGTCACTCTGGGTAACAGAAAAATAAGGCATTGGCAAAAATAAATCAAGTTTGTTCTTTTAATGTGAGGTGTAGAGCTGCCCTTTCTCACAGTATGTTTAGTGTGTTTATAACTGCCTGGCTTTTTCTGAGTGCCCGTGTGCCGGGGGTTTTGGCTACAGGTTCAGTGGGGTCAGGGCTGGGAGAGATGCTGTTGTTACCTGTGGCTTGTTGGTGTGCCAGGCGTCTTGTGTCATGACAAATTCACTAGCTGTGAACTTTGAGAAGGCAGCTTGCCACTGGCTAACCCCGGGCTGTGTGTAGGGTACTGGGAGCGTGGCCACATCCTGCTCCAAGACATGCCCTCAAGATGCCACCTTTGAGTGTCACTGCTCAACTCTGAGAGAGTAAGACGTGCTCCAGCCGGAGCCACGAGCCTCATTGTTGAAAAGTTGGCATCATGCCTTTAATTGCACCAAAGAGAAAGAGGGAGGGCAGCTGACTTCAATGCATAGTTGTTGGTTTTGTTTTAAAGAGCATCTCCTTTTTCCATTGGTGCAGGAGCAGGGACAGTATTGTAGAACAGAGAAATTAGGGCTTCAGATGTTTTGGAACTGTTGAAACTCTCTTTGTGTCATCTGCCTGGTGTCACCTCATTTCATCTGAGTCGGTCCATTTGCAAATTTTCTGGTTTTTTTCAATCGCATTTTGATTTGATCATATCTCCTTGCCACAGTGTTTGTTCCACTTTGTTCTGCAATTTCAAGATTTCAATGAGGATCAGTTTGGCAAGTCTCAGTCCATTTCCCTGCACTTCATGTCATCCCATTGGCTTTTCTTGTTTTTGCTTCATTTCAGAATTTTTTTTTTAAATTTCATTTCTTCAGTTTCTTCTCTGTCTCTTTGTTTACCTTTCTTTCCTTGTTCTGGGATTGCAATGGGAATAATTTTGGCAAATTTTGTTCCTGGCATTTATTTGATGTTACATAATTGAGAAAAGATAAGGACCATCAAATCTTGTGTTAAAAGTCAAATCCAAAATAAAACAGAGCCTACCTGTTTCTCCTGGAAGTCAGCAAGGTGCTAGTAACAGAGAACGTCTCATGCTGGGTTTTAGACACAATGAAAGGTGAGTGTTAAGTGGAGTATGTGTGCTGCTGAAAGAGAAGTAACCTCTTTACTGCACTAATACCCACTGAAACGTGTTCTCTTATCCTGGCTGAAATTTGCTCTCATTTCCGAAATACTCCCATGGTCCTGAATTGTTTCTATTTGATTGTGTGTAATTCATGATACCTGCCTATTCTAAAAATAACAATAATTAAAAATCAAACTAAATTGTTCTTGGTAGACAGGGTTTTCTGAAGTTACTGCATTATACTGAAAATTGAAAATGAACTTAAAATGTTTACCACATCTTAAAAAATATACTGTAATGTTTTATGTTTCAGTTTATTAATTTGCCTGAATAGTTGTCTTTTCAGCTGTTTAACTAGGTTCTTTTAACTACTGAAGCTAATGAATTTTTCCAGAATAATCACAAATTTTATTAAAAGAAAGAATAATCTGGTAAGCTGTTATTTCTATCACGGGTGACTTGTGACAACTGCTGTGTTAAATATGTGCAGCCCATGTTTCTTCTTAGTGGGTTTATACATTCAGGATGTACAGCTCCTTAAAACTTGTAGATATATGTAGGAAATACAAAACACTCTGTTTTAAATAGAATTGTGATTTTACTTAAGCTAAGCACACATTATTTATGCATTTCAACCTGCACAGGGTACTCCAGGTGCAACGTATAATGTATCCATCCTACTCACATTTGCTGTTTAAGAAAAAAACCAGTGAAATCTGACTGCAGACTTTTCACTGCCACTGGCATGGTGGCAGTGGGTAGGAGACATGTTGTTTCTCCAGCTGGAGGATGGAGAAACATTGTAGGCACTGCTCTTCCAAAATACAGAAAGTAGGGAATTTTGCAGGGTAGGAGGAGTACTAACCCTTCCTCTTCACCTGGCATTCCTCAGTGCCTAATGGCCAGTCTGACACTGATGATCTGTTTCTTGGATTAAACAAACACTAGTGGAACAGGGACGAGGCTGCTACCAGCCTCCAAGCTAGCAGAAGAGAGTGCCCCAAAGTGATGTGGAGATGGCAGTGAAAGTGGCCATGCATGCACTGCCCCCCAGGCTTACTCTGTAGGAGTGGATCTGGAAAGTGAAGCAGTGGTCTGGGGAACCTGATGCTGCCATGACAAGTATTTGAGGGGCTGCTTGGGCTAGTGGCAGGCTGGTCCCATGAGGAGCTATGAGGGCAGTTTCCACTTCATTATCTACCAATTTCCTGTAAGATACCCTGATTTCCTGTTGTGAGAGTCTTGTGTGGTGCAGAGCAGTCAGGGAGTGTGTGCGTGTGTGTCTGTGTGTGTGTGTGAAGAGGTGTGATAAGGAGGTTCACTTTAGAAGGTATGTTCCTGGTCAAATAAAAACAAAGCTGTAGACAAAGGCTTAGTGCTGTTGGCTTTTGGCAGAATCAATAGCAATATCAAGGTGATGTGCTTGGGGACCCCAACATGTGACATTTCAGACCATTAAGAAGCATAAAAAACACAGAAATTTAACTTTTGAAGACTATTTATACCCATAGATACATCATGTATAACATACAGTTTTCTGTCCTAATAGGCATCTCCCAGAACACACGGGAAGCAGGTGTGGATTAATGTATCAGATAAAATTTAGATGTATTGTCTTAATTTCATGTCTGTTTGTTTTTTTGTTGACTCTGTCTCCCTGTAGAAATTGGTAGAATTGCCACAGTTGTTTTAGAGGATTTACTTTTCCTGAAGGATACTTCCTCACCTGCTGCAGCTTTCCATCTGCCTTTTCTCTTTCATCACCCAAGTTCACCCTGGTCTCTTCCCAGCCCACAAGGGCTCTGTATGACAGAGTGCCTGCTTTGGGAGCGCCGTGCTGCAAGCTGTGTTTTCCTCCCCTCCTTCCCCACAGCACAGGCTTGCAGGTGGAGCAGCAGCACTGCAGCTGGGGTCACTTCACTGCACACCCCCTGGCACTTGATTGATGCTGTTTGTGGGCAGGGACAGCGCTGCTCAGACCGTGTGTCCCCAGGCTCCCAGCCCAGTGACTCTGCTGCCCTCCCTGCCCTGCTCCAGCAAGCTGGCAAATCACCCTTGTAGCTTCACAGACATCAGGGAGGTGCATTCCTGGTGCAGTGTTTCATGTTCTTGTGGCTGCCAGGCTTATTCAAACTGCCCTTGCACAGCACTGTTGGTCCTTACTGAGGCAAGGATGCTGCATGCCCATTCCCATGCGTGGTTTAAACACCATTTATTCTACCAACCGCAGAATAGGACCACAAAATTGCTTTTTGAAAGACCAGTGTGTCTGGCAAAGTTTTCAGTTTGAACAATGTTAGCTAAATGTTACCATTTCTCTCTACTCACAAACTCACACAGGATGAAACGGAAAGTCATTAGAAATTTGTAATTGTTTAAAACTAATAATCATTACTTTTAGCTTTTACTCCTCCCGTACTAATTCCAAATGTTTGATTACACTATTCCACCATTTCACTTCAATTAAAACAGGAAAATCACTGGAGGCTTTAAAAAAAAAATCGAAGTAATGGTATTCATCACAGTATCCCTGTGGATTGAAATAGCGGTGTGCAGGTTGGGCTTAGGAAGTTGTAAAGTAAATTCTGCATTTCAAGGCTGTCTCTGGAGCAGTTATTTCTGGGCTTCTCTGCAGGGGTAGTGCCCATTCGGGATCCATGGAACAGGCAGCTGTGGCAGCCAGTTGCGTATTGAGGATGTTCCATGTGTGTGCTTGCTGCCAGGAGCGGCGGCTGGGTCGGTGCTGCCATCAGAGCTCTCCGTGGCTCTGCGCAGGTAACGCCTGCAGCGTTTGATTTCCTACGTGCAAAATGTGTGTGCTCAGCACAGAAACTGATAAACCACACAGCAAATCACATCTGCAGCTGTTGCAAGGGTGTGTGGGACGTGTAAGTTAACAAAATACATGCACCTGAGTCTTGGAAAGTCAGTGCCTGGCAGCCTGGGGCTGGCTGAGCAGGAAGGTGGGGGGTTCCTGCCCTTGGCAGCTCCGCTGTGGGAGGGGAAGGGCTTTGGCTTTGGCACAGCTGGGCCCTGAGGGGCAGGAACTCTGCACAGCAGGGCAATTGAAAAGGCTAAGATTGGATACTGGGATTTCTCCAAACACAGATAAATAACATACCAAGGGCTATTTTGGTAAGAGTGGGGATGGAAGAAGTACTGCTCTGTGTTGACCGTGTTTTCAGCCCCTGTGACCCAGGCCCATGCCAGCAGAGCTCAGAGAGGGAAGCACTGGCAGAGCCCTGCCACAGCCACAGGCAGAGACCCTCCACCCCTCCCAGACTGCTTCGAGGTACTTGAGCCTGGAATCAAAAGAGCTGAGGTAAATTATTTTTTAGAAGGGTGTGTAGGGACAGAACAAGGGACAATGGCTTTAAACTGGAAGAGGTTGGGATTAGATATTGGGAAAAAGTTCTTCTCTATGAGGGTGGTGAGGCAGTGGAAGCTGTGAATGCCTCATCCCTGGTGGTGTTCAAGGCTGGGCTTTGAGCAGCCTGGTGTAAGGGAAGGTGTTCCTGCCCAAAGCCTGGGTTGGAACTCAATCTTTGAGGTCTCTGCCAACCCAGCCCATTCTGTGATTATATGAAATCCCTGCACTGCTTGTACCTCTGATACCAAGTTCACTTGCTGAATTTTGGTGTAATGATCACAGCAGCATGCCAGGGGGTGGGAGGAGGGTTTATGAGGGTAATTTGGGAAACCCTTTCATGAGGACTTTCCCCCGCCATGGCCACGGCCTCAGAGGAGCTGCCTGGCCCCAAAGTGCAGCGTGAGGTGACCATGTGTGAGCCCAGGTTTGGCACCTGCACCTGTCAGCAGGGCACTGCATTGTGCAGAGGGGCTCCCAGAGATGCATTTAGAGTAAACATCTCATCGTTTAAAAGCTAATAAAGCTCTTGCTCAGTAATGAGGAAGGCTGTTGCCCACATAAAAAGGTTCCCAGGAGCTAGCCAGGGCAGTACAGGCCCTGAGGGAAGACTGTGCAGACTGGCATGTGAAAACTGGGGGGTTTGACCTCAGCAGGTCACTGAGCTGGCCCCAAGTGTGGGCAGGGGCATGGAGCTGGTGCTGCTGCTCCGGCCCAGGCCCAGGACTCACTCCCTTCTCGTGCCCTGTGCTGGGAGCACTCAGTCACACTGTGTAAGGACAGAACCAGCTCTAGCCAGGGGGTCTCATGCTGCTGAAGGGCCATCTTGCCAAATCTGTCAGCAAAAGATTCTTTGAAAATTGCGTGCAAAACCCTCTAGTTGCTGAAGAGTTAAACTTCCCTGTAATATGAATCATGTGCGAAGTATCCAAATTTGGTTATAAATCCTGTTTAAGTTTCAAAGCACAAGCGTTACTGGAGGTAGCAATACTAACATCAAATAGCCTTGATAAGATCAACAAATTACTAAGTATAATTGTTTGTGCTGGGGTGTGTGCAAGGAGATAAATAACTCATAAATTAAACACCAGTGCCTGAGGGTGAGTCATTCATGGATTCAGAGCTGTCCTGACACTCACAAGCAAAAAGTAATTTTCTCTTAGTTCAGTAATTATGCATTTCAAGATATAAGATCAGCAATCAATGCTAGGTGTGCTTGCAAAGGTAGAAGGATACTTCAGCTATTGGAGTTTCCCATACACTGATTAACAAGAAAAGTCTGTTTCTTTTCTCTGTAGTGGGGGAGCATTCAGACTGAGGTGCACTTCTTTAAAAAGATAATGACTAATAAAGGGATTAAAAATAGATTAAGGGTCAGTTTTTGCTCTTATAAATGGGGCAGCATTCTTCTGGCTTCAGTGGAGCAGTAGTAGTTTATATTAGCAGAAAACCTGTCCCAAATTATTAAAGAAAATCAACAACCCCCCTGTGGTAAGTGCTGTTAGTCATCCAGGCTAGTGCCTGCTTCTGAGAGGCACCTGGCACCTTGCTGGCTGTGCTGCAGCTCACACAGGGTCATTAGAGCCCCTTCCTGACTTATTCATAAGACCCCATGAGGATCTTGGTCTAATCAGGGTTTTCCTAAGGACAGGGAATAGTAATGTAATCTGTTATTGTAACAACATCATCTTGATCTGCTTTTATTTACTAATGTTTTGCCAGCCATTAAATATTTTTCTGCCGAATTCAGACAGAGATCACACTGAGAAATAATATTTTTGGAAATGTGGTGTAAATCTCACAGCTGCTGGGATAAACTCCCAGCCTGCAGGAGACAATTGATGTGTAACCCACGCCCTCCTGACCAATCAAATCTCAAACAGGCCTGACCTCGTCGGTCTGTGGAGGGTCATGATGGGGGAAGAGTGGTGGGAATCCTCCTGGAGAAGGAGGAGAAGTCTGTGACAGTCTTTGATGGGTTCTCTCAGTCCTCAAGAGTACTAATGGTGCATCAGTTTCCATGCACAGATATGTAGGAGAGGTGGAAACACAGCTGGTTTCCAGGTAGGTGTGTGACAAACGGCATCTCCATTAAGTGATGCTGCCTTCTTGTGGCACCTCCATCCCTTGCACACAGCCTGGCCTCTGAAAGCTGCCTGGGCTCTCTGCACCTCCTACCAACCCAGCAGTGCAGTCACCTGGTGCTCAGGAACCTGTCACCAGGAAATAAGGACACTTCTGCTATTGCAAGCCACCTTTCACGTGCTGTGTTTCAGGACACCCTTCCCCTGGAGGAGGTTTGTGTCTAACACCAGGGTGCTGGTTTGGGATGCACTTGTGGAAAGTGCTAGAGGTCATCTCTGGCTTCACTGGCAGATGCCATTCTGGGAAAGAAAGAGAAGTGTTTAATTTATATTTACTATTTGGGAAAA
Organism: Drymodes brunneopygia; assembly: GCA_013400955.1. Classification (NCBI taxonomy): domain Eukaryota; kingdom Metazoa; phylum Chordata; class Aves; order Passeriformes; family Petroicidae; genus Drymodes; species Drymodes brunneopygia. The sequence goes on along the minus strand of VZTZ01028730.1, from coordinate 1,126,529 downwards.
AAGCTGTGAACATACCCTTTTATCCCAAAATAAAAATGAGTTAATGACTGGAGTGTTTAGCCCTTTGGAGATGTCATTGTTTTCAATTATGTGCCATTCTGGTGGGAGAGCACAGATTCTTAGGCTGAATGGAGATTTGTGCTCCAGCTATTTGTGCCTTTTTAAACATTTTCTTTACTACTTTAAGAGAAAACTGTAAAATGACAATAATGACATATTATTACAAGTAAATTACACTGTAAAATAGCATTAATATTGCAGTTGAAACCTAGAATTTGAAATAAGATGGAAATATTCATTTACACGCAGCTTTTGTTCTTATCAAAAGCAATTTGGATTAGGAATGAGATTTACTTAGCGCCTGCACTCGCAGGCGAGCTAATGCTCAGTCACCTGGACTGAGCAGGCTGTCAAGCTCACCTGTCACCAGCCACCACAGGAGCCTCAGGCAAAGCCTGGCACTCCCTGGAGTGGCACAGAGCACCAGGAGATGCCGAGGGGCTGAAATGCAGCTCAGAAAGGCCTCGTGTGCACAGAGATGCTTCGGGCTGGGGACTGGGCCGGGCTGGGCAGCCACGGCTCCCACGGGAGGGGGTCTGGGTCAGCCTCTGGTTTGTCTCCACAGCAGAGGAGGATCTGTGCCACAGAACGTGAGACCCACTCTTCTCCCACCTAATGGAGAAAGACTAATAGGAATTAGAAATTAATAAACACAAAGTGGGTGCAGGGTGATAATTGGGGACCTTGTGCTTAGGGAGAACACTGAGCAATTGAACACTCCATTTCATGAAAATTGTCCCTTGAATTTGACAGCCTTGTTCTTTAGAGGTCAAGGGGTTTTGCCCATATTGTTCCTCTGCTCCATTCACAAATAAGAAGCCATCAGACCCTGGAAGGGCGGCTTCTGTACAGAGCAGTTTTGCACTGGTCAGGACTGCAGGAGAGCCCCTTTATAGGGGTATATAGAAGGGATTAATTGCTCTTTTTTGGGCTGTGTTGGCATTAAAGTTGGTTTGCCTTTCAAATAGGACATAGTAACAATTAATTAGGACCACCAGCAAGGCCCCGTGAACTCCCCATGGCAGTGGGTCCTAAATCTTCCCCTCTCCATGCTTCATCCCCAAACAGAATGGATCTCCCCTTCCTCACACCTCAGGCAAGGGCAGCCATCTCACCAGGAGATCAGCCCACTGTTTGATGGTCACAGGATGAACCGGGAATCCAGTCACTCTTTTTGTCATAACTTTCATTAATTTGTATTTGCATCAGCACAAAAAAGAGAGTAATAAATCTAGAACTGACCTTTCAGGCAAATTCTGCATGATGTGACCCTTTCAGCCCTTGTTCTCTCTGTCCATTTAATAACACAAGGCAGGCACAAAATTTCCATATGGGGAAATACGTGGAGAGCCTCCTATATTTCTATATTCCTTTGCAGCAGTGATAAATCTCTATTGTGTGTCTCTGCAGCAATTTTGCTGTGGAACAGAGGAAATGAACTGGCAGGTGCTGAATCCTGTCGTGTGCTCCTCCTGACCCCACACAGGTGAAGGCTCTGGGAAATAGAGGTTGGCAACGAAGGCCAGAAAGCAGTGCTGGGATGCTGCTGCCATCCTGGCTGTGCAAGGTAAGCCTCAGGCAGCCTTCCCTCTGCACTGGATAAATGGGGCTGCAGGGAGGTGCAGGCTGCTCCTGGTCCTGCTAACAGCTAATTACTCCTGCCCTGCTGACACACACAGGGCAAGCGGGGAATAAACCAGTGTATCCTTGTTGGAAACATTTTTCTTCAGTAATTCCCAGACTCCATGAAAGTACATTTGGAAAGGATAGAGAAGCAACTCGACCAGCAACCTCTTGTGACTCTGTGCCAGTCCCCAGCCTGGTACCTGGGGGAGGAGCAGTGAGCACGGCACAGTTGTGCTTCATCCCACCGCCCCTTTCCATTTCTCCAGTGAGAAGGGGTGCCCCTGTGACAAATCAGGCTTTGGTAACCTGTAACGTTAGCTGGATACAGGAGCACTTTGAAATTATATCTGAGCCATTAAAAACAAATTAAAAATACAAGAAGTAAGGACGATGATGGGAGTCAGAGGGTGTGATCCCAAGGCAGCCCTGCCAGAGCTCCAGCAGCTTGCAGGGTGCTGTGGTGGCTCTGCCTCCCTTCCCTGCTTCTGGCATCAGCTTTTGCAAGTGTCCTGTGTGCTCCTGATGGCATGGTCCCAGTGACAGCAGATTGGCAAAGATAAGTGGTGCTCAGCATTGCAGGGACTCTGCTGCTGTGCCACTGTTCCTGCAGCACTGGGAGTGTTTCTGATGGGCAGAAGACTTATTCTGGCAAACTGCAGTTTTGAAACATTTTCCAGTTCTTCCATGAGGAATAATGTGAGGTGTCACAAAAGACAGGCTTGAAAAATGTGTTTTTATCTCCTAAGTAAGCTCCTGGCATAGTTTGGAAGGGCATTGTCATTGCAGCTGTTCTGAGTATGTTCACTCTGAAACCAGTGGTTCTATTTTCAAAGGCAGTGGAGGTCTATTTGCAGGACTTGTATTTTAATGCTATGTCAGATTGTCTCTTAGAAGTACTCATGATTATTTCTAGCAATCAGTAAGAATGCATAGACTATTTGTATCCCACTAGATGTCTTTACTTGGGACAAGATATCTTTAAATGCATTAGAAATCAAGTCATATGCTATCCCTGACAGTCACAGCAGGCACCTTCAAACTAACAGAGTTGTTTTCGTTTTGAGGCTCAAAGACCAGCCCAGGAGACCAAATGCATTTTGGTGCCTGAGCCTTGCTGGGGGACTGGCTGAGGACCCGAGTGCCTGGCAAGCATGTTGGTTCCCTTAGGAGTCCCCAGCCAAGTGGGGTGTAGGGATGAGTGTCCTTCATCTGATAGTGTTAAAAAAACCAAACCCAAACCTCAACTAGTTAATCCATTTTTTGGAAAGTATCTATAATAAGACAGATATTCAAAAGCACTTTGACAAAGCTACTTCATTATAACAACGAGCAAATAAGAAAAAATAAGCAGGAGAGGTCCCGACATAGGAGAGAGGAAATGCTGCCTAGGTGTCCCATGCTAACAAAAGAGTTTTTATGTTTCATATCTGAAATAATCAAAAAGGAAGGCCATATCTAGGGCCAGTTCTGTTATGATTTTCAGGCAAATGCAATTTTAATCATAATGATCTCACTGTATACAGTGAAACTACTCTGAGCTTGGAGTTACTGATGTGCCTATCTTTGCCTAAAGACAAATACATTTTTATAAGCAAATTAAGGGTAATCATGCTTTAAATCTTTGTTATCCCAGTTAGTTAAATCAGGGTCCAATCTTTTTGGTCAGAATCAGTATAGACTTCTGCAGCTTAATTATCTAAATATTTTTAACAAATTTGATATTTACCAGTGCTCCAGTGATGAGTGGGTATGTGGGAAATGCAATGAAATATTAAAATGTTTCTGACGTATTCTTGCATAGTTAAAGATTTGAGGATTTTGTTCAGCAGCTGAGTTTATGAGCCTGCAATACCAACATTTATGCTTTTGCTTCTTCATAAACCCATGGAAACTTTTCAGAAAAGTTTTAACTACAACATGTCAATGAACTATAAAGGAAAGGTTTATTTTGTGTGTACTCTCTTTACCTGAGGTCCATAGTTAGGCTCTGCATTACAGGTTCTGGATCTCATGTGCTCAGTTTGTGCTTTTGATCATGTCACTCTTTGCACAAAGCTGAGAGAATTTCTGCTTCATAAAGAGGAAAATACAGACACGTTTTGATGTCTATAGAAATGCATGTTTGCTCTTATTTTTGAGGCAGGGGAACTTAGGGTTTAACATCTCCACAGTTCTTCTTAGGCTTCTGTGCCATCAAAGTTTCCAAGAAGGACTTAATGGGGAATAGAAATCATTTGGTTGTGGTGGTGATGGCATCCTTGATTCATTTTTCTTTAAAGGTTGTACACTGATAAAAATAGTAAGTAACCCAGTCTACTCATAACCACTTCATCTTTAAGTTCATGCAAGTTTAGGGAGGTGTAAGTGACTAAAAGGATGAGTGGCTTAAGATTCACTGAGTGATACTGCAAATACAAGGACTGAAATACCAAAGGAGTAAAGGATATATAGACCTTTGCCCATTACATCAAGAAAATGAAAAAGTTAAGAAGGGGGAGGGGGGATTCCTGTGCTACAGTTTTCAAGTCCTACTCCAAAAGGGGTAACCAGCCCATTAGTATAGGTGCCAGGAAGCTGCTTTTGTGACATCTCACCAAACACACCTACTTTCACTGGACCATAGAAAGATCAATCCTGTCTGAAAACCACCCATTACCTAAGACACCTAATTTATATTAGAAGCTCACTAAAAGGCACTGTCTGGCCCCCAACCTTCACTGCCAGTGATAAAGAGGATGTTTTACACCATATGTGACACTTAATCAAAACCGATATTCTTTAACAAACCCTTAACCTCTAGCACACAGGAGTCATATGAGGCCAAGGGACAAGACACAGATCCAGCTCAGGGTGGCATATCCTTTGATTAAGATGATACAGATTTCCCATTTTTATCAGGGTTACAGATTCTGGATATATCCCTTTTTGATTTGTCAGCATTAAATTTCAGTAGAGGTTCAAGCCAAAGACAGACCAAGAGTAGTTCTGTCTTCAAGTGTGTATTAGGAGATAATTTCTCTGAATCCTCTGCAGTAATGATCCTCAGATCTTCTCATCTTTCTGTAAGCAAGTTTTCCTGGGAACCTGGATTTAAACTATGGCACAAACCTTGCTTGCGTCTGGGTCCTTTCTTAAGGAGGAGTATCTAAATACTCTTATTCTGTGAGCCCTGAAATGGACCTTTTTTCCTTTCCTTAGGTCTTTTTCAAAGAGGCAAACCTTCAAGTGAGTTCTTTCACCCTTCCTTGGATTTCTGGGGCAGGAGGTTTTACTTATGGAGTATACAGTACTTTAGATGAGGATTGCAAACTTCAGGGGGTTAGACAGTTTTCACTACCTGCAGTACATTGGAATCTCAGTTATAGCTGACTTTACTCCTGGGTGACTTCCCTTTCCCCCTAGCTTTTTAAGTACACCCTTATTCTAGTATTTGCATATGGCTGGCTTGGGCACAAGTCTCTCGAAGTCAAAGTTTGAGAAGTCTCTCCAACTCCTCATCACAGGGGTAAGTTTGGCTGGTTTCCCCCTTTGTAGTCATATTTTTTTCAGCTGGAGGTTTAGATTTTGTTAGGAAGATGGTTCTGCAGAAATGATTTCTAGTCACTATTCCTTGAAAATAATATGCTGCTTTATTATTAATGTGTAAAGGAGATCTTGGAAAGGGTTTTCATTTTCAGTTGTATGTTTTTAAACACTGAACCAGCACATCCGTTCTGCGAGGCTCTGTTGCTGGCTGGAGGATATGGGCTCACTTCTGCCAAGTGCACAATATCCTTGCTCAGCACACAGAAATGTTTCTTATTTGGATTGTTCTCATTGTTATGGTGGTTATTAGTATATTTATAAGCAAAGCTCTCTCTGTGAGGAGCTGTCTTTCTCTTACTTTTCTGAAGGAGCAAGGAAGCCCCTCTACCCTCACAGAGAAGCCCAGATGATCTACTAATTTCTCCAGCAAAAAAAGGGCAAGATTTTTCTAAAGTTTGAGATTCCAGGAAAAAGAGGCAAGTAGGAAGCAATGGCTCTCAAACCTTTCAGACCTTCCATTTTCTTTACACTCCATGAAGGAAAAGGGGTGATATATGTAGGCTACTCCCTTCAAGAGACAACTCCAGTCCTAGAAAGACCTGTAATCATGTTAAACCATATTCAAAGGCAGCTTCTGTTTCATAAAGGCAAAGCTGACAAACAGAAATCTGGAGGGCTGGTTCTAGTTTATGGCATATCACATATATCAAAGGTCAGCCTTTTATTCTCCCGTACCTTGGTTTTTAAAGCTTCTTTAATATACAGAAGGACAATCAAGGAGAAAGACTTGCATCTCAGCTGCCACTCCCAATTCCTTACCCATCTTGATTTCTTAATCAGAAAATTAATTGGACCTTGGAGTCTTAATTTTTCTTAAATCTCTTCAGATTTAATCAGTGTGTTCTGCTGGAAGCAATCTTTCACTTAAGATTTCATAGCAGTGTAGCTAGAGAAACCATGTCATTTCCTGCATCAAGTACATCAAAGTTATGTGTGTTGGGGTTTTAAACTTTGTCCTATGCTTCAGTTTTGGTCTCTTTGCTCTAAGGAAAGAGTGTGTTTTATTTCTGGTTTCTTTTGGGGGGTGAATCTGCTCTACTGCAATGCAGAATAAAATGAATAAATTCCCAGGGAAGGAGGAGCAGATACCTCCTCCTTTGCAGCATGCTGGTACAGGAGCTGACAGCACTGGCAGGGATGCTTTTCACAAGCAATGCCTCCTCTGTTGCACGTGGTATGAAGCACAGCCTCTTGGTATCATTATTTAATTAAAAGGCAGACTATGCTGTGACCAAGTGCTGCCACTATTATTTAACAACACTTCCCAAACATGCGTGCTCTCACAGGAGTGAGAGACGTAGCCTCCCTTATCCCTGACTTGGACATTCAATTTAGTGTTTGCTGTGTCCCAGTGAATATTTCAATTCTCTAATGAGATGGGAGGGTAGTTTGTGTTTCCAGATCTAAAGCTTGCTGTTGCAGAGATTTGGCTCTGGCATTCACAGGAGGAAGTTGCCTTGGGGGGCCAGAGGGCTGCATTACAGCATTTAACACCCTGCCGAGGTTGCCATTATATATGGGGTCAGCTAAAAGCAGTGCAGTCCCATGGCGAGGTGCCTGGTTTGTGGTTTGTCTTAAATTGAACCTTTCTAAAGAGGCTTATGAATGTTTGGAGAGTGTTTTCCTTTTTGACTTTGTTTTAAACCCCAGATTTGGCCCCCGCATCGAAGTCATTGCCACACGCAGAGAGGAGTCTTGCCTGGCTTTGCTGCACAGGTGCCAGCCCCACTTTTCACTCCTGTGCATGCTGCAGCTTGGAGCTCCTGCTCCTGCCTCAGCTTGGGGAGCTCCTCAAGGGTGGGAGTTCCTCTGAGGCTTTGTCAAACATGATCTCAGCCCAGCTGAGGACACGAGGGTGTGCCAGGGGTGCTGGGGTATGGCTCACCCCCAGCCAGGTGAGAGTCTCCCACAACTGTCCTCTCACCCATTTACCCCTGGCTGACTTTCCCAAGGGCTGGTGAATCTGAGATGTGGGACACTGCTGTGTTGGAGGCACCTGTTTCATCCCAACCATGCCTGAAAGCACGTGCTGGGTATTGAGCAGCTGCAAGTTTCCTCATGCTCGGTGAATGAGGAGCTGCTGTAAGATGGGCTGTTGGACTCTGGTCCCCTTTTTCCTCTCTTGTCCCAACAGGAGCCAGCAGCAATTCCCTGTCCCTTCCCTGCTTTCCTTTCCTTGTCAGCTCTGTGAACTGCTCAGTCATGGGTCCACACAAATGCCTGTACCTGCCCTCTGCTTTGCAGGATTAGGAAATAAGTAAAACACCAGCCATCTGTGTGTTCCAGCAATCACAACAGCATCCACAGAGCATGGACTTTGGTTCACAAATATTAATTTAAAAAACCGTCTTTCATAGTTGCCTGGAAAGCAAGCTGGAGCTCATAATAGCTGCATGCTTCATGAAGTTTTGTAAGTGGTGAGTACAAGATACCTGGTAAAACTCTAACAACGTATAATGACATCCAAGTTGTCTATTTTCTGGAAAATATATTGAAATTGCCAGTTTTGGCCTTCGAGTTAGGCTGAAATACAGGATGCTTATGGTTTTGAGAAAATTCAGGAGTAAAAATACAAAACAGCTTGACACAGACCAACAGAAGAAGGAGAAAAAAAGGCTGTCTTAATTGCTGGTTGGCAGGCCAAACATGAGTATTTAGAAATTAAATCCTAAATCAGATTTGTGGACTAGCAGCAGCTTGTGCTGAGTGCTGCAGGGGGCGAGGGGCAGCCCCGAGGTCCCTGCGTGTCCTGGCTCTCTGGAGCTGGGCAGGGAGATCCTGGGGGCTGCTCTGTCCTCTGCCCCAACCCTCCCGACAGACAGATTGGACCAGTGGCAGGAAAAATAAAGAAGCTGATGACTGTGGAAGGATTAAGGTGTCTGTTGATGCCCAGTTTGGCCATGCAGCTACAGCCCTGCTCTCAGAGAAGCTGAGGCCCTGTACACTGGCTCGACCTCTCCCCAGGGCTTGCAGCCACCCAGGTCGACAGACTCCTGAGGAGGATGGGGATTTTAGGTCTTGCAAAACCAGCCAGGAAAATAATTTAGAGCACACCTAAAATGTATCATGAGCCCATCTACAGCTGGTTGTTGGATGCAAGTACGGAGTAGGAGCCTAACTCGTTCCATGGGAGACACGTGCCGTGGCAGACACAGGGCTACAAAGGCATGTCGCTCCTGCCTCTGCGGGCCTGGCACACCTGGGTGCCGTCAGGTCTTGGCTGCGAGCTTCCCTGGATCCCCACGACGCACTTTCTTTCACTTTCACTGCTAATTGCCACTTTTTAGCCGTTTTTGCATGTGGAGTGTGTTAACACAGGATAGGGTTATTATCAAATTAATTAGGAGCTCCCTCCAATTATTCCCGCTGTGCCTGCCGGGCTCTCCCCGCTCCCCCCGACGGGCTGATTGGCTCCCAGAGCCCCTGTGGCTCGGAACGGCTGAGCGGGGCCACGGGCTCATCGCGGGCTGCTCCTCCCGCCCCATCCCCATCCCGATCCCGGCGCTGCCGCTCCGGGCTGGCTCCCCGGTGCCCGCCAGGCGCCGGCCCCCAGCGAGCTCTGGAGCCTGACTGGGGCCGGGATGCTGCTCCGAGAGGTGAGGGCAGCTGCCCCGGCTCGGCCCCGGGGAGCTCAGGGATGGCTCCAGCCAGAGGGCGGCCCTTGCCCTCGCCCAGGTGAGCACGGGGGTTTCGGGGCGGTGCCGCAGCCGGGCAGGGCCGGGCTTGGGGGGGATGCGAGAGGGCACGGCAGGGACTGCCGGAGCGGAGAGCGCATCCCAGCCTCCAGCGGGGGTGAAGCTGCAGTACCTGATGTCGGAAGCAGCTGAGGCTCTCAGGCAGGACACGGATTTATAGACTGAAACTTGCAACATATGAAACCACAAAAGCAGCTGAAGCCAACCAGCATGTGGACATTTGCTTAATTGAGAAATAAGCACATAGTTGTGGGTCAGTGACTATACAGCTGATTGGCTGAGGCTATTTTATTTTGGAATAATTTACAGTTGTTAAATGGATTTGGAAAAGCCTTAATAGTGGTTATTAAACTATTGACTTAGGCTGACGTGTTCAGTGTAGTAATCCGTGTTTGTGTTTGTCGCTGTGACGAGGCTGCTGGAGCTGGGGAAGGTGCTGGAGCGCCGTCAGCCCGGGCAGGGAGCTGCGGGGCCGCGGCCGCAGGGGCGGGCAGGGCTCCTCCTGCGCGGGCATCAGCAAAGCTCTCCGCATTTTATCTGGGTCAGAGGCAACGCTCTGCTTCCCCACAGTTACAAATTCATTATGTGCATCTCCATCATCACCTATTGAAACTAATTTAATGTCAAAAAACCCTCCTGTACAAAGAGTGACTTTTTTGCACCTGTGCAGAATCAGACTCGTTTTAAACTGTTTGTGCAATGAATAACTTCAAGTGCAGCACTCGTCGAGTGCCCTTCTGGCCAGCAGTTCAAACTGTTCACATTCATTTATACCACGGTGCTGGATACATTTGCTAAGGACTACAGAGCACATGTTCTACGATGCATGGAAGAAATCCCTCCAAATGAACTAAATATCTCTCCTACTCATCACGTCTCCTGTCCACAGGTGATTTACAGAGCAATTCTTATTTTCTTTTTATTGTTTTCTTTTGTATGATGGTTAAAAAGGCCATGGACAGATACTTGAAAGCCAAATCCCCTTTTTTTTGCTTTGTTTAACCCCTAAAATGTGGGCAGTACTAAATGCTGGTTTTGCCTGAAACACCATTCTCTGGGCTGGCAGCTGTGTGTCAGTGTGGAGGCTTTGCTAGGAGGAATGGAGCTCTTGAATATTTTACAAAAAGCTTTTTTTTTTTTTCTCCAAAATGTCAGTTGATGAACAACTTCAGTAGACATCAGCCAGGAAGAAGGAATGCTAACAGTCAGATTAAAAACAACAACAACAACAAAAGAAAAAAAGTTTCCCCTCCAGACTTTGAGTCCCCTGTCTCATGCAATATTATTGTTTCATTAGTTGCCCAGTTAGCCAGAATCCCTTCTGGGAGAGACAGGATGTACATTTCAGAAGGAAAACAAACAAATAAACCATCCTGTAAAACCCCTTATCATTCTTAGCTTTCAAAGAAAAACATAATTCAAGAATCTTAAAATATGATACAAGGGCAAGGGAGGTCAGAGGCTCAGAGGGCACCTTTGGAGGGCACCTCAGAGGGCTGCTGCCTGCTGCTGATGGCTGCAATGTTTTTATTTGCTCCCCATCCTCTTTTTACATCTCCACTTTGGAAACATACCTTCAGTGTGAATAACTCACTAGACTGAAAAGGGATTTTGAGGTTGCAGGGGAGAAGAAAAGCCCCAGCTATTCAGCAGCAATTACAGGAATGGTGTGAGGCCTGTTGCAAGGAGCACTGGTGTGCAGTGTGACCATCTCCAGTTTGGGCAAACCCTGACCTGCAGTGGGAAATTCCTGCTGAGGCCCTTTGCTGGCCAGGACTCCTACCCTGCCTGGCTGCCTGGCACACTTGTTGATGTGCCAGTGGTTGTGTTATTGCTTTTCCAACCATTTCACAGGCCTAAGGTCAGGTGAAGAGGCTCCTCTCCTGGCAACATTCCCAAGTTTTTTGTGCTTAGCAATGCAAACCCAGGTAACAGCAGTGACAAACCTTGGCACGACCCTGCCTGGCCACTGCACTCAAGCAGCTGTATCTCAAGATGTCCTGGTGATGCAGGAGTTCACTTGCAATGTGCAGCCAGGTGAGAGCTGTTTTGTTTTACTAGGTATTATAAATTTTTATTTATTTATTATTTTAAAAACTTATTATCTGGACATATTTTCTTCCTTTTGCCTTTTTAACAATGGTTATTAATATTTCTACTTTAGAAAGACCATGTTCTCATTTCAATTATTCTACAATTGTTTTCTAGTCTTAGAGTTGAGAGGTATTCCTGTATTATATATATAATGTATGAGAACACTCAATGGATATTCATACAGTATTTCAAATGAGAGTTGCTCCTTTTCCCACATACTTAGCTATCCAAAGGAAAGGAAACATGAGAAATAGGAAAGAACAACATGAGCATTTTCCGTCATGAAATGAAAAGCACACACAAAAAAATTTGGGGTTCCACGTATTTCAGAACTGTGTCACTGTATTTGCCTCCAAATACCCTGTGAAGTATCCCATGTGAGGGCTCTAACCTAGATAGTTTATGTAAGACCGTAGAAATTCAATTCCAGAAATGAACCTTCGTATCTCTAGGAACAGCTGGAGAGGCTCAGGTCTACTCATCCTGCTCAGAATGGACACGAGGAATTTGGATTAGATGCAGATGGAGTGGGGATTTTGTTAATGACAGAAAGAGAGGCAAACATGTTGAGGCATAACTGCCTGAACACAATCACAAAATATCTGTGTATATATTTCTGACTATAAATGATGAACACCATAAATATGCTATTATGCAAGAGGCAAAGCATATATAAACGTAACAATATCCCATTACCTCTCCAGCAAAGAAGAATTTTCATCACTCATTCATATCCCATTGAATCAGCACAAAGATTCACTGCTGGCTGTTAATTATCCTCTACAAAGACCTGGTTATTGTGTTCAATTTTAGTAAAGGCACAGTTGTTATTGTAGTGTACGTAGAGAGAATGGTACCTTAGGGAGCAGGAAGGAAAGGAATATGCTTGTGTAGAATTTTAACTAGGAGTGTTCTGTTGCACTGAAGGGATTCATAGGGTGGGATTTTGATATGTGCTTCAGGAAATTAAGCTTTTCAAGACAAAAAAACCTTGCTGTGACTCTCTGAATATGTGATACCACTCAGCATTTGAAAGACATCAGCCACTTAAAAATAGCTTGCCGTTACTCAAAAGAATTTCTAAGACTGCTTTGACTGAAGGGTAGACAGGAGGAACTGGTCTGTTTTTCTCTGAAGTCTGTGACCCTCCAATCACATCAAGGAAGGTGGATGCAAGAGTTCACAAGGCCCATTCATCTCCCTGGGGTTTTTGGGGGGCACTTGGAGCTACCAGCCAAAGGCAGGAATCTGCTTTCTCCACCCCAGCACGGTGGAGGAACTGGGACCTTGCACAGGAGCTCTCGTGGCAGGACCCAGTGTTGCAGCAGGAGAGCAGCAGCTGGAGTCACTCTTGGGCTGGGTGCAGTGCTGGGGTCACCAGGATCCACCGGAATTCAGGAAAAGGAGCTGGGGATGATGGTGTGTTATGTCAGGGAGCCATGTATTTTCTGCACCCAACTGTTGCAAACAGTGCAGTCGCTTGGCATTTTAGAGGGTCCAGGGAAGACCCACTGAAGGTGTTATTTCAGAGGGCGAGTTATTTCCCACGTGCCTTCCCCTATCTGAATGTCAGGCAGGAGGAGGCAAAGCCTTGAGACACTTGGGTTGCTGAAGTCACTGCTGCTGGTATTAAGCAGGTAGGTGGCTCTAGGCTCACGTGGGAGGACTAGCCATGCTCAGAGGCAGCACAGCAGCTGCAGTGAAGTCAGCCTCACTCCCTATGTCTCATTTCTACTCTATGCCTCTCTTCTCCTTGGTTGTGCAGGGATATATACAGATTCACAGAGTGGCTGTTTGTTCCAAGTGTGCAAGTTGGAAGGACAGGAGAAAGCATGTAACTTTGGGTGGAAATACTGAGAAAAATAAGAAAACAAAATAAAGCTGAAGGAAGATAATTAAAACTTCCATAAATGCCAAGAATAGCTAGGGATGAAAGGAACACAAAGAAGATACTGGGTCAGGAAAGTGAAGCAAGAACTTTGGGGTGGGATAAAAGAAACCACAAGACGTGACAGGATGATCCCTGGTGGTCACTGAGGCACTGGCCACGGCGCAGCCCTGTTGAGGTGCCTGTCCCTGCCACGCCACTCGGATATGACTCTGCTGGTCCTGCTGCTCCCTGCTTGACTCCAGCAGAATGGGACAATTTCTTTTGCAGTCCCTTGTGGTTAATCCAGCATAGCAGCTAAGAAATCAGCACCAAAGGGCATAGCTCACTTAGGAGATACTTGGATCCTTGCCTTGCATTGCAAAGGAAAGACCTGCATAGGCTACGCCCAGGATCCCACACTTGGGCTGACTCTAACAATGAAATAGATTGATTATACCTTCTGCTCACCTGTCAGCACTGTGTTCAGCATTAAATCCTGTCCAGCTTGGAGCAGCCACTTCTCTTTGCACCACTGTAATGGGAAGATTAATATTGGTTCATGCTCATGTTCAAGTGTTCCCGCTCAGAGCAGCCAGAAGCAGTTCATTAATGAAGTGTGGCACGTTATTTCCTTCACTTCTTTTATGTTCTTTGAGAGTGAGGTGGGAGATGCCCACTGCCATATGGCCAACAGCAGTTGTAGAGAGTCTCTCCTATGATGAGACCTGATGTTTAAACCTGATGTTTGCTGCTCAAATGATGTCTGTGGACAAGCAGGATTCCTATGCATTTCTACTATTCACAGCTTGGAAAGTGTAGCAAGTAACTTTTTGTCTGTACATCTTCTTGTTACCAGGATTATTTTTTGCATTTTGGCATACCATTGTGTTAGAAGGGAAGACCATAAATATTTTTGGGGTTTTAATAGTGTTAGTACAAACTGTGTAGTATTCTAAGAGTTGCTTGTAAAGTTCCTGTTTATTTAGGAGAGACTTGCATAACATCTGTGTCATTTTTAATGTTAAATATTAAAACATTTTGAGAGGATTTTAAAGATTTTTTTCTTCTATTGCTTTTTTGTGATGAGTCAGAAAATAGTTTTGCTGCCCCTCCTGCCTCTGATTTTCCTGACCCCTGGCTGTTGTCCTGCAGCTGGAACAGATGCACACTGTACCTCCCAACGTCTCACTGGCAGCACGAGGTGAAAACAGCCCTCAGCAAAATTCTGTGGGAGGCATGCTGTGCTCCATGTGTAAAGCTGGTGGATCAAAGAGATAAACCAGGAGTATGCGGGGTTTTCTTTCAGTTCCTGCAGGGGGGTAAGACTTGCCTTAACTAGATTTACCTTCCAGGAATGCAAAGTCAGTGTGGAAGAACGCTGAGTTTTCTGGTTTCCTCAATGTTTGGACTGTTCGTATCAGCCTTATAATAAAAGGACACCAAAATTAATGTGCAAAACGTTGCAGGAGAAATGATCAGCTGGCCAGCATCGAAGGGATGTATTTGTACTCATGTCCCAGAAGTTCAAATGTGATCATGGTCAGGTGCTCAGGTGGAGCAAGAGTGGGCAGATTTTCAGTACTCTGACCTGAGGAGTGGGAACAATTTGCTTTCCCTCTTCCCTTCCATGTTTTCCCTTCATTCAGCCAAGCAGCCTGACCACCCAGTGCTGCAGCATTTCAGTGCTATTTTGCACTACATGCACACAACCCAAAGCATGGGCTTTTCTTGTATATAAATTGCATCTTTTTAGTATGACTATCCTAATCTATTTCTATATGTGCTAATTCTTGTAAATTGCTGTCATTTTCTTATGACTCAGTTCATACCATGGTTAAACACTACACAACAAAGGAAGGAGACATTTGCTTGTGTAGCCTTCAGTTTGGGCCTGAATAATGTCTTGTACAGGGTTAGTCTTTATGCACAAGGTAAAGAAACACCAAGGCAGATGTTGACTGAGTCTGAAAGCTGTTGGAGATGAGCTGGGACCTCTGAATGCTCAAGAGAATGTGCATCAAAATCCAGAATAGCTTATTAGAGTGGTATTTGTGATCTTTCTCTTCACACTTTGTGTTGCAGCAGCAGAGGGAATTCGCTCAAGGTCATTGTTTCCTGGGGGATGCTGTGCCTTAAAGGGATTCAGGGCAGCACTGTTGGGAAGGAGCAAATGAGCTCAGCTTGGACCGCCAGCTTTGAGGCATTTGGGCCCCCAGAGCAAGGCCTGGATCAGCCCAAAAGACCCGTCAAGGACACACCTGAAAAGAGAGAAGTCTAAGCAGTGCTGGCACACCAGGTAGGTGGCTGCAACTTTGGATTGGTTTGTGCTACATAACAGAGCTCATTTGGGACTTCAGCATGGAAGCAAATGTGTGTCAACTGCACCGGTGATGGATGGAGTGAATAATCTCACAAGATATGTGAGAAAAACACAGAGATGAGATCAGCCACAGGGAAATAGACCAGAGGTTGGGTAAAAGTGAAAAAGAAAAAAAAGGGGGGAGAGTTATTCCTCATTTTTTTTAGAATCATAGAATTATTTAGGTTGAAAAAGTTCTTTAAGATCATCAAGTCCAGCCATTGACCCAGCACTGCCAAGTACACCACTAAACCATGTCCCTAAACATCACATCTACATGGCTTTTAAATCCCTCCAGGTCTCAACCACTTCTCTGGGCAGGCTATTTCAATGCTTGATGACCCTTTCAGTGAAGAGATTTTTCCTAATATCTAATCTAAACCTACCCTGGTGCAACTTGACGCTGTTTCTTCTTGTCCTATTGTTTATTGCTTGTTACTTGGGAGAAGAGGCTGAGTCCCACCTGGCTACACTCTCAGGTAGTGCAGAGTCATAAGTCCCCCTTGAGCCTCTTTTTTTCCAGGCTAAACACCTCCAGATCCCTCAGCTGCTCCTCATAGGACTTATTCTCTAGACCCTTCAGCATCTTCATAGCTGCCTTCTGGACATGCTCCAGCACCTCAATGTCTTTCTTGGAGTGAAGGGCCCAAGACTGAACACAGATTTTGAGATGTGGCCTCAGCAGTGCCAGGTACAGGTGCATGATCACTGCCCTGGTCCTGTGGGCACAGTTTTTGGGACTAAAACAACTACCCACTGTAAGCACTGAATCAGAAACATTTTCTTTGTGTGAAGGAATCTAGAACTGCCCCTAAAATGAGAGTCTGCTTCCTGGGATGGAAAAAGGACACATATTCAGCAAGAAAGGGATTAAAAAATAGCAAGAGAGGCTTTATCCTTCTACTCTTCCTTTACCTTTTCCTGGGAACTACATTTCCTGATTAAAGGATATGTTATGCAAATCATCCAAATTATTTTTTTTAATATCATGATTATAGTTCAAATGTAAAAACACATGTGTTGCACTGGGCTCTTTCTGGGCCTCTCCATGAGTGAGTGTGTGTGCCTAAGGCAGGTGCTGCTGCCTTACCCACGGCTCTGCAGGGCTGTCATTGCAGGAGCAGCCAGAGAGCAGCAGGGCAGGACAGCCAGGGGCCAAGGGAGCACTGGGTGCCAGGGACTGGAGCCCTGCTGGGAGAGGAGCTGGCAATTTCCTACGTGACAGAGACCAGATGTTGAGACATTTTTGCAGTGGCCAGGTAGGATGGCAGCAGGAGCAACAACTGTGAAATAGCCAGTGCCTCTGGACAAGAGAATGTTACATCTTTGTTTTGGTTACTTTTAATATCTTCTGTGATCCATCACACAGCCAGCAGAGTGGGAATGCCTCGGCACCCCTGGGAGCCTGGGTGTATCCCAAATGCCAACCAGGGCAAGTGAAGGGAAGGTCTGTATGGCCACCAGGCCAGGCTGTGGGGGCATTTTGATTTAATCACATCTCATATATGGCCAGGGCTATCATTGTATTTTTCAGCTTTTCTTTTTCCAACAGTTTTAGATACCTCATGTGGGGAAAGTAGTATCTTTTAAAGAATACATTCTATATTTGGTAGTGAGTGACTCGAGGCATGAATGTGTCTGAAGGAGAAAGGCTTTTCAAGCAGCAAGCTGCTGGCTCAAAGGTTCCTGCACAAATTCTGCTGGGCCCTGCCTCTGAGTCGTGCTGCCCTCTCACCAGCCTGAGCCTTGAGGAATCAATTTGGGAACTGCTTGAGACTCTGCATGGTATTCTTCAATGGTCTCTTTCTGCTCTGAAAGAAAAACACAGGGAAATGTCAGAGAGAATTAACAACTTAGATGGGCAGGTGACAAAGCTTGAAAACCACACAGAGATGATTGAGAGAGGATCACTGTCCCACAAGGAAACAGCTACTAATATTGCACAGGTGGTGGGCTCGGAAAAATTAGCTTTGGGGTTTTATTAAGTACACCACAACCTTAAATAACAAGGTGGAAAGCCAGATCTACTTTGTCTTCAGCCAGTATCCTGGGAGTAGAATTAATTGACAAAATGTTGGGAACGGCCTCTATTAACATCCACGCTGAAAATCTCAGAGTTGGCTCTAATGCCATGGGGCTGTAAAGGGACACTTCTTACACACAAGCCTGTAAAATTGGTCCAAAGCAGAGAGCATGGGCCAGGCAGCAGCAGGATCTGTGGGGGCTTTGCAGGATTTCAGGCTCAGGCACTCATGAGGACACTGAGATGCTGCTGAATTCACAGCCTCTCTCACCATTAATGCCTCAGGTTGCTCTCCTGCATAACCACAGGTGCATGGTACAGGCAGAACCTGGACTGGTTGCACTTGGGAGCTGTGTCTGCAGCTGCTCTGCTGCTTCCAGGAATGCCAACCAATGCTGTGTGGCAGCACTTTCCAAACTGTGAGGGAATGTGGAAAATCTAAAAGAGGAAGGAAAAATGTTTTCCAAAAACCAGAATGGAGCACGAATTAAATTAGATTCTTAGTCAGAAGAGAGGACAAGAAAGAATGTTGATCCACTCTTCTTTGAGATAGAAAGATGGTGAAATGGAGGATGGATAGGATCAAAAAAAAAAGGGAATTTATTTCATGGTTCTGCCATGAGACTTCACATGTAACCTCTGGCAAGGCTCTTGATGCTGTGAAACTGGGTAAATCTCTTTCATGATCAAAAAAGATTTTATGAGGAGAGCATCCTCAATGGTTTGAGTCCTCAAGTGGAGAGGTAGAGTGGTATCAGAGGGAGTTCTCTGATTTCCTTCTATTATAGGCACCACTGAGTTAGATAAGAAACAAGCCAGGATTTCAAACAGTTTTGGAATTGAACAATGTTGGTATCCAACAAAGAGCAAATGTTTTTTATTGAGAGATAAGAATATTTTGTTTCTCACAGTGTAAACACAAAAAATATTTGTCTTTGCAGATTAGCTGCAGCAATGAAAATACTTAGCATAGTCGCTGGTTGGGAGTTCTCAGACTTGGTTAAATGGTCTGATACAGTCTGGAATGGGGAGTTAAATTAAACACAAGATACTGGGCAGGGTGAGGCTTTTTTACTTAGGATACAGCCAGTTCTGTTCTCTGTGAAGTCTCTGCTTATAACCCTCATACTAATGATTACAAATGTGGACAAACCAATGAGGAAATGGCAGAAAGGAGCATCATCTCACTGCCGTGATGGTTGCCACTCATTTTTGATGAGAGAGTGGCTGCCTCTCTGCCCCTGTGGGAAACGCTTAACATACTTTAAATCCTATTGATTTCTCTTTGACAAAAGTGGTATCTAACTCACAGTTTACAGAAGTCAAAATTTGAGGTCCTTTATTCTGGCTTTGACCGGTAAGTTTCTTCTCCCCACGGAAAGCCTGGGGGCAGATTAAAAAGTTTCACAGATAATTTGTAAACCCCTAAAACTGTTGTGGGTTTTTGGTTTTGGTTTTTTTCCCCTGTGGCCTTTAGAAATCTGCTTCCTGGCCTGCCTCCTCCATTGCCTGAAAATCATGGGAATAAGGAAATGTTTGCTGACTTCCACATGTGAATCAAAACAGAACTGTGAGGCTCTGGGTCCCAGAATCTCAGAAATCAAGTGTGTGTTTAGCTTTGAGTTTCTGCAGAGTCCTACTGCTCTGGGGCCTTCACTCTTTAGGGAATAGTAAATAAGAAAAAGGCAGCTCTCTCCCTCTGGACTAGAAACAACTCACAGATTTAACTGACTTGTTTTATTATAGGTATTTATGTTGAATTGTCCTACTACAGAAATTGTATAATTCATCCAGGAAAATAAATGGCTCCAATGACTACCTTGAGTGTCACATTAAAAATCAATGAGTACTGCCAACTTTCTAAGGTTTTATAACACTGTTCCCTTAGACTGTTAAATTGGAGTCAACTTGTTAAATATTTACTTATTTAACAAACATGCTGTTTTAACTTCCTCCCTATACCCTTAAGTAATGAATGACAAAGCACAAAAAGAAGGCTACTCACCTAGCTTATTTTAGATAGGAAAAACAGAGACTGGTAGGTATAATATACTGAATAGAATGGGTATTTATATTCCCATAAAACTGCAAAATGTAGCTAGTTTAGATCACTGTAAGAGTTTAGAGTAGTTAAGAGTTTAGAAGACTTTATTGCTCCAAGCCTTGGAGATTCTTATTGCCTTGCTAGGTCATTATTATTCTCTTAGCAACAAAAGATTTCCAAAAGTTCATAAAAAATCTCAGGATAAGATCACAAACATGTAGCAGCAGGAAGAATAATAATGCTACACACATCCCTTTGTCACCCTGTGACATGAAAGGGCACCTCTGCTTTTCTGGAGTTAATCTTTTTGGGAAGAAGAGGGGAATAGCAGGATTTGGCTGCAGAATTCATTATCTTTCCTTCGTGTGGGGTATGGAGGACAGTGAATCAGAGCACTGCTAGATATGGCCACAGGCATCCAAGGTGCACTGATTGTTCCAGCACCTACAAGCAAGATTGCCGAGCTGGAGAGACAGGTTTCCATGTTGCACAATATGGAGAAGGAAAAGTTCCTGGATTTTATTTTTAGAGATGTAAGTGTGCTTAGTAAAGGAGGGTCTGAGGTACACAGTGCAGAAGAGAGGAATGGATGAAAGCTGAGTTACTGTGACTAGAACACAAAAAGTCAGGCAGTCATCCAGAGGGGACTGTGACTGCTGGAGTGCCAGAGTTTGTCCCTGGATGTGTTACTGACAGGTGATGAACACACAACCCTGGGGTGAAGTAAACAAACCTTGTCAAACACTGCCAAGCTATGAAGAGGGAGAAATGTGACCGAGACAAGCACTACAGTGAGTAAGTGGTTTCTTGAAGATTGCATGTCCATTGATACACGGTGCAGCACTGGGCTTGGACCCCTCTCACTGTCAGCTTCCTTTGGCATCCAGTGAGGTGCCAGAGAGGTGTGACACTGGCAGACCAGCAGAGCTGGGGGCCCTGCATTGCACTAAGGGTGAGCAGTGCCAAGAACCCTGACTTAACTTCCTTCAGCTGTGTCTCATGCATGGATAACACATCTGTAGCACAGAAAAACCAGAACATTTAGAGGCCCAAGATGTGTACCTCTCACCAAGCTTTTAAGAATTGCTAGACCCATGGACATCAGTGATGTGACAGATCAGAAAGTGGGATGAGAGGCTTTTAAACAGCACTGGTTCCTGCTGCCTTAAGATCAAACTCCAGACTGCCAGGGCATGAAGTTTATCTCTAGTCTGCCATGAACTGGAAGATGCTGTTTTCTCTTTGTCTAGTGTGCTGCACATGTAGATTCTTGTGAGGGTATCCCATGGGGTCTTTAAGAACAAAAACTGGTCCTTCCTTTCATGCTGGGTTTCAGCTCATCAGGTTTGAGAAATCTGCATGAAAAAAAATTTTTCCCCAAAGTCAAAGGGCAGAAATAGAGTATGTCATCATCAAAGCTGGATAGCGATGGATTAGAAATCCAGCACAGACCAGTAGTTCTGTGAGCTGCAGATCTGATGGGGCTTGGTTTCCCTTGGGCAAATCTTGTTTGGATTCTCCTAGGTCTATATAGCTCTGACTGCAGCTTTTCCTGTGGGTGGGTATTCACATCTTTTATCTTCGCAGCTTTCTTGGTGTTTAATAAAGGTTTAACTCAAACTTGAGTGCGTCTCCTTTTACTTAGCAGCTTGTTCTTATGAAATGTATAGGAATGTAGCATTTTCAGCCTTTTCCTGCTCTGTCAGATGTGGTTAAAATTGGCTACTATTTTTCCTTGTTCCTTCTCTCTTGCACAACATGCAAGTATGTGCATGCACGTCTGTGTGCACACATGCGCGCACGCACACAGATTTATTATATATATGAAGAGATAATGATCTCAACCCCATTTTAATATATGTAGGAATCCAGGCTAGGAAAAAAAAAAGTATTGCAATGCTACTTCTTTGGGAGAGGAAAAGGATAATGAACTGATTTTTTTTTCCTATGCAGTAGACAGATTATTCAATTACCACTTTGTTTAAATGTAATACGTGTTGTTGAAAATCTGGCACTACTGTTAAAAAGTAAAAGATGTAGTGGGCTCTGTGTCCTGGAACTGCATAGTTGTGCTTGTGCACGGCACACACGCTTTGCCTCCAGTGCCAGAGTGGTCCTGCTGAGACTGGAGGAATGCACGGGGAACGGAGGCTTGCCATGACATCCTGTCTCCATTATGTCTTTTGGAGCTCTGCCACAGAAAAGAAGGAATTTTATCCTTCATTTGTAAGTAATTAAGATGACAGTGGAGTTTGAATTTTCCAACTTTGTGAAAACAAACTAATAGCAATGATCCACTTCAATAACTCAGATATTAATTGACACAAGAGAGAGAAACAATGCATTAAAAATAATTAACTTTTGTTAATTAATTTTTAGGAATAGGAAGGACACCTGCAGCACGTGCAGATGTTTTCAAGTGTCATTCGACTGGGAAGGTTGTGCAGTAATTTGGAAACTGAAACAGGTCAAAAAGACCAGGAACGATCCGCAGCACCGTTTGAGAAGGTATGTGATTGCTAGTGAGCTGCAATAAAGGTGATGAAGATGTGCATTTTTTAAAGGATGTTTATAGAAGCCAGAGGTTAATTAGCAGTTAAAAAGCATCCACTGGTGTTTTACGTGAGCACCATGAGTGTGTTAATTATCGTTTTCAGCTTCAAATATGCCTCTTTCAGACTTAAGCTGAAATTTGATTCATGATTTGATTGATGATTCTTTTATTGAGGCATTTCTTAGATAAATTTTAATTAGTAACTTCCCCCCTCCCCCAAGACAGTTTTCTTCTATGACCAGAACTGGAATTTCATCTCACTCAGCTTTCACTTCCTTGGTATTTGTGATGCAGTTCGAGTATTACCTGTGGTAATGCAGGACGGTAAGAGGTAAGGGGAATACATCTGTTACCAAGTCTTGTCCAAACTTTAGATTTTGATTTCGCAGCAATGTAGACACAGAAAAATGTGAAATAAACCCTAGAACTTTCTACCTCCTCTTTCAACTTTGTTCTGTTCCTCTTAATGCTTTTATCAACTTTAATAAAATAATGCTTCTAGGAAAGACTACAGAAGTTTGATATGTCATTGTGATCACGCCAGAACTCTTCAGAAACTGGGGCTCCTCACAGGGAGAGCGGACCAGGGACCTTGGGGCCATTTAAGCCTGCCAGTCAAGATGACACTGACTGTTTGTAATCCCCTAGCACCAATTTAAACAAAATGCCAAGAACCTCTATGAGGTCAGGTTGTTGTTTGCATCAGACACCTCTCAGGAAATGTTCTTATGTCACACTGTCTCCTGTCCAGCCTTCTGTAGCTTGTTACCCACAACTCCTTTTTTCAAAAATCCTGTCAGGGATTTTTTTTTTCCCCCCATGAAACAAAAAAACCTCCCTCACCTGAAGATACGTAAGAATTCAGAACTGTCATACAAGTTTCCAAATGGCCTTACAGGCACATTCATTTGATCTCTCATTGTTCAGACCATACTGTGGCCTTCTGGCTGCTGGAACTGAGACTTGCCAGAGAAAGCACGGGATGTGGTTTGGGCTATAGCCCCAGACTTCCTTCTCCTAGAGGGAGCCACAGAGTCTTGCTTGCTTTGGTTTTGGGAATGGGAATTCCCAGATTCACAAAAGTCAGTCACTTCATCCCTGCAGAAGTACTTCCTTTCAGAATCTCTAACTCTTGCTATTATGTTTTCCATTTTTCAGCAAACTTATGTGCATGTCTATAATTTGCCAGTCTCTTTCATTTCACTGGCCTACTTTTCTATCAGTATTCTTAAAAATAAAATGCCAATTTATAAGAAAGAATTACACTAGACAAGAAATACACTAGATTTTTTTTTCCATTCAGGTGACTTTATCTATGTATCAATTTAATTATTTCCATTCCAATTTTGTGATGGGTTATGGAGGAAGATCCTTAGATGCTGTATTACTGATTCTGCAAGTCAGAGTTATGTGGCCTCTTCCTCTGAACAATTTTTCTAACCTTAGCTAATGGATATACAATTTTTTTCCCCGATTATGTCTATGATTAATCTGTTGTGACGACCTTGAAGAGCAGGAATTAAGCATAAACAGGATAATGATGGGGCCCAAAGACAGTAACTTTTAGGAAGCTTGAAAAAAGGCATCTATTTCTCATTTGAGAAGTGAAATGAAAGAATTATTAACTTGCTAAATGGCAAGTTTTTAGCTATGTAATGATCTGTTCCTTCCTGTTGCCTCTTCCCAAATGGGAAGGAGATCAGATGACTTTGTTTCATCTTTGTAGGAAAGAAATATAGTTAATGAAAAATATTCTTACTTAGATGGACCGTGATGCCAATTGAATAAAAACCACACATATTTTACAAGGAAGATTTAACTAATATACTCTTTATTTATTTCTTTACACAACTAAAACCAATGAATGAAATTAATGGAAAAAAACAAACCCTTGTGGAATTACACCAAACTGTGTTCCCTATTGTAGTGACATAGTTTAACACAAGAAAGGAAAAGCAGCAGAGATAGTTTTCTCTAATGTTATTAAGAACAGTTATTAAGAACAGTATTAATTACCAGTCAAATACTAGATGTTTCTAGTGAACTTGAAAATCTGCAAAACATACAAAAATGTATCACCTGGGGAGAGTTACAGCTGTAACAAACAAGGAAGAATTTCTGATTAAAAAGGAACATGACTTATTTTGTCCCAGTTGCTCAAAAAAATTCATGAATACAATGACTAGGTTGAAAACAATGTTCCAGTGGTCTGTCCTCACATATTGGTGCATGGAGAGCTCGGACAGATTTTCTGTTGGCCCCATTCCTTGAAGATCAGTCATCTGTGTTGGTGAAGAGTCACAGCCTTTAGATTTGTGCACTGGATTGTTCGGCGGATTATTCACAGGTCCTTCCTCTTACCAGGCAGTGTGTTTCAGACGTCCAGTGAAGTGCATGAAGAGCCTGGAGCAGGCATGCTCCTGCTATGGCTGCCCATGAGTTTGCTATGCCTGCCTTTATCCCACCAACAGCTTCTACTGGATGTGGGCAAACCACTGGAATTAAATGACTCCCCTGCTAATAGCTGCATCCAGGAACCACAGATTTCTCTTTGACCTTCCTTTAATGGAGTTGTTTCAAGCAGAGATCAGTATTTTTAGAATTGCTTCCCCATTTAAAACAGAAAAAAACGCTCTCCTAAAATCCAATTTCACCAAGTATTATTTGTCTTTCATATGGTTACACTTGGATACCATCACACTTACACAGCAGACTACACATATGCCTTGATATTTCACATGCTCTCAGGTACCATTTGCGCTGCTCTAAAGGCTTGAAATCCTGGGGTACTGACAAGACACTTTACACAAAGCATAGTAAAAGGCAAGTTCCTGTGTCGTCCAGCAAGCTTGACACCCTGCACGAAATCTACTTGCAGCTGCTAAAGGGAATCTTACCTCTCCTCATCTGCTCCCGCCCATGGAGCTCTATTGCTCCCTGTGTCTAGTTTGACTCAATTTAGCTTGCAATATCAGAAGCATTTTTTTGCAGGATTTATTTTCTTATGGTGAAGTCCATGAGCTATTAGGTTGGCTCAGCTTCTGGGTAGACCACACCTACTGCTAAAGCCTGCTTCCCCCCTGCAAAATTTGTGTTCTTGTAGCCAGAAGAACAGGGAGGTGCTTTCTGGAGGATGATGACACAATGCCAGCCAAGACTTTTCTCTAACCACTGCTGATTTTATACCAGGCAAGGGCTCATTTCTCTATTTGATGAACTCTAGTCATGCAACTATCTCAACTACTATGTGCTGACTCACAAACTCGCAGGTCAACTTCCTGTCCGTCCTGCCTGTAGCCCTATGCAAAGATGACCCAATACTCTTAAGCAGATGGACCCATATGGGATGTAGAAATTAAGAGTGCAGTATCCAGGACTGGCAGCTACACTCTTGCTCTTGCCTGCCAAGACTTAAATTGCAAAAGCAGGCTGAAATTCAGAATGAAGTTGAATTCTACGAAGTTTAAGAGGTCTGATTCAAAACCTTGTCATTATCTTGGGTTTTGTAGTACCTTGTAAATGTTTAGCACTTAGAAAACATATGGCTTTCCAGATTCTATTGAAATTTTAAACAGATTACTGAAGTAGAAGGTATCTCAAATTCAAAAAGATACCTCTCCTGAATGGTTAGGTTTTTTGGTGTTCTAGTAATTTTCTGAGGTATGAGATTTACAGATAATCCTGCTTGTTGTCCCTCCAGTAAAGGACACATTTTAAGGTAATTGTTGAATGGAATCCCTACTAATTCTTCAATGGCATTTCAGACCCAGCCTTTCAAACCAAAGTGACCTGAGCCTGAGTTTTCGTGGTGTTGCATTCTGTCACAGCAGAATGCATTCCTGTCCGTCTTGTCCAGTTGCATTCTAAGCTTCAGCATGGTAAAGCCACCACTCTACAGAGGAATGGAGCACCACAGCTGTGAAAAGTGAACTGGACCACATACCAACAATCCTTCAATAATATATTCCTTTAAAGAAATGCAGGGCTACCAACAGCAGGGACCACTTAAGACAGAAATAACATGTCATAGTTCACAGATTTCAAAGAACTATAGAGACAGAAAAGCTATTTCCAAGTATAGCAGACACTGGGCTGGATGGAAGTTTTGTTAAGACAGTGCTCTTCCTTCTGAATTTGTACTAAACTGACACAGAGACCGAGCTCCAAGGCTTAACCCCAACGAGATACGAGACAGAAGTTAGAGTGGACAAATACAGCATTGAGCTTACAACCGAAATACAGGGTAGGTATTAAGTTTTAGCATTCTTTCCAAGTTGCATCTTGTTTCATCTGTCAAAACCTTCTCTCAAATTTCATCAGAAGCTGGTAGACATTGCTTCCTCTCCCATATTATTCTGCTATTTACCCCAAAGGCTGCATCTCTGTTCTGAAACTGCTGCATATTGGTATCTGGTAGAGGTATTATTATTTATGGAACAGTATATCTCTCTGTACCTACACAGCTCAAATTTACAACACACCATTTTCAGTAAATGGATTGAGAATTCATCCCAGGACCTGCAGTTAACCAGGAACCATCTAGAAGCAGGAGGCAAGGCTCTTTAAGAATAAACTGGTCATGGTTAGTTTATTCAGATCACATAGGGATACAGTACATCGGTTGGACAATGACCCCTCTAGCTGGGCATGGAGCTCAGTCTCTGGGGATACTGTCACAGTGCTAACTCTGCAGGAAGACCTGCACCTAAGGGAACTCAGGGGTCCAGTTCTGATACTCTGAGGGAGTATCTCCCTCAAGTATCCAGGATTTTTCTAATGAATGTCTTAATGCTAGTATGTTGACAAGCAAAAGACCTACAAATAATGTCTTCTCTTCTTTTAATTTTTTTTTCCTCAGGTATTCTTAATCTCTGCTGGGAAGTGGTAAAACGGACACATGGGATTTCTATTACCAAACAATTTCTATTTAACAATTCTGAGCATCTTTAAATCTCGTTTTCATAAGAGCATATATTTTTTTGCAACCTTCTTGTAATTTATCTTGATTTTTTGTCTACTTTTTGAAACAGTCTATTAATATTCTGGTTTAGTTCTTTTTCTGAATTTAATAATACCGTAACACTGTCCCCCCTAATTTTAGATACTGGACTAGGAAAAGATGGTCCTCTGTGTTAAGCCTAATTATATCTGGGTTTCATTGTACTGAAAAACTCTTTTACACAAACTGAATCCCATTACTGGTATTTCAAATCTTTCTGTCTTAAAGCACTGCAGTTAAGTCCCAAGCCTCCAATCAGATCCATGTAGGTAAACTACTCTATTGACAACATCCCCTTTAAGTCAGACAGCTCTCAACATGCAGCCAGCTGTAGAAGAAAGAACAACTTTCATATTCAGACTAAGTCCTAGACAACATGATCTTCCTAAAGCAAAATGTCATTGACAATATTTGGCAATACCCTGCTAAATAACAAGGGCCAGTTTTTCAGTATCATTTTCCCCATCACAGCACCTGAACAGGAATTATTTCTCTTACACATCAGTCTTTAAATGAACAGCTCAGTTACTGAAAGTCTAAAGTAATCAGTAATAGTTCTGGTTCCAGGATGACACACTCTCAAACACTTCACTAGCAACTTCGGATATTGCCAAACAAACTCCAAGTTCGTTAGTAGCTATAGAAGTCTTTTTTTTAAAGGACTGCAACAGTCAGGTAATTTTGCATTTTCATTTTTTTCTGAAATGTCCTTATGTATGTATACTAATGCATTTTTAAAGGTTGTGTATATTCGCTTTCACTGGCTAAAAATTATTTCTGACACTGTTTAAAATACCGTGACTTCCATTCCTATCTACAACTTTTGCTTCTTATTAAAATAAATACAAATGGCAAAAAACTTACTTTATGGCTGTGTAATCTACCTTACCAACAACTGATTCTAAAGTAGAATTATAAGAGACTACGTAAACAAATACAGACACGTAACAAACAGAAGTGTTTGGTTCAGGTTTTTTTAACTATCTTGGAAAAAATGAATTGTCACAAAAAGATTTGGGATCAATTCACAACTTACTATTAAGTCACCCGAAGGCACTCTCAACCACCAAAAGTAAACTGGTTGGAAATAAAACTAAACCTCACACAGTAAGAACAATCTTCCACTGCCAGCAAAACACTGCAATCTTCCTCCATCGTAACCTCCTGATATTAAATTCACATTTTCTGAGTGTGTTTTTTCATGTTCTGCAATAGTTCCTAAGTTAGGCTTGGGCAGTTACTGCAAGGTCACAGTGCTGGAACTGATTAAAAAGCACTGTTTATTCTGTCCTCAGAGAGGCTGTTGAAAATCCTGACCATACTTCTGGGTTTCCTAGTTACTAACTTTGCCATGAGTTTCTCTCAGCAGCCTGGGACTCCACACACTCAGCCCAACCGTGGACTGTGCTCACTCTATCTCCAAGTTAATCCTCAGTTCTAATTACATTACAGATTATATAAAGGAAAGTAGGTTTGAGGTTCTTGGCCTCATTCAAACTCCTTGGAACACCACACTAAGGCTAACCATGAAAAATTCATTCTTCGGGAGAATTTGCAAGCTGTGGGTCAACATCAGTGCGTCAACCTCCGCACTGTGCTATGACCCTGCACATGCACTCAGCTGTGACGGAAGGCCAAGCCCAAATTGCTCCCCTTTACAGGAACCCTTCACAAGCTCCGTGGTGTAACAGAGAAACAGGCCCCACTAATAATCATTCCTGTATCATCGTATACTTATGTAACGTTTTAAACATATTTCCTGCCTTAGTTTAACAATCCGACAGCTCCCAGTTTCCTTTGTGTTGCGTAACATGAGAGACACAGACCAGCAAACTGACGTTGAGGGGAATCTTGTTAATTCTCCTTAACATGATGAAAATAAAGCCTGCTGGCACAAATGCTCGATCCGTGCCAAGGCTCGGGTGCTCAGGGCAGGTACTCCCGCTGGGAGGACGTGATGCGTTAAAATCGAACTCGCGGCCTTATCCCGTACGGGTTTTGTTCCGCCTTAGAGACGGCGGAGGTTTTAGGTTCCCCCGCCCGGCTCGGGCAGGTGCGAGCCCGCCACAGCGCTTATGCAACGGCGGCACGGCGGGGTCGCCCCGCTGAGGCAGGCGCTGCTCCCGGCCCGCGGCCGGCGCTGACCCGGGCGCCGCGTCCCGCAGGGGGGCGGC
>VZTZ01028730.1:855802-1096552 GCA_013400955.1 Drymodes brunneopygia | reverse complement strand
GCCCATTGTGGGTAGGACGCGCAGCCGTCCCCGCTCGCTCTGCTGGCGGCCACCTGCAGCAAGATCGGCCCGCCGTCGCCGGAGGAGGATGAGGCCGCCGCCGCCGCCGCTGCCTCTCACTCTGCCGGAGCGGTGAGTGCCCGCCCCGCCGCTCTCGCACGGCCTGCCGGGGGGAGAGACAGCACAGCCAGCCCGCCCGCCCGGGGGGAGGGACGGGACACACGGCACTGCCCGCCCGGGGGGAGGGACGATAGCAGGGCCGACCTGCCAGGAGAGGGGTCCCCGGGCTCCCCTGCCTCTCCAGGAGGAGCCGGGCTCCCGGGAGGAGGAGGGAGCCAAGCTCCCCCCTCCCCCGCCATTGGGAGCGGCGCCTTCATTTACTTTCAAAAACGGGGGGAGGCGGGAAGCCTCCCTCCCCCGACCCTGGCACCGGAACGGCTCGCTCGGCACCCGGCGAGGCTGGGAGGCATCTCACCTCCACCTGAGCGCGCCCCCGGTATCCTCGCCGGGCTGTCAGCTTGGAACCGCGCAGCCAGGCAGGAGCACAAAATGAAGGCTGGCTGTAGGGAAGGATGTAGTGCAGTAAAATGGCTGTTTAGAAGCGAACGCGGTGGTGGAAAGCTGCTTCCTGTATCGACGCTGTTTTTCTAGGGAGAGTTATCATGCGGCTCCTCATAGCATTTTCTGTCCTTATCTCTCATGCGCCGTCGCCTCTGAAAGGAGCCTTGATGACCTTGGGACCTGGTGTGAGGAGATGGATCTTGCAGACTAGAAACGTATTCTTGCTGAAGCTAGTTTAACAATCCCTATAACAAAAGCCTAATGAAAACTCCTGTTCCTTAATTGGTCTAGCTAAACCTCGTGTTGACATATGCTCATAAAATTCAAAGAGATTATGCATTTTTAAGTAACTGATACCTAAAAATACTGGTATATTAAATGAGAGTTCCAAAATATCTTCTCAAATGACATGTAATTTTTTGTCCTTAGCCCTTGGAAAAATACGCATATTTCCTCTAATTTTTTTTACAAAAACGTCTTTAAAATGAGCAAAAAAAGGGAAGCTGTTTTCTTTTTCTTCTTTTAAAGCAAGTCTTGCTTTTTAAACTTGCTGTACAACAGCCTTGTATGGTGTTAGGATTCTGGGACTAGGAAGAAAAACTGCAAAGCGTTGTACTGGTGGATGAAGTGACTTTGGCAAGCTTTTAACAAATGTCCAAGTGTTAAAAGTTTCTAAATACTTGATAAACTTTAAAATACTTTTCGTCTGTACATTGCAGCTTACTTTACATAAAGCAAAGCTGAAACAAAATAGCTGTCTGAGGTCATACAGCAGGTTGTGGACTAATGACAGAGTTTGAAAATATATTAAGGTTCCGACCCCTTTCTAGATGTTGTAAAGTGCCTGATACCTCTAAGATTTGTTTCATAATACTGGTAGCCTTCAGTGCTGAAAAGCATAAACACACTGAAAAATAAATTATGTTTAAATGATTGCTTGCTTTCCTACATCCACCTCTAAGGGTGTTCTCATTGTACAGCTGGAATTGTTCATCTTGGGGGTGGATTGATTGATTAGGATGAGCAGTAGGTCTGACAAGATACTAGAGTGATGGTGCAGGACAAATGGTTCCTGGTGGTTCAAAATGGGCAAAGCAGTTTTGATTTGGTACTTCACTCCTGTTAAATGAATATGTTGTTGTGTTTATGTATAAGAGACTTTTCAGGGGCAAGCAAATGCAATTCAAGAGAAGCCAAAATCTTAGTTAAAACCAAATGAATATAAGCTCACTCACTACTTTCCATACATGCACATAGGCCCTTCCTACATATCTTCGGTGAGTTAGATTATAGCATTCTGGTAATTTTTACATTCCTACAACATAACTCTTGAATGATTCAGAATATTTTGGGTGGAAACGAAATATAAATTGAAGGAGATACCTAACAGTACCTGAACTAGACACTGGAGTTAATTAAGATGACCTTAATAAAGAGAGGGGAGGGACTAAAGGCCCTGAAATAAACTCCTTGTGAAAAACAGAAAAACAAAAGAGATTTAGTGCAATAAAGAGTATTTTTTTTTTCTGGTCCCTTGTGTTTATCTTATTGGAGGGTGGAAGAAGGAGAAAGCTAAAAAGGCTTAAATTGTAGGTACCTCATAAGTCATGGAATATGAAGTCTATATGTACAGACAGACATAAATGTCTTCCTGCAGTTTGTGATGCTCATCCCTTTCCCAGGAGTGTAGATCAATCAGTTTGATACCTGTGCATGGGTGATGGTGCCTAATGTAGCAGTGGGAAGGCAGCTCTTTCCCATTATATTCCATACCTGGACTGCAGTTCTCACTGCTGAACATCTGGTAGAACTCTCAGTCCATACAAATGGATACTAGAAGTCAAACTAGGTATTTCCTCTTAGAAGTGCTTGAAGAGCCTGCATGCAACAGGATAGCGATACTATTGTTTCAGAGTTGTTTTGTTGCTGTTCTACTGACATTTACTTGGTAGAAACTGGCAGGGCTGGAGCCAGCATGCTGGGCTAGCATACTGCTTTCCTGGCTGAAAGGGTATGCTGCAGCTGTTCCCCAAGAGACCAACAGTATGATTTCAAAACAACAGCAAAATTCCCACAGGAATGCAGGGAATATTGCGTGGCTGGGATTTGGGGAAGAGCTAGAGCAAATGTGATTGTATTTGTAACGATCTAGTTGGCCCTGCTTTGAGCCCAGGGGTTGGACCAGGTGACCTTCAGAGGTCCTTTCCAGCTGAAATTATCCTATGATTCTGTATTGATATTTGAGTCCAGACTTAGTGTTTGAATGTTACACTACTGAAAGGATTAGTGAGGAAGTAAAAAGACTAATGAAAATGGCAGCTACTTGTAATAAAAAGCAAATGAAGACAATTGACAGAACTAAACTCAACTCTCTTCTCCTTTCCATCCTGTCAATTACCTGGCAGGCTGTCTTTAGACCACAAGGTTTTCAGCTTGGCCCGTGATTCTGGTTAGAACTGTATTTTCTTTTGGATGAGAGGCACTGGCAGGCATTACTGCTGATCTTGTCTTTGTGCATTGATGAAGATTGCAGTCTTTCAGCTTTGACACTGTGATTTACTCTGCCTGACGATCAACCAACACCTGTATGTTGCCTGATGATGTTTGATATTAATGTAGATGGCCTTGAGTTTGTGGCTTGCTTACCTGAGAAGCTTTTCCTTGGTTGCCATACTGCTACATCCATGGTTGGTGCAAACACTTGCCATGAGAACTTTGCCTTGAATATTGCTGCCTGCTGGTTTGTGTGAGAGCCTTGTTGGGATGGTATGTGCTACTGCCTGACCTAGAATGACAGCTCATGTTTTGGCCTCTCAGGATGTCTTTCTCTCTTGGGAGTTTAAAATCTGAGAAGTTTTAGTTTGGGTCTTGCTTTTTCACTATTTATCTTTGACTAATAATTCTACTTCAGACTTCCATATTTAGGATTCTTTTTCATTTCGTTATAAATACTCTAGTTTCGCTTCAGTTGCGAAGATTTTAGCACTAGGTGAAAATGAGAGGCAAAGCAGAGGATGGTAAAGCTGTGCATAAGGGGGGAAACAAAAGAGCAGAGGGATTTAGGTCTGAGCCTTGATGGTCAGCTGTATGGTTGTAGCATGATCGGATGATTTTTTAAGAAGCTACAAAGCTGAGATGATAACCAGTTGTTTATGTTCTCTTACTTCATTGTAATGCAAAGCTAAAGGCTGTCTTGGAACTCTCATGCTCCCAAGAGCCATTCTTATGGTTGTGCTGGGTGGGACTGGATAGGTGAGGATGCTGTGCAAGACTGATGGGAAGCTGTGTGGGAGGTCTGGAAGGCATGAGAATTGGGAAGAGTGGCTGTCTGAGAAAACTGTTGGCTCTGACAAATGCTAAAGAATGGGAGCTGTCAAAGATGACTGCCCCAGTTGAGGTGTGTAGTTGCATCTTGTGTGATGTGAGCTGCACTGATTTGCTAGTCTTAAAGAAAAAAAACAGAAAAAGGTTGGGAGGAATGATTTATATGATTTATTTGTGTTGTTGCTTACCAACAAGATGTGGAAAACATTTGGACAGGTTGATAATTAGCATATGTGGGGAAGATGAGTATCATTTGTCTGCTGTAGGCAAAACATTTTTTGTATCTTATAAGTAAAGGTTGGAGTGTTTTAAGACTGCTTTGGCATATCTTGAGCTTTAGAAGTGAGTATCAGTGCTTCACAGAACTTAACGAAAGTCTGGAATTCTAGTTGGTTTATGCCTCGGAAGATTAGCCATCTGAGATGCACCTAGTTTAAACTTGGTTTAGGGGGCAATAGGAATGGTGCTGACAAGATGGAGAAAGAGGAAGGCATTTTAAATTACATGTTTTCCACTAGGCAAAAATATGCATGAATGCCATGTGTCAGAGTTAACCATACTACTTGGTTTCCTGGCCTATATGATCATTTTGAGGAAGTTCAAAATTATTCTGACATCCATTTTCGCTTTTGTGGGTGATAAGATAGCTTCCTGATGCTATGTTTCTGGATGCACCAGAACGTGTTCAGCCACTATAGGAAAGTCTGCCTGGAATTGTCATGCTTCTCTCTGTTCTCTACTTTTGCAAAACAAAGACGTTTCAGTAGAATGTGATGGCTAACAGTATATTTGTCCTGCTGCTGTTCAGAAGTTCGCCTTTTAAAATGTTATTTGGTTTTTATATTCTAATTATGTCTTTCTGGTGCTGGATCAGAACTAAGTGTAGAAGTTCTTTTAGAAGAAGGTGCTTTAGGGATATTCTTAAATATTTTTTTTTTTATTTCTCCTTGTAGTTCTGGAGAAAGTAAGAAAATGTATAGTTTAAAACATTTCCATATTTAAAAACAGCATAGACAGAAAAGTTCTCTAATATTAAACATTAGTAAGAAGTCTAAGATTTCCTAGAAAGTTGAGGCTGGTGAGGATGTCTGGAGAATGTCTGGTCTGCCCCTCATTGCTTAAAGTAGAGTCAGTGAGAGCAAGTTGCTCAGAGCTGTGTCCAGTGGGTTTGAATACCTGCAAGGATAGAGACTCCACTGTCTCTCTGGGCAGCATGTTCCAGTGTTTGATAACCCATATGGTATGAAAAAAAGAGGCTTTTTCTTACATTATGGGGGACAGAGTCAAAAACCTGACTAATGTAGTGATAAATACTATGCCTTGCCTAGCCCTGTCTACCAAGCTAGTTTTCTCATCATAGAGCATTGTGAGGTTAGTTATTTCAGCATTACTTCCCCTCCCTAAGTCTAGGCTGACTACTTCTGAACACTACCTTTTTTCCCCCCTCAAGGTTATTTGAAGTTTAATTTTTTTCAAGGTTATTTTCAAGGTTATTTGCTCCATTGCCTTCCCAAAGATCAAGCTGAGGCTGACTGATCCCAGGTCCTCTTTCTTGTTCTCTTGATGATTTGATAGACCCTTCAGCACCTGAGTTGAAAGCAGGAGGAAAACAAACCATTTCACACAATGCTAGTTTGGCATGTAGTTATATTGAGATTTATATACATATATAGATTTAGTAATTAATAAATTAAAGAATTTACCTACAGTCTAGTTAAAACAAGTCCCCTTGTTGCCATGTCTCATTTCTTATTACTTCAGCTTCCTTGTTTCTGATAAGGTCAGTGATACTGTATTGTCTTAATTTGGACAAGTTCTGAACTTCTGCTAATTGCTAACAAACTGTTAATGTTTTGGCTCCAGTTGGCCATGTCAAGCAAAAAGATGTAGATATTCTTTAGTTGAGACACAGTAAGATATATTTCACTAGATTGGAGTTTATTTTAAAATAAGATTTTAAGCAACCCCAGATAATACATTTTTTTCCTCAAATACTCTTTGTTTTTCCAAACATTTGATTTGAGCAGAAGTATTTCTCTAAATTGAATGGCTTCATTGGCAGAGGGTTCAAACATGCGACAGAATTAATTTGCCTTAACAAATAGCTTTGTGTCAGCTGAACCACAGTGACTGATGTTGAACATGTTTTTAACCTATGGCAAATACAAGATAGAATGTATTGGCTCATACTTTAATGAAAGAGTTGAAGCAAGTGCATTTTATCTTGTATTTGTAATGACCTAAGAATGCACAGATAGTTTACTGTAGCTTGGTAGACACATGGTATTATTAAACCCATGCATTAGAACCCTAACTCTTTCATAAAACAACAATTTGGATGAGGCAGTGTCCAATCTTCTTCATTAGGTGTGTGATTTTTAAATGTTTAGGAGCTCGTGACTCATTATCTGTCGACCTCTGCTTGTTTGGCTGATGCTTTTGCTCCAGGACTAAATGGGGCAAAAGTGACTTTCTGAAAAGTGCAGTAAAAAGCAGTCCACCAGCACAGATAAATGTTTGGTAGACTTTAGTAATAAAATACTGATGGCTAATGGCTTGTATCCATTTGACATGTTGAGATGCAGGTGTCTACAATAGATACCAATTCTCACAGAGGTGATTTTCCTCTTTCCTATTTTACTTTGGTGAAGCATATTTTATTTTTTATAACCCAGGTCCTATCATTCAGTATGGCTTAGATCACTTCTGAAAGGTATTTAATCTTCTTTCTCTTACCTCCTTCCACATTTGACTTAATGTTGCTTTAATTTTCTCTAAACATTAATGAACAAGACAATTACTAGATTTTTATTTATCATGGCTTGTGATTCCTCAAGGATGAGAGTTTTGTCTTAGAGACATCTCTTTATTTTACCCACTGGAAATTATACAAGGCCTGTTAAAGAATCAAAAGCCAGTCTGAACAGTGGTTGTTGCTTCCACTCTTTGTTGGTACTTGACCTTTCCCCAGGTGGACATATCATTTGATTTTAATTCATCCTATGCCTTGTGTCAGCTACTCTCTTTGCTCTGTTCCTGTCTCTTTTTCTTGTTTCCTGGTGCTGCTTCCAGTGAATTCCCCGTTGCTTCCTGTTCTCTCCTCCTTGGCTGAGTACTGCTGAACTTTCCTCAGATCTTTGTCCCTTCCTCTTGAAACTGAGCCTTTGGAGTGAAACAGTCCAGCCTTCTCTTAAAGGAGCAGCTTCTAAATAACTGCTGCCTGAGTATCAGTTGATAAGGAAACTGTTGCTTTATCTCTACCCTCTTAGTCATTTTCACAGATGGCTGAGACAGCAAACAAATCGCTGTATTTTGAATGTAAAGCTCAGTAAGCATGTGGGCTGCAGATGTTGCTGCTCATGTATTAGTGGCAGAACTTTGGAGTTTCTACAAAAGTGCTTAATTGACTGAGGACACAGAGAAAGGTTATTACTCTTTAGTTAGTAGGAAAAGATGTCCAAGAAATGTCTTGTCTCAACAGACTTTGTGAAAGAGTGTAACAATAAATCTTGTTATGACAGGCTGATGACCATTTGAGGTTAGAGATCATCCTCGAATACTCTTTACCATACAGGTTTTTTTCATGCTTTAATGCTAGTAATTTCGATAGCTGCCAGATAGCTTCTTGAAAGCCTCGCCCTCTTTCTGCCCCTCCCTCCACATGATTCAGCTGGTGGTGTCTGATATAGCCAGCTGTAGGAGCAATATGAATAACAGACATTTTATGTTGTATGTGTAGCATAGCTTCATATCCTCATGCATGGCTGCCCTGAACTTCTCCATGGACTGACAAGTGCATCTCCTAAAAGAGTTTCTCTATTGTGCTAAAATCATTGCAGAGCAGGATTTGAGAGAAGATTTCACTAGATCGTGAAAACATGAGATTTGTGCCTAACGTGAAAATGCCAATATGGAAATCAGCATGTGTTTTGGGAGAAGAATAAAGTAGGTCATTTCCATATCTCGAAGGAGACAGGTTCCCTTTGAAGTATTTCTTTGGAGGATATTACATATGAGTAGACATAGACATGTTACTGCATATTAGATCAGTCCAGTTTTAGCCTAAGCTACATAGTTTTCAGTCAATGAGAAATTGTATCAGACTTGTAATGGTTTATATTACTTTTCTCTTTGTTCTAATAGCTACTGTCAGCACATTGTATTAGATGCTTATTTTAAAACGGCACACTTTCAACATATAACAATCATATTTTTGCTTTTGGTATTTTCTGACCGATGTTTACTTATGTCTTCTATGGGTCTTTTGATATTTTATGAAACCTTCAGTTAAAGGTATTTATCTACTTGTGAATTGAGTAGTTATGAACTTTCTTAGCACTGTTTTAGTAACTGTTATCTGTGTGTAAAAAATATTAAATGTAAGTGTATCAAGCAAATGTGATAGCAGAGGAAAATGGAATTTTTTGCCTGCTTCTAGGTAAGATATGTGATACAGAATATTACATGGTTTTTCTTCTACTATCCAGTTATGAGCTTGAAAGACTAAAAAATTTAAATATGTTTTTAAAATGTAAGGTTGATCAGTATAAGAGGAAAAGAAAATAATAAAAGAGAATTATTGTTCTCCTTTTTCTGTTTCTCTTCCTTGAAGCATTAAGGCCATAGAATTAGTTTTGTTCTGGTGATGCTGAATCTATTTACTAATATACTACCTGAAAAATTATGAGTCACACTTGTGAACCACAGAATATTGTGAGCTGGAAAGGATCCCCGAGGATCACTGGGGGATCTTCTTAAGAAGAGTCAATGATGTCTTTGAGGGCTGAAGAAGGCTAGCATTCTTTTGGGTTTTGCACAATAATTATTTTTACAGTTCTTGAGAAGAAAGTAGAACCATGATATGTGCTTCTTTATTGAAAATGAAGCCTGATAAGCGCAGTAAAACTTCTTAATAAGTACTCAGACTTAAATGCAGTATTTTTCCTTTACATGTTAACATTGCAGTATTATGGGCTGGAATAGGATAAGAATGTGAAACTAGCAAAGTCCCGTCTAACGCTGTGGAGTAAATTCACTCAGGTGTATACTGCAGGATTCTTTCAGACTGGCTAGGTCTCAGTGCTGTGTTAGGAAAGAATTAGATGAATGCTGTATTTTCCATATCTTGGTTTTGTTCTAAAGGAAGTCAGAATGCAGCATCAGAAAGAAGTTGTGATATGTTCTGGTAACTCCCTACCAGGAGTGATCACAGGATGAGTGCAGGACAAACCATAGCTGTTATTTCTATGTCCTCTGGACTCTGCCAGAGAGACTCTTTGTTTCACAGGGCTGAATTGGTTGTAAGACAAGTTAGTTACATGTTGCTAATATTAAGTCATTCCTTTGGTTTACTGTAATATGGTAAAACAGATAAGGAGAAATTTTACTTCATAGTTTTTAGATTGATGGTTATTTACAATATCAAACTGTTTGACTATGCACATCTGTGCTAAGCATTGCAGGATGTTAAATCTAATTCTTAATACTCTATTCTGAAAAAGCTTGCTTTTGTAAAGAAAGGTAAGTGCAATTTACCTTTACTGAATAAAAAACAAATGCCTAATAGGTTCTTTAAGCATCTGGATTCTGCTCTGAAACACTGACCTTTTCTACTGTTCCAACTTAATGAAGATAGTTTTTTTTTTCCCTCCTAACTGATGCATATGACTAATCCAAACATGATTTGAGTGTAAAAGTTCTTAGTCTAGAAGTTTTCTTCCGTAGCAAAACACTAACTCCTACAAGCTTATAAATACTAGAGCTTTGTGTTATGTGTAACAAACTGAGGTTGTCCTGTCTTTCCAACTGTGTGACTACATCACCTCTTAACATTCTCTGTACTGCTGAGAGTCACAATATGCTGAAATATAAAACAGAATTGAAAGGCAGTGGATCTCCAGCAGATACAGGCAACGCTGGCTTCATGGTGATTCCTCCACTTCTGTGCAATAGGCGCCAGGCTGGGCAAAGAGTGTTTCTGAGTCCCAGAGTAAGCTGGTGGTGAGAGCTCCAGCAGCCCCTGCCAGCTCCCTCCTTCCCACAGCCAGGGGTTTGGATTACCCAGCAGCCCTGCCACCAGAATAACCCTGCTGCTGGTCACCTGACATAGCCATGACATAGGAGCTGTGTTGGGCATGTTCACAAGCAACGTGCAGCTCATGACCCACAGGCTGGCTACCCTGACTTAGGCATTAGATCGCTTATAAAATCTGTGTTTCATGGTTTTGATCCAATTGCTGATGGTCATACGAGCTGTACTGCATGTTTTCCAGTAGTGTATCAATATCTAGTGTTGAATTGCATGACCGGTGTAACGTAGTCTGTATGACATTTGTTTTAATTCTGTGTTTTCTTTTTTCTTTTTATTCAGACAGGGGATTTGACTTCTGTGCAATTAGCTGGAGCTCCAAACAGATGGGAGGTCTTGTCTGCAGCTCCTACCACTATAAAGGATGAAGCTGGTAATATAGTACAGATTCCGGGTGCTGCCACAGTAACTTCAAGTGGGCAGTATGTCCTTCCCATTCAGAGTTTGCAAAATCAACAAATCTTTTCTGTTGCACCAGGATCAGATTCGTCGAATGGTACAGTGTCTAATGTACAATACCAAGTAATACCCCAGATCCAGACAGCGGATGGTCAGCAGGTTCAACTTGGCTTTGCAGCCTCTTCTGATAATAGCAGTATAAATCAAGAAACCGGTCAAATTCAGATCATTCCTGGCTCAAATCAAGCCATCATTGCCTCTGGAACATCTTCAGCTAATATTCAGAATATCTTATCTGGTCAGTCTGGTCAAGTCCAGGTTCAGGGAGTTGCGATTGGTGGTTCGTCTTACCCTGGCCAAGCACAAGTAGTTGCTAACGTCCCTCTTGGACTGCCAGGAAATATTACTTTTGTACCCATTAATAGTGTTGATCTAGATTCTCTGGGACTTGGCAGTGGTTCTCAAACCATGACAGCAGGCATTAATGCAGATGGGCACTTGATAAATACTGGACAGGCCATGGATAGTTCAGATACTTCTGAAAGGACTGGTGAGCAGGTTTCTCCTGAAATTACAGAAACTGCCACTGATAATGACTTATTTGTGCCAACGTCATCTTCATCACAATTGCCCGTTACCATAGACAGTTCAAGTATATTGGAACAAAATGCAAATGACTTGACCACAACTAGTGGTCAAGTTCATGGTTCTGATCTTCAGGGAAATTACATCCAGACGTCAGTCTCTGATGACACACAGGCTCAGAATATTCAGGTCTCCACAGCACAGCCAATTGTACAACACATACAGCTACAAGAGTCGCAGCAGCCAACCAGTCAAGCCCAGATTGTACAAGGTATTGCGCAACAGACAATCCATGGTGTTCAAGCAAGTCAAAGTATATCTCAACAGGCTCTTCAAAATCTTCAACTGCAGCTGAATCCTGGAACTTTCTTAATTCAGGCACAAACAGTGACCCCTTCTGGGCAGATAACCTGGCAGACATTTCAAGTGCAAGGAGTTCAGAACTTGCAGAACTTGCAAATTCAGAATGCGCCTGGTCAACAAATAACTCTGACCCCTGTGCAGACTCTCACCCTTGGTCAAGTTGCAGCAGGTGGTGCGTTGACATCAACTCCAGTTAGTCTAAGCACTGCTCAATTGCCAAATCTACAGACAGTTACAGTAAACTCTATAGATTCTGCTGGTATTCAGCTGCATCAAGGAGAAAATGCTGGCAGTCCTGCAGGTATTTATTTTACTCTTTTTGCAGAAAATTGTTTTTTTTTACTGCATGTTGTTGGTTTAAATGTTGATAATCAGAACATCATTGTCTTGCTATTGAAGCCTGCAAAACACAGTGCATTAAACATGGTGATGATAGATTTTATTTGAAACTGCTGTTCCATTAGAAACTGTAATTGTAGAACATAGTCGTACCTCACTCCTTTTAGTATAAGCTCATGTAACTCCCAAGTGGTCATATTAGTTAACAGCACTTCAGTGTTAGTCTGTGCTTTAAGATCTTACCCTGGAGAAGATCTGTGTACTAAATTGAAAAGGGGGAGATCTGGCCATCAACTACCACTCTTCTAAGGCATCAATATCATTAACATACCCATTCTTCCTAGTCCTAGATGAAGTTTCTATGGAAAATCCAAATATTTCTGTTCATGCAATTTTTTTCCCCTGAAAATTTTTGGACCCCCTGAGGTACTGTTATTCGTCTGCTCTTTTGTTAAATTAATTTCCTACTGATTTACTATCAGTGTTACTATGATGTAGGAACCTCATGTAAGCAGCAGTGAAACAAGCATGTAAATATCAAAATGGAGGCTGTGCTTAAGAATGTGTGGGAAATTTTCAGTACTGCTTACTTGCATTATGTTTTAAAGTACAATCATTATTTATAAGCATCACAGTGTTTTATTTCAGAGGAGAAGAAATACTATTTTCTTAAAATAGGTGTTTCTTAATGTGAGAAAAAATAAACATGCCTGGTGTTTTTTTTGTAAATTTGATACAGTGCATTCCAATTTTCGGGGCATAACCACCTAAACAAAAAGAGTAAGAGATGATTGTGGTTCAGGAGATTGTGCTATACCAGAAGCCATTTAAATGCATTATTGGGTTGTGTCCAGGCTAGTTATGAGGGGCAGAGTGAGCATTAGAGGTCATTTGGGAGGGAACCATTGCACAAAGTAGCTTGGGAATCACTGTTTTACTATAATTGTGTGATCCAGCCCTCTGGTTCATCAAGATACAAAGCAGAAATATTTAAGTAAAACGTACATGGTTTGTATTGTATGTCTGTTTAACCTTGTGAGAAGAATGCAATGTTAAGTGAAGCATGCCTAGAAAATCTGCTGAGTTTTGTTTCAAAAGGCTACTGATTATAATGCCTATCTAGTTACTGATACTGCTGTGTTCTATGTCAAGAAGCTTGCTTTCCCATTTGGAATCTAAAATTTGAATTGAAAATAATACACTGGGGTATTTTTTAGTTCATTTTGTTTTACTTCTATATTATGAACTTACCATCAAGTAAAATTATTCAGATCTAGATAAGCCTACTCTTCATTGGCTTGTAGGCAACAGCACCAAAGCGATGTGCACTGCTCACAGCATTTGCTGTGTTAGGTGGTTTTGATTCTTCAATTTTCTGTTTACAGTGACCACAGAAAGTGTTGGTTTGTCTCCATCACACCTTGTTGCCTATGAGGGAGGGTAGACATCAGTAACAAAAAGCATGTATTCTGCATGTTAATACAGCTAAACTCAGATGTGAGAATCTAAATCTTGGAAAAAGATCCCTTTACTGATTATTATTTGCTCTCTGGCTAATACAAGGAGGATTATTTCTGAGACTTATATTTGGTATAGGATCATGTAGCTAATGTTATTGCTTGTGGAGTTATGTAGCAGAAACTTGAGAAGAAAGATAGAAAGGAAAAGGAGAAAGGAAACAAACAAAAAACCCCAGCTAGGCACATAAGGAAGAAGGAAAGAAGTTGAGTCTGATCTCTGCTGTGTATCATTTTGTCTATTGATCGTTCTCAAGAGTATTTCAGTGGTGGTTTATAATAAAATGCAAGGGAGTTCCAGCAAGCGTTCTTTAACTGTATTCTCCTATAAGGAATTTCACATGGTAAGGCAAGAGACTAAATGGGAAATATGAAATGTGATTAAATAGGCAGAAGTACTATATGAACAGCAGAAACTATTACCTGAAGTGCCTAGCTATAAACACCTGGTTATATTAAAGATAAGATGGAGATTTATAGTGACATTTTTCCTACTTGTCTAGGAATAATAAATGGATTGGAAGGTATTAGAACTGCCATTCCCTAAATTTGGGGAGAATGTAATTGGTCTTTCCTTTATGTTAGAAGAAACTCACTTTTCTACGGTAGTGATTACTGTGATACTGCTTCTAACAGAATAAGAGTGAATTATCTTGATTGACTTTCAGGGTCTTTTCCATATGCATCTGGTATTTTGTCTATATCAAAGTTGTCTGAGAGAATTTTTTTCAGTGGTGTTCCTCCCCTTCTTATTTATAACCCCTCACAATATGGTATGGCACCTTTTCTTCAGGTTGGAGAATAAATATGCAATTAGAAGCAGATTATGAAATCATAAGGGTTTTTTTTTTTTGCAAATAAGGTAAAAACAGTTTAATTTTAAACCGAAAGAGAAAGGTAAGTGGAAGAGACAACAGAGTGAGAGAAGTTAAAGAGTGTGAAGCTACTTGATTCCTTTTTTTTGCCAACTACCAATGAGCTTTGAAGCAAGATTAGAAGGGTTTCCCTGTATTTTCTCCCCCCAAGCTGGATAATGCACTCCTTTCAT
Organism: Drymodes brunneopygia; assembly: GCA_013400955.1. Lineage (NCBI taxonomy): Eukaryota > Metazoa > Chordata > Aves > Passeriformes > Petroicidae > Drymodes > Drymodes brunneopygia. The sequence continues at coordinate 1,082,328 of VZTZ01028730.1, read as the reverse complement.
ACCAAGTAGAATCAAGCTGTATTTTCTGTTTTCATTTAAGAAAATTTGTCTACCTGAGGCAATAATAAAAAGAACATATTCCTAGTCTTAGGTCAGAGATGACTGGTAGTTATCTGAAGTCCAAATAATGTACTTTGTTCTGTTAGCAGTGTAGCTGTGAAAACAGGTTTTAGATTTTTATTGTTATGGCTCATTGTGTGAGGGGTGTTCTTCCAAGGCTCGCTCCCCAGGTAAGCAGCAGAGGACATCTTTACTGTGCTTGTCAGTGAGTGACAATAAAAAATGTCTTTACCTAGGTCCTGCATTTTGTTTATATAATGGAAAGCCATTGAAACCCTAATACAAAGTTAATAGCTTTGTCCAGTAAATGTACTTTACATACTGTAAATATTTTCTTTGAAAAATGTCCAGTAAGTAAGCTTCTACCAAAATGTCCATTCTGCTAGGCATTCATATGCATAGACCTACATTGCAGTGAATTTGTTCTGAAAAGTCTTGGCCGAGCTTGTTTTGTCTTAGGTTGTTTATTAGAGCTCATATTCCTCATTGAGCTTGGTGTTGTGGTGACCAAGGGAAGGGTATTGGTTAGACACAGCTGAAACTCTTCAGCATTGCTTTTCAAGCAAAAAGCTGTATCAGTATCTATATGTTAAGCACTGGCAGAGAGATGCCTTTCTCACCTGTGCTTTGGCTTCAGTCTTGTGGGCTTGAGAGGAAATTAAACCTGAGAAAGCTCTCTAGTAGTGTACTTCTTTTGTTGGCAGTTTGTAATAAAATACTGCATTGTGTGTAACAAAAAGAGCCATTACATGCACAGTTCACATTACTCTTGACTTGCTTGGTCAAGAAAGATGGAGTTATTAGCGTGTTTATATGGATTTCTTCTTCAAGCATTTCATATCATGTAGTGTTTATTTTGGAAAACTATCAGGAACTGAAATGTACCAACTTGGCCTTCATGTTTCTGATCCTGTAAGTTTTGTCAACTTGGAAGCATTTTTAGGTTACTGGATTTTCCCCCTGTCCCCAAACCTTTTTCCAGCTGAAGGAAACTTAATGGTGTTTGTCAAATTCTAATTGTAATAGTGTCTCAGCTAATTTATTAATGTACTGAATCAGTTTGTGATTGGTTATTTCCTGGGAAAAATGGCAAGTTTATCAGGTCTTATATAGGTTGCATAACTTGATATAGGATGCTGGATAATTTTTTTATATATACCTCTTTTGACCATTGGAGTAGCACCTGAAGACACTAGCAAATGACCTGAAAGAAAGTAGCATTGGCTTGAGAATGGAATTTGCTGCTTATCAACCCAGACACATTCAGCTGGAAGATTCATTTCTTTAAATAGAAAATAAACCCTACCCTACAAACAGTTTTCCAGGTTGGTCTACAGCTGGAATCAAGTCAGAGGGATTCCTTCCAAGAGTTGACTGAAGTGTCACTCCAAAACTGAGGTCTTCATTTCTGCACCTTTCCTCCCAGCTCCTCTTCTGCAGGAGTGTACGCAGCTACTTAAGGACTCATCTGCCTGCTGCCATTGGCCTTAGAGTCAGGCCTGTTGCTAACTTACACCAGTTGATAGCGAGTGGGAGTGGTTGGCCGTTTGTGGTGGCCACTTCATTCCATTCCTGCCAGAATCTGACGTCTGTCATGGTAGAGTAATTTAGCTACTCTAAATTTGGCCAAAAAATTGGATGACTATTTTCAAGGTAAATCGTTGCCCAAGTGACAATTTGTCTTTCATCTGCTGGTATCTTGTGAGGCTTTGGTCTAATATCTGTTTCCTAAAACAGTCTAAATGCTGAAACAAACAAAATTAAAAATTAAGTACTCACATTTTTACTTGCTGGGATTGTTGTTTTAGTGCTTCTGATGAAGTAGTGCAGAATGCTTCTTAAAGCATAGCTTTCTTCCGGCATCTAGAACTTTTCAAAAAGTTTTGGCTGGTTTTCAGTGTTGCACAACTTAGTTTTTTCTCTTTTAAGTTTCAGTTTTTAACCTAATTAATTTTAATTTCAATTATGCAGTTTTTCCTTCTAAGGCATTCTTTATACCAAGACTTTGAGACAAGGCCATGGTATCATTATGAATTAGAATCAGATTTAAAAATTAGAAAAGTCTTATGAAATGCATGAAGTAAACTGAAGCAATGATGTTAAGTAAATATTTTCATCTGACAACATCTGTCTGCAGCTATCCAATTTTCATTTGAGGCATTTAGTTTGCATGTTATAAAATCAAAACAGTTAAAAACAATTCTCCCCACTGTCTTTTTAATATGAAAATTAAATTGGAAACTGATGAATTTAAGTTAGTGCAGGAATTAGAGCTATTTATGTACCAGTCTTGTGTAAATAGTTTGCTGTCAGCATGTTTAAATTACATTCCTTATTTTAGCCTCATTTTCAAAGGAAATTAATAAATTGTGGAAGAATTAAATGATCATGCTTGTATGTGTTTGACAGTCGTGCGTATAACAGCACATAGTAAATTATCTCACTGAAAGTTTGCAGAACTTCAGTTAGTCTGGTTAATTTTTTAGTGCAATATCTCTCAGTGTGGACTAGAATTGCATTTTTTCTTCAAATTCGTTAAAATACTGAATGGTTGCATCCTTCCTCTGTGTTAGTACTTCATGGGCTTTTCTGCTCTTTGTTCCAAAACAGCTCATAATGGGTTTTCTTACAGCTGGTGGTGGTGAGGTGCAAGTTTGTTGCATATATGTTTCTCCTAAGTAAATACATTTTGTGTGTGCTGGGTGTCTGGGGATGCAGCTTAGACTCTCAGAGTTGAGGAGGTTAGCCTGAGTTACCTTAGCCTCAGATATCCTCAGGATGTTCACAAAAGAATATATTACCCAGTTTCAGGTACGCATTCCTTTTTCGTTTTTCAAATATCCTTTTTACAAGATACTCCTGTCACAAAATGAAAACTCTCGTACACCTGTGGGGATATATGGCAAGTATCCATGGAGTGAAAGAGGGAAGGGATTTTATTTCCAGTACTGCTACAACTTAAAAAGAAGCCTGGAAACTTGTCTTCTGTCTTTTTGCAGTCTCAGCACTTTAGGGCCATTGTTTCAGGTTCTGTGCAGTTTTCCTGCCTTTTGAACCTCCTGGCAGGATCACATACTCTGGTTCTGATCTCTGAGATCAGAACCAAACTTGTCAGTGCATCTGGCTCATAGGAAGTATCTGCAGTTTCTACCAAGGACAATGACAGTCTTTTTATAATGCCAGAAATACTCACCAGGACCCTAGCTGTGATTGCCCTCTTGAAGATCAGGCTGGGTTGTAGGTGGGTTGTCTTTTACTGCTTGTAGAAGTTATATTTTTTTCCAAAAAGTAGTAATTTTCAAGAGCAAAAGGAGATAAAAATACACATTGTCAATGACATCGTCATAATTTATCATACAGAAATGATAGTTCTCAATCTGCATCTAAAATTCATGCCAGTATTTAATTCATGTATTCCAAGTGTGTTTTGTACTTCATTTAATCAAAGTGTTTTCCTGTATCCTAGTAAGACACTTGCTGTGCAAAACTCTCAAGTATATTATATCAACAACGGTGTCATCATTGATTTAAATAAAAAAATTAGTTTTTAATCTAATTGTTCACATAATCGCATTTTGAGTGCGCCAATTCTGTCCCTACTTCTTTGAATCTTTGTTTACTCTTTTTCAGTATTATCACAGTACTAGCTTTTTTCTAACCCACTGGAGCATTCACGTGGTGAAAGGCTTGCAACATTAAAACTGCAGAGAGCTCTTCAGCCTTCTCTTAAAAAGTGTCAAATGAAAATTATCATAATCTGTTGATTTATTAAGTGTTTGCTTTGGTAGCTGTTTTTACATCTTCCTGTCTTACTGTCAGTGGGAAGCTTTTCATTGTCATCTAGAAGTAGGACAATTATTTGGCTTTTACCTAATACAGGACAGAAACACTTACTGAACAGTTCTGTCTTCCTGATTAACTGCTGACAATTCTGTTGTTTGGCCCTAGTAGCAGTCTGATAACTTCTATGTAAAAATACTTAGTCCTGCTGGTCAGAGAACTCTGTGTTGTCTTGCTTTCCTTACATATTTCTGGAGTTTCTGGCTTCTCCAGTGTTAAGCATGATGGACTCTTCTTCCCCCTGTTTAGTTAGACCCTCTTAGATTTCCAACTGTGAGAAGAACAGAAAAGAAAGTGCATGCTGCAGCAGGTACTACTGTCTATAAGAATCCAAAATCTGAATCTGAAGACAGCACATCTCAAGGGAGTACAGTTACTCTAGGCCAAGTAACTGTTCCTTGATTTGGGGGAAAATCAGAGTAAAAATAATTTATTCTGTTGAGTTTCCGGTCTGAAAGGCTTGTATAGCTGGTCAGCTAGTAAAGCGCGTTCAGTTTAGATAGTTCAGCTTCGATGGGAAAGAACAAGAATGATGTCTTAAGAAATTCAAATGTCTTTATTAAAGCTTCCTCACATCTAGAAATTAAGGCGAGTCAAGATTCCAAGGGAATGTGGGTTGACCTGTAGAGAAAAAAATAAATAAAATTAACAGGAGAAGATAGAAAGGAAGTGGGAATTCACATCTCTTTTCTTGGGAAAGTTAGGAAGGGAAGCCTCTATTTGGAAAAATTAACTATTAGAAACAATTGAAATGACAGTCAAATTGTGATTCTGTGAGGAAATCGGTGAGAAGGTACATGCAGTGCTGCTGCAAATCTGTTTTCAGTTCAAAGACTGTATTTCTGCTTCTCAGATCAGGAACTTGTAAAGCTTGTCTGAGTAAAAGGGCAAGGTGGCTTTCAGCATCTAGGAAAGGCAGCTAAAGTAGAAGCTCACAGTTTGCAGACTGTTGTAATATTGAGAGTGCCTTTGTGACGTTCTGCAAAGGCAGATGTATTAAAAAAAATCTGCATCCACTTCCCTCCTCAGTTTACCCCTGTTTCTGGGGCTCTTGGACAAACTGATAACTTTTTTCATAGATGAAGAAAATTACATGTTCCTAAGTCCTGGTTGGAACAGACCAGGACATAATGTGAAGCTTAATTGATGCATTCATCTGATGCCTGGAGAAGTAGGTAAATGACCTGGGTGTATCAGTGGGCAACAGTATTTCTCTTCACTATAGATTATAGTTCACATGTACTCAATAATAGTTTAAACTGCATTTCCATCTGCATTGTTTCATCCTGTCAATTTAGTTACTCTTCTCTGAAACACTTTAAACAAATCTCTTAGTTATTGGCTTTATTTGCCAAATACACTCTGTCTTGTTCCATATTGTAGCCAGCTCTGGGCTTTCTGTGACTATGAAATGCTACCTTTGGAACAAAAAAAGATCCCAGTTTCCATCTTGGAAAAGCCAAATCTAAACCAACTCTAGCACACTAGACAGGAGGCAGAACTTGAACACAATATATGTTTTTCAGAATCTGTTGACAGTTTAAAACAATATCTTTGTCTAAAATTCACCTTCATTCTTACCTAGAACTAAGTCTTGAACTTTAAAAGTATAGGCACAATGAAATTTGAAAGCATGGAAATAAAAGAGTAGGGAAGAAAATGTAATCTTCACTTAGCCTATGTTGAATTGGTAGAAGACAAAAGTTACCTCAAATTTGCTAGTGTTTGCATCAGCTTGTCATGACTTCAGGGATTATATAAATTCCTTTAGTCCCCTTTTTTTGCAGAATATGTGTAAATTCTCTCAGTTCAGGCTGAATTAGAATGGAGCATATCTAGAAGAACACCAGGGGAGAAACATAGTCTCTGGTAACTACATGAATTTTCATAATCTCAAATTCCATTGCATTGGAGAAGACTTAATCTGTAGCTCTTCTCCATGGTTTGCCCTTTGAACATCTTCATAAGTGGCACCCCTCTTCCCTCCAAAAAATACTGGTGGAATTTTAACCTTATCTCTTGCAATAATGTAAAACCTGCTTGGAGGGCAACAGACTCATTGGTTCTGAGGAGCTCATTTAGGGCAATCACATTCACTGTGGTTTTGATGCAATCTGCTCTCTGCTATACTTCATCCTGGAGAGCCTAGATAAACACTTTATCTATTGATACTTCTTTTAATTGTGTTTTGTTTAAAGTATAGTCTACATAGATTAGTATTAATAAGTCCTGCCTGTAAATTGCCAGTTTATGTTGTACTTTTCTGTGTGCCTGGAGTAGAAGATAGTCCTTCTGATGAATAATAAAGCAATAGCTACACTTTCTGCCTTACCAAGATAACCAGATAACACAACACAAAATTAAAAACACAGTACTACTTTGTCTTCATTTCAGTTTTGCATTTTTTAAAATAACACTATAAACTATTGTAAATCTATGCAAATTGTTGTCTTCTCCAGTATCCTCAACTGTTAGGAATGTTTTGTCTGTCTCACTTTTTTTTTTTTGTCCAAATAAGTGTCTCAATTATACATCTATCATTATAAAACTATTATAAGTCTCTGTGCTGCTGCAGTAATGGTGGTGATTGGGAGAAACTGGGAATGGAGAGATACTAATGAAAAAGTGGAAGGAACTCATTCCAAAAGTTTGTAAAGTGGAACAGACGTTGCATAGAAGGTAGAAAGTCATGGATACTGGCATGCAGTAATGGACTTTTTGGACATGCTTCTGCTCTTAAGTGTATCTCTATTATTAGAATGTGACTTTGGGAGGTCAGTGTAGTAGGAGAAATCATATGCGATGTTTGACCTCAGTAGTGGAGTTGGGTCTTGGGAGCACAGATCCATACCCTAATTTGTTCCATTCATCTTTGCATATCTCTTCTGAAGTATATTGGTGCAGTCTAAACTAGATTCAGCTACTGATATTGCAGGCACACTATTTGCCAGTGTCTACTGTTAGTGAAATCATACTGAAATCATCTTCTTAAAACAGTGTGTTATTTTATTAATAGTACTTTAATTCTTATTTTAAATAAACTAATAGCATTTATACAGTGTACATTTTGTGCTACATTTGATTGGTAAAAGAATTTTGAGTATAGTGTGTAACACACAGTCCTAAAGAACTGCTTGGAGACTTGCATTGGCCTGTGCTGGCAGCCTTGCTGCCTTGCTGTATTTAAATTCCTGTTATGTGCCCTTTTGTGTAAGAGTGAATCAGGCTTTTGCTTTTTTCTGAAGTTGGTCTAAGTGAATGTATTAGTATACTTAATAGTTATTTGAAAGATAATTCTATAAACTTTGTTTTATAGTGGTTTAATGCTTGCTCATATAAAATTAATTTTATATATAACATACAGATAATAAAATTATTTTTAGCTGAGTCTCAGAAAATACCTTAACTTGGTGGGAAAGGTAGTTTGGTGGCTCATGCAGAAGACCAGAAGTTGCCACAGGTTTTCTAGGTCTTCACATGAAAGATACTTGTTATGGTGCTGTCTGGAATCATGAATTTGTTGTGGTAAGAGTGAAGCTCAATGTGCAGGTGACTTTGGGCAAGCTTACCACAGTAGTACCACGTGTGTAAAAAATGAGCAGATGTTAGTATGCTTGCTCCTGGATTCCCACAGCTCAGAGCCTGTCATATTCATGCAAATTTCTAGCACTGACTTTTGCAGCCAAACCAGATAAACATTCTAGACTTCCCTGGTTTTGACCTGGAATTCTCTTCCCAATGCTTTGATTTCCTAGAGAATTACTTTAACTGTAGTTACATCAGTTACATCAGTGATGTAGGGCACAGGACAGTCCTGGATATGGTTATATGTGTGCAAAAGAAAGGCAAACTGTGATGCTGGGGATGACTGGGCTGAGACTTCATTAGCATCAAGGAAATGTTTGTGTAGCAATATCTTTTGTCTCTAAACAGGTGAATGCAGGTAACTATTACTCTCTACATATTTTGTCATTGATTTCTTTCCTGATCTCTACTGGGACAGGATGCTCTTTATCGTATGGCCCAGAACAGTTTTTTATATGTTTTTTTATGTTTTATGCAATCTGTGCAGCTTTGTCTTCGTTATAAAGATGATGGCTGATGCACTGATACCCAGAAAGAACTTAGGGTGGCCACAATGCTCAGTTAAGGTTTCAGTGTTTAAGGATAAAAGTCTACATGATAACTGAGTTTGTTTTGCTGAAAAAGCAGTCTCTTGAATATGTGCAGAAAGACACACAGATGTTAGTTTGAAGCTCCAACAAAATCAAAGAATTAAATAAATTTAAAAAAAACCCCTAAGTTAATGTTTGTTTGCTTATTAGTTTGTGCTAGTGGCTAATCATTTTCACATTCCACAGAAAAAATGCAAAGTAAACTACTCTGCTGAACCAAAGAAGGGTCTGGGGTTCAGCTTTCTAAAATGATACATACAAACTGTCTTTTTTTGGAATCCAGACTTTAAGCCCATTGGGAATACAAAATAGTGTTTGAGGGGAAGATGTTCCTATTAAAATGTAAATTTGTTAAAACAGTTGTTGTTACGGTGCTGTAATGAATTTTTGGATTACATTGAATGAATGCTCTGTAGGGAGAGGGTACATATACTTGCAAATGTCCATCCTGTAAGGAATAATTAGGAGGCCTTTTTGCATCCAGGAAACTGCTAAGACCTATTTTGACTATCAAAACATTGAAGTGGCTCATGTGTTGCTTACCTCTGTCCAATGCTGAATAACATTCTTCCCTAATGTTTTCTTTTCTATGTATTGTGCAGAAGACATAAATTTCAGGTGAAAAGGGGAAATGGAACAAAACCATTAATTTGTTTTCCTTGGGTGTTTGTCTTTCTCAGGTGAAAACCTTTTATTAGATTGATTTCTCACATTACTTTATATATCTCTGTGCATACTGAAAACTTCTGAAGACCATTGAGGAAGACTGTTGCTGCTACATGTGACACTAATTCAGAAATGCTGTGGAAACAGAAATGGCTACTCAGGATCATTTGAAACGTGTTTACATTTTCTTCAACCTCTGTCCAAACTCTTGTTCCTCAGTTTCTCCCAAGTTTCAAGCAAGCAATATTTTCCTGGTGACAGCATTCCTCACCAAGAACAGTTCAAACTTAAACTGTAATCCTTTGTTACAGCTTATCTTCAACTTTGAAATGTATAGTAAAATGAAGTTTTTAAATACAGGTTACAAGGGCACAGAAGCAATGTCAGAATGCACTTAAGGATGTTGACTTTTGACTGACATAGTGCTCTCTGGAGTAAAAAGATTTGATCATTGTGGTTTTCTTCTGTCTTTTTAATGGGCTGCTTATGGATCTGTGTTTGTTCTTTTTCTCAGATATTAGGATTAAAGAAGAGGATCCTGATCCAGAAGAGTGGCAGCTCAGTGGTGATTCCACACTGAATACTAATGATCTAACACATTTGAGAGTACAGGTCGTAGATGACGAAGGGGACCAACTACATCAGGAGGGAAAAAGACTGCGACGAGTAGCATGTACATGTCCCAACTGCAAAGAAGGTGGTGGAAGGTATGGAAAGCTCAGTGTCATATCACACATATCATGATGAAAAATGAATAATGGGTGAGAAAAAATGAGCTTTCGTTAACAGCAGTTGTCTGTAGTGAGAGGAAACTAGAGGCTTATGCAAATGAGTTTATGCAATAAAGGGCTACCACTTTCATTTTGGGGTTTGCAGATGAAAAAGCAGATTATTCCATCCTTTCTGAGTTACTCAATTGAGATTAGTTGAAAAAATGTGGAGTTAGATGTCACCTAGTACAAGTGAGGGGGATAGAATATTGCCCTAAAAATGCGAAAATGAAATATTTTGGAATATGCACAGCTGTGATTGACTTCCTATCATATGTCAAGAACTTGATTAAATCCTGTGTACCTGCATTTCCTCAGTGACTGAGCATTTTTTCCACAGTTTAATTGCTTTAGTTGTTACAAAAATACAGTTTTCCTAGCTTTCTTATTCACAGGTTTCCTAGGAAAAATAAGGTTTGTATAGTAACTCTAAATAACAAATTTTGTACTGTTTTCAGTTGAAGTTAGTGAGATTTGACTAACAAAGAGATACTAAGTTCCAATTCATTAAACTTCAATGTTGCATTGGAGCCCATGCTTTATTATTGTGCATCTCATTACGGATTGCTCATTTTTTTATCATTAAGATTTTATTCTACTTCAAAACACTTAATTTTAAATATCTTGATTATGGATATAAAAGGGGAAGGGTAATAACCTGCATTTTAAAGTGAAAACATTTAGTTGCATTTGTGCTTGATAGAATTATGCAGGGGCTTCTTTCCAATACACTAAAATTTATCCATTTTGATAATAGCTTCTTCACTAAAATGGAAATACTTATTTATGTGGGAACTATAGTGTAAATTAGTAAAATGTCTTTAAAGAACCTGTCAGTGTCCAGTGGCACAAAGAGTTCTGTTAGCACTGGCTGAGTTGCTGTCAAGTCTCTTGTCAGTTCTTGCAGTATATTCTAGATACCTTCTTTGCAAGCACAGGGAGGTAATATCTCAGGCAGCCATGCTGAGTAAGTATTAAGTATTTAAGAGAAAAAGACTCTGATATATTTACATCACCAACAAAGTTAGTGATAATATCTGAGGACTATACAGCATCTTCATCCATCAGATTCCTCTTGTTAAATTTCTATGTGTAGTTCACTGCAATGTGGCACAGACATTTCTGAGTTCTTGGTGAACTCTGGCTCTGCCATGAAAATCTGCCCAAACTACACCCTGGGTTGAGATTTGTTTCATTTCAGGAGAAAACCCTGAAGATGTGATTTGGACTGCCTGCACTCTTAGGAAACAAAGATTCCACCTGTTTGGTCTTCCTCCTGCTCTATTCCAAACTACAGTGGCTTTAATTTAGAAATCTGTGCTGTAAAATCCTCTTCATTCTGGGCAGAGTTGCTATAAAAGGAAATTTTAAAGTTTCAGCCGAAGAGAGGATCTTTTTGAGAGATGGTTTGGGAAGTCTGGAGAAGGGTGTAGTCTGACTGAAAACTCAAATATGCAATTTTGGGAAAGAGTTGAGATAAGAGCTAGGACTGAGTTTAGATAGACGAGAATCTGAAATCCACTGTAAAGGAAGGCCTGGACACAACAAACATACAAAGTGACTAGGAAAAGTAGGACAAGAAGTCAGGATGTGAGAAGAATTAGAACTGGAAGAGAAACAGGATAATGAAAGCGACAATGGGGGGGAAACAGAAAAAAGTACTTACAGTTGCTAGAGCAACTTCCCCACCAGAATGTAGAATTCCTTTAGAGTTTAGGAGAAAGGAATAAACCCACTTAGAGGAATATTTGAGCATTGATCATGTTCCATAGCTGCTAGAGCTACCTATTTATCCCTGTGCTGTAATTCTGAGTTTTGATTTATCTTTCAACTCTGATGATGATTTGCAGAGTTTCAGATGGTGAGACATTTGCTTTTGTAAATTCTTTCAGATAGCATTCATAATTCTTAAAATGATGTTAAAGTTACAAAATGTAAAATTGGGCAAATGCATAGTTAAGATATCCTGGGCAACTTTAACTTAATCCCTTCTGCACGTACGTTATCACTTTGCTTCTAATTACTTGACTGCACACTATTTTTTTCATATGGCATCAGTGCCATTCAGTGGATGGGATGGCTGATACACAGGGAGTGAATCAGGGCTGTGTAAGGACTGCCACCTGCTTCACTTCTTGCAGAAACTGGGAGGTGTTTAGGCAATGAGATACAGGACTGCAGCAACAGGGCTCTGAAGTTTTGGAGGTGTGTATCTATATACCCTACCTTTTCCACTGCAGAAGTACTGAGTTCTTTCCTATGAAGTTGATTGAGCAGACTGTGACCATCTATAGTACTCTTAGAAAATAGGCTCCTACTGTACTGAACCTGACACCTCAAGCTGGTGGGTGTTTGGCAGTTTTGGCCTTAATCTCTTTCTGCCTCATAGCTGGATGTACAAAGGGATTGTACCTAGTTCAGGTTCACCATACCAAAATGTTAAGATGATAAAGCCATAAATGTTTGTGGATTGACTACATGCTGTGAGTGAGTGTTGTCAGTACCCATGATGAGGAAAAAATCTCATGGAGAAATGAATAATTCTGTATTTAACATAGTACATAAATAATATGTAAGTAGTAAAACAAGAAAAGCACTTTAAATCAGTGTGAAAAAACTGAATAGTGTTTCACTCAATTAATACTATTGCTCCTATGCTCTGAATGGAGACGGAAAAGGAAAATGGCTTCCCATACACAGACTTCACCATAATTTCATCTCTTGTATAGCCTTGGTTTTGGTATTTCTTGTGTTTTCTGTTTTCTGGATTCAGAGGCAAGTTGAGAAGTTCTTTCTGGTTTTTGTTGTTGCCTTTGGGAATTGAACTACATTGCAGTCCTCAGCTTTGTATCAGTTTTGTGAAGTGGGAAGCCACTTTTATCTTCGCCTTACTTGGTGAGAGGGAAAGTAGGAAAGGAAGACGATGTATTACATTTGTAAATTAACACCTTTTAGCCCCAAGTTTATATAATAAATGAGGAATAAACAAGTGTAGAGAGAGGCACAAAGGATGCCTCAAAGGGTGACTCTGTTTACAAACAGAATGTCTTAGGCTTCTGTTTTGGGTGTCTGAAGTTAAGTAGAAAGTTTAGTCTACTCTCAGTTACATCTAGAGATCTCATCCTCCTAACAATTACACCTGGAGTTACATTGAGATGTAACTACTACTGTCTGATATATAGTGGAACTGTGCTTCTGAGTACCACTTCAGGTATGTAACTCTAAAAACTACATTCTTAATCAATAAGTGTGTGTTCTACCCTTGAAATACTTAATGTTGTTGCTGGAAATACTGCTGAATAAAAAGTCCAGTTTCTCAGTGGATGAAGGTGTTTCCTGCTGAAACTGTGGCTGTCTGCCTGGTTATTGAGAAACATCATTTCTAGTCTTTGTAAAGCTAAAATGTACTATGGAAAGACTTTAATATTAATTGTTTTTAGGACTCCACTCAAGGAGTAGGCTGGAGTCATATTCATCTATTCAGTGATGATGGCTATTGGCCAGTGCAGCAAGACTGACTCTTAGCCTCTTAGCATGATGTGTTAGGGCATAGTGCCAGACTGTCACAGCTGCAAAGTGTCCAGATTGAATTTGGCTTCTATCCTGTCAGTTCAGAGCACGCATGAAGCAAACATGCAAATGCCCATATGAAGTTGTGTAGAATAAATACACTTAGTTGCTAATTCATAGTAGTCTTGTGGGTTTCATTCTGTGGATCCTCAACTTTCCCCTCACTTGGAACTTCGGGGCCTGCTAAGGAATTCTGTCACCAGTTAGGTGAGGTGCTTAGAATTGCATGTTCTATATCATCTTTGCACAGTAATGACCTGGAGTTGAAGCTTGGTTTCCTTCAGTCTAGACTAAAAGTGCAATGAAGCAATTTCAAACAATTGACTTAGGAATATTAAAATTATTCTAAGGGAATTTTTATTTCATCCAGTTTGTGTACTGTATCATGCCAGGTTGCAAAATATTTGTACTGATTACTGTGGAAGGGAAGACACTAGTGTTTATTTGGAGAAGGTGTGAGTATGAAGTTCTCATATGATTATCCTATATATGATCCAATAGCAGGATCAAAAGCCTTCTACACTCTGCTCCTGCTGCCATTGAATTTGTTCTGAAATCAAAACTTGTATTTTTCACGACAAATAATTAGTAGGTAAAAAGTGAGACAAAATGACTAATGAAGCACTATGAAGATTTCTATATTGAGAAGTTGTAGAAACATTTTCTAGGATGTAATGGGATTTTTATCTCCTTACTTTTCTGGACGGTCTGTAATGTTTAAGGTACATATGTGATTAGGCAGGAATCCCCTTTAGATACTGTGAGGTTTTAGTGTGAGTTCATTTTTGTGCATGTTCACAGATGCTTGCAGCAATTGCTGACTCCTTGAAGCATGTATGCACTTTAGCCTGAACCTTCCTTAGATGTAAACCATAGGCTAAAACACCCAGTTTAAAGAAAAAAATTGCCCTGGGAAGGCAACTGAAAATTGTATAATCAGTTATGGAGGATGGAGCACCCAAGACTGTGATTTCAGAATCCACTTAAAGTGTTCTATGTTAGCGTTGATGAATAAGGTGGCCTTATGCCTGGTTGCATTTTCTAATCTCCTCCTTTGTATGAGCATTCTCCATTCATATAGCTGTGTTGTCAGCCAGACCTATTCCTTCAAGTGCCCCTTTCAGCAGTAGCAAACCCTTAAATTGGCTAAAATCAATTATGATGCCCTGCACTGGCCAGACTGGTCTCTTTTTCTGGGTCTTCTCTTATCTATCTCCTGTGATTTGATTTAAAAAAAAATTAGGCTGTTGTATCAGATGCTTCCCTTGAATCAATCACCTGCCATTTCAGCGAGGCAGCATCTTAAAATAAGCATCAAGCTTAGTCTGGATTATACAATCTGTGAATTCTGTGTTCATTGTGATGTATTTCTTCTTTTTAACTGAAAAACCAAGGAATTAATTTAAATGTCAGCAATATCAGCTTCCACCTCTTTTAGAGAAAGCATTCAGGTTAGTATGCTTGTCTGCAAACCCCAAACTGATTCTCAGGTTTCCCCAAGATGCCAAAAGTCCCATCTGTTCTCTACCCAGTTGCCAAAATCTCCAGTGTCCGTTTTGGCAGTTGCAGTATTTTATGTTTTTCTTTGCCAAAACCATCTTTGATATGGTAAAAACTGAAATTTGGAGAAATGTGAAATATGGGCACTTCAGCCTCAAGGTGGTACAAACTGCTGTAATAACTGTATTTCCAACTTCATATACATGTATGCTTCTAAAGATTATGCTTCTACATTTCTGAATTTATAGTTTTTTGTGCAGTTGAGAGAGCATTATAGAATTCATTTTCAGCGTCTTATGGAGTGTACTGGAATCCAGTTGTATTTGAAACAAAAACATGAAGCTGCTTGGGTTGGTTTGCAGATCCATTTGGTATATGTAGCCCCATGTATATGTATGACCAGTTTTTAGGAGGAATGTATTAGAATTAATAACACCTCTCTCTCTCTCTCTCTCTCTTTTTTTTTTTTTTTAACAGAGGCTCCAACTTGGGAAAAAAGAAGCAACACATTTGTCACATACCAGGATGTGGCAAAGTATATGGGAAAACTTCACATTTGAGAGCTCATCTCCGCTGGCATTCTGGAGAGCGTCCGTTTGTCTGTAACTGGATGTTCTGTGGCAAGAGGTTCACGCGCAGCGATGAGCTGCAGCGGCACCGACGGACGCACACAGGTTCCCAGCCTTTGATTCCGCTGTGGTTAACTAAAGGACTGATACGGACTGGGCTTGGATAAATAACTTTTAAGAGGAGAACAGATCTTTGAATTGGATTGATTTTAATGCAGTGTGATTTTTCTAAAATCAGCTAAATCTTACTGATACTTACACACTTTGGAATCTTTGGTAGGTCTGAGGAGATAAAACCAGCCACCTCTTGATTCAGAACTGACATTTAAGCTAGTATTTACTGTAACTTAATCAGAATACTTTGATTCTGGCTCAGCAATGCATTTCATACCATATACCATGCATATCATTTCATGATCAGGAAGCTGGAACACTTGCCTTACATGGAAAGGCTGTAGGATTCAGATGCACAGAGAACAGAAATGGCAGGGGTAGCTTAGTAGTAATTCTTGAATTACCTGTAAAGGCCACCGTTAAGAAGGCAAAGTTAGTTTTCCTGATGGTGTATTGATAGAAGGATGAGAGACAGCAGATGTTGAAATAAGAAAGGTTCAGAACAGCTATAAATAAAAACTTTTTAATTGTGAGAATAGCCAGGCACTGGAAGAGGAAGCCCATAGAGGTCCTTAAAGGTTTTCAAGACAACTGGATAAATTCCTCAGCAACTAGATCTGATCTCATAGGCCACTGCTTAGGAGATCCAAATACAGACATTCAGAGGTCCTTTCAAAGCTGAATTACCCTATGATCTTGTGTGTCAGTCTCAATTGTGATTCTGCTCTAGGTCATACAGTCTTCCCTGTCCATCATTTGATAGGTTTTGTTCTCCTCCTAGAAGTTATTTATTGGTAATAATTGCAGTGAAACTTAGCAGCCCGAGGATATGAGATAGCTGGGTTCACTAGTATACCTGAAAGATCTCCCCAAACTCGGTGACACACAGAAAATTAAATCAGTTCTTACATAAAGGATTTGTATGGGTGTCAAGAAATGCAACACACAAGTTTATCATGTTGGATCCCTTTTTTCCTCAGTATAATTCTTGTTAGAATTCTGACTCTTAAAACAGTAATTTTAATTTTTAGTGTTGTTGAATATATCTTTTTCTTCTTTGACAGGTGAGAAGAAATTTGTCTGTCCAGAATGTTCAAAACGCTTTATGAGAAGTGACCATCTTGCCAAACACATTAAAACACATCAGAATAAAAAAGGTATTCACTCTAGCAGTACAGTGCTGGCATCAGTAGAAGCAACATCTGATGATACTTTGATTACTGCGGGAGGAACAACACTTATCCTTGCAAATATTCAACAAGGTTCTGTTTCAGGAATAGGAACTGTTAATACATCTGGCACCAGCAATCAGGATATTCTTACCAACACTGAAATACCTTTACAGCTTGTCACAGTTTCGGGAAACGAGACAATGGAGTAAATATTACACAAGATACCTATTAATTGTGGTTATTTTTATACAGTAGTGAGAAGAATATTGTTCCTAAGTTCTTAGATATCTTTTTATTGATGTGCAAAAATTTTTGGATTGACAGTAACTTGGTTATACATGACACTGAAATGCCTTACTTTGTATGATATTCCATAGTATATTAAAATGGTAAAATTGCATGGGTTTTGTAGGTACTTTTGGAATCTAGAAGAGAAGAAATTTTACCAAGTTATATTAAAAAAAAAAAAAAAGAATTTAACGATGGAAATGGTAGTCTAACCAAATGCATCAATCCTGTGTGGTTTAGTGTAAAAAAAATGAGAACATGTTGGTATTTATCTATTGTAAGATAAAAGAAGTTGATGGGTGAAAAGAAATCACATTATGATAAAAGAAATTTTGTAATTTTCTTGATGACTGGAATTTTTATTATGCATAACTGACAAATCAAGTTTCCAAGCAAATGTTACATAGTGTAGGCTTTACTTAGCTCATCAACTTGTCATTTTGAAGCTAATTATTTTAATTAGGTTAACTATGTACAATATTTTAAGCATTACTCTTGTAAGATTTTGCAAACTACATTTTAACATGGAACTCTAGGGATAGTCACCTTTTAAATCCTATTGAAAAGCCATGTTTAAGATTTAATTTGCCAAATTAATTCTTGTTAATATTCTTTCAATAACCAAGGTGGGCAATATAACCAATGTTTAAAAAGCTTAAAATGTTAAGAAGAATAAATATGTATAGGTTGAAGCATTTGGGTGGTAAGGCAGATGTTATAGTGAAGTATATCCCTTCTTTTGAACATTGGAGGACCAAAAATAAGGTGTATTGCGTCTCAGCAGTGATTTTTATTAAATCTTTTTCCAAAAAACATCTGTATGCCAGGGCCTTAAAAGCCATCATGTAAATTACCAGTAAAATATAACATATGCAAATACAAAAGAAAAATCACTTCCATATTGACAATACTCCCAAACATATGGATATAGTCATAGTGAACTAGGGGGGTTTATGAGGTTTTTATTTGTTTGTTGTTTAGTTTTTGGTTAGTCAATCTGCATTTAAATATCAGCCATCTTTCCTTTTTTGCTTCTTCCCTTAAAAATTGTATGTATCCAGTACATTTAACTGATAAACATATATGTTTTTTATTATGCTGAATTTTCTTTTTATTTTTTAATTACTGTTTATATTTTCAATTATAGAAAATGTACAAAATGAAGTTATATAGCCAGTCTGTAAGTGCTATACCATTTTCAAAAAATGTACAACAATAATTACTGCAGTTCACCTATTTACAAACATTTGGAAATCTGTTCATTTGTTATTCTTAAAACCACCTCAAATTTAAAGGCTACCTTATTGTACGTTTAAAGTGTATTATAACAGTGTGGTAGTTAATAAAACACTATTTTTTTTTCTTTTGACTTGAGTTTACTGTGCTTCTTGTTAACTAACAAGGTGTAATTTCATTATATGTCTTGATAGCCTGAGATGTTTTATTATTTTGCAGTAAGTGGTGGGAAGCAGAAACAGTGTATTCTTTTCCTGTGGACACAGAGATGGTAATTTTCCACCTTGCTCACAAACCCCCATCTGGATGTGCATGGACACGAATGTGCTGTGTTGGGGTAGTGGGGATGTTTTGCATTCATGCTGAGCAGGGCATGAAGAATATGTAGGCTCCATCCTATAGGCTGTGTTAAAGTCCTCTGACACATGCACAATTCATGGAGTGTTAATAAGGAGCTGTGACTAATTGGGAACTATGAGATTATGGAGAGTCATGGTTGTATTTAATGCTCTAATGGAAGTGAAAGGCTTTTATTTGTGAAGTCTGAAGTTTGGGAGTATCAAATGGCAGAGGATGGACCAGGATAATTTAGAATAAACCAGAGTTCAGCCTAGAAAAACGAGAACTGGAAGTCACATAGGAAAGATTTTCTGAATTCGCAGTTTAGTGGGGAAAAAAAATTAATGCAAATCTTTTAGCAATTCAGAGCAGCAGGAATTGACAGGTACAGAGAAAAGGGAGCTAATTCACCATCAGTTTAATCGTCTGTTTAATAAAATGAAAGGATGAAATTGGTTGGGATGGGAGCAGCAGCTTGCAGGAGGACAGTTCTGCTTAGACTTGCAGTGTTCCATGGATGTTGTCAATATTTAACATACTCTGAATCCACTTGCTTTAGGCAGGGGAGTGGGCTTGGTTTTCAAAAGCTGTTTTTGTATACAAAGCATATCAGTATATTTCGAATACTTACCTCTTAGCCATCAGTAGCTCTAATTAGTGCATTATTTTAAGTGGGAGTGAAGAGGGCTATTTTCTTGCTCAAATGGCTTTTTACAAGTTTTATGGAATGACACTCTCTGGTGTTTATCTATGGATGAAGGTGTTTTGGTGTGAAGGGTTTTGATGTCTCATTGCTGAAGATAAGGTGGCTTTATTTCTCAGAGCTTTTATGCTCACTACATCTTACTTTAATTAGTGTTGGGTAGCACATTTTATAAAAAGGTATGTTGTTGTTGTTAAGAAGCTTCAGAAGGTAGATGTTTTGGAAGAAAGTAACTCTGGAAGTCTCATGGAGCGCCTGCAGCCTAAGGGCTGTCTGCCTAATGGCTCACAGCCTGAGTGTTAGTATTGTGGGACAGTAATTTCTGAAAGCTCACTGCTCACCTCCAGGGCAAATATCCATGAGCCTGAGATCTTTGGTGTATCTAGGATTGTTGTTACCTCATGGCCTCTTTCCTGGTCCTTTAGGCATTCATGTGATACCAAGACAAAAGTGTGCATTTTGTAGAATGCTTCCCAGTTCTTCATGTGTTCCTGACAGTGGTTGCTTGATGTGTTTCTTGTGTCTTATCAGTACAGTCTGTATCACTTTACATATTTATTTTCATGTCAGGCTTCTCACTTGTATGGTTTCTTGGTATGGTAGCCTTTAGACCCTTGGTTGGTTTTTACCTCTTGCAGTCTTGTGTAATCACTAATTAAGAAGACCTTAAAACTGGGTCTGCAAGAGAGCGTGAGTTTGAGAGCATCCTGTGTTACCAATTTCAATGGTTCAGCTTTCAGTAAGTACAAGGCCTGTACATACACTTGCTATAATCTCAGTATTCTTGTGTTCATTCCTGAATGAACTAATGGTTTGATCCTTGCAAGTTACAAACTAACACTGATTTTTGCAGGGAACAAGGGCTTTTAATCATTGTTACTTACCAGGTCAAGGAGCAGTATGACTAAGGAAAATGCCATCATAATTGAAAGACTTGTGAGGAGCAGGGTTTCTGGTCTGATGATGCAGATTTTCCTCTGGCAAGGGACTCTGCAGAACACCTTTTTGGGCTTGTCTGAAAAAAATATCAGGCCTTGGTTTTAGGCATTTTGAGCAGCTGGAATCAGTAAGATAAGCCTTCCCAATGGCTTCAGGAAAGCTCTGTTACGTTCTCTCACAAGTTGTACTGGGTGTTGAGGAATGAAGGAATGGAGCAAATAGTCACCTGTCAAGAGTGGTTCATGGCTTCTTTAAGTAAAGAACGAATGAGCTGGCTCATTTCCTCTAGATTTTTACCACTGCCATTAGCACCAGGAGTGTGGAGCATGTACTGTAAAAAAGGGCAGAAGATGTCACAGCTGACTTAACTAGACAGGAGTAGTAGACATTTTCACAGCAGTGGGGTACTAGTGGTTGGCAATAGGTTGTTCTGTGCTCTAGTTTCTAAAAGACTGTATCAAAAGGAAGCATTTTTTACAAGTCATTTTACATACAATTCCTTCTTTCATCTTGGAACTAAGAAAAAAAAAAAGCCATTTATGACTCAAAAGAGAGTCTCTGTGTAATTCCAGAACTCACTTTGGCATCTTGACACTGTCCAAGCCTCTGTTTGAACAAGTTGGTGCCCTTGTCAAGCCTTATTTTTGCTGAGTTGGCAGGAGAATGCTATGAAAATTACCTGCAAGGAAATACCCTTCCTTCCCCAGCTATGCATTCTCTTTAGTCAGAAGACTCAGTTACACAGATTTTGAGTTCAACATGAGATGGACACCACCAGGAAAAGGTTCCAAACCAAAATTTTGAACTATCTGTTCAAAATCTTGAGCACCACCTTTCTTACGGCCTCCAAAATTTCAAATCTTGACCATGCTCCTGGTGTGCCTACATATGTAACAAAATTTACTTCTGTATGTATCTTGCAACACAGCTGCATTTTTCATAAAACTTGTTGAAGAAAAATACCTTTGCAAGGGTTATAGGCTGACAGATCACCATAGCAAATAATTTTCAAACAGCAAAAAATTAGTTGATATGTGGTATGACATAATCCAACACACCTTTCTCTGGAAAGGTCTTTCAGGTAAGAATCTTGTAGCCCCTGACAAGAAAAGAACCATCTGAGAGATGGTTGAGATGGGTACCAGGCATGGACAGAATATCACTGAAATCTTACATTATCTAAAGGAGTCCCTGACTTCCATGTGTGCTGGCTCACCCACCTACCCACATTGTTAAGTTCTCCCTTCTGTTTCTATGGAACCTACTCCTCAGTGTAAGGTGTTCACAGAATTTTATATATAATTTATGCACAAACACCACAAATGGCTACTTCATCACAGTTGCTTCCTAACTGGATGTTTTTCTTCCATCAGGATATGATTTGACAGACAAACACTGGAGAATATAACAGTCAACTCCTTTATGTTGCTATCTGAAGAAATGGCGTGAGGTTTGCAGGGAAAACCAATGGGATTCTGTGCATGCGATTACCCTGTGGTGGAGAAATGATGATGATGTTTTGATGTTTGATAGGACTATTCTACATTTACTGCTTAAATTGATTCCTGATTTCTGTCCTCTGTCTAGGTCACTGCATGAATCATTATCAGTACATTGGGAAAGTAGTAGAATACAAAAAGATCCTATTGCTTCTTCCACTGTGGTTTGGGAGACTTTTTTCCTTTATTTTGACAGCCATTCTTCTCCCTAGAAGACAGTACTAGTCTCTGATTCTGGTACTACAAATGGTACTGCTGGAAGGTTTAGTGGTGACAATGATGGCTCCTGAAAGGGAAGGAGCAATGTCTTGTATTGTTAGCTTGGCTGCAGCCTGCACTGGGACATCTTACTGTTCTGAGCTCCTGATATTTCTGACCTTACTCTTTGCCTGTTTTAGAGGTGTTGAGCACAAGCTAATTTGGCACAGCTGTACCCCTTACTATGTAAACACTGGCTCCCTGTTGGCACCTCTACTGTAGCCTTGCACAAAGGAACGTGTCATGTTCAAGTGTGGTTGGATCAGACAGACACAGGGCTGTATGGCAGCACTTTGCCACACTTTCCAAGAGCAGCATGGGGGAGTGGGTAAGAAGACTTGAGGTACGTGCCCTGGTAAAAAGCAGCTTGTACCAGACACCTGACAAACAGGTAAGAAGAGTGCTCTTGTGGGCTGGTAGGAAGACTTGTGAACGTGAGGACAAAGTGAGGATGGTGGGAAAGAGGTAGGTACAGATGGGGTGGGTGAGTGACTTGGAGTGTGGTTGCAGAAGGCTTATTACACAATAGTAAGGTTAATATAATTTATGGATCCTAATCCCTGGTGCTCCACTGAAACCTTCTGGGGTATGGGTTCTAGACAAGTGTGACTGCAGCCATTTGGGGAGGGCTGTTGATGAGTCAGGTGCAATAAAACAAGGAAAGGGGGTTCAAAAAAGTAAATTGAGAACTGCATAAAACCTTTTGACATTCATGATGCTTTCATGGCAGTCCTTACTGCCTTTTGGTTCTTTATTGACCTGTGCACCTGTCTGTCTTGTGATTTTCCTGCTGTGTCATGGATACCATAATCCCAGAGAAGCTGGCATGCCAGGCTGAGGTTTGCCATTTTATGCACTATTGCTTGAGGACTAATAAAACTCGTATCCGGAAATGTGCACTTCTATAGGCAATATATGATGGAGAAAAACAGATATGCATTGAAGCTTGAACTGTGCTGCTTGAGCCATGTTTTGGCTGAATCCTTTCATTTGAAGTAGAAGGATATTGTGTCTATCTTAGGAGCTAAGTATGGGAGAGTGGGTTGGTCCTGTGGCAGCATCAGGCTTGCTTGCATCTTCACTTCTGCAGCTCTTTTGCATGTTGGTTTTGTTTGCTGTCTGAGGAAAAGGTTATTTCTCAGTTGCCCAGCCCCCCAGGCCTTGTTTCCCTGCTGTGGTGAGGGCAGGTCTCCAGGGGGATGGTTCAGACCCCACAGGACACTGCAGGGCCCACAGAGCCCCCCACAGCCCCAGGCTGCCACAGACCTCTGCACACTGACACACCCAGCGAGCACAGTTTGAGTGGTGTCACTGCTTTTGGGGACATCCCCAAGGGCTGCCCAGCTCCTGCTGAGAAGGAAAAGGGTGAGCAGGGCATGGGTGCAATCCTATGGCATTGGCAGCCTTTGTTTTTCAGTGATGTTTGGCCAGCGTGCTGCCATGCCAGTGAGACGTGAGGCAGCGTCATAGCCTTGTGTTCCTGACTTACATCCAGAGTTCTGTCTGGGCTTATTTGTGCCAAAGCTGCTGTCTGAGATAATGGGATTTAATCATAATTTTTCCACGTACATGTGTAGCTGTTTTTACTACATGTAATGTGTACTAAATACATAATTATTTCACAGCTTGAAATGTTTCCAAAGGAGCTATTCAAGACTTTTCTGTAAATAACACACCTTTTAAAACTATAATCAATTCTTAATGTCATTAATGTAATTTTGAGACTTTTCTTACATTTCCTTAAAAAAAGAAAATTACCTCGCCAGTCAGTATTTACCTGAAGAATTAAAATAGTACCATTTTCAGTTGTGCTAATTAGCTTTTTATGTGACCAATTCTGTATTTGCTCATCTGAGATTTGGAGTGAGAGGGATGTTTTCCAGCTTCCCTGAAAGTCTTAACAATCCTCAGAGGAAGAAGTAGCTATAAAAAAAATTCAAATGCGGGAGGATTTAATGATGTGGCAAATTTTACAGTTTTCCCATTCAGTATATGTACAATACTGAACACTAGTGAGTTGGAAAAATCATGGGCAAGCTCAAACTGCTGGAGCAGAGTAAGGGAGGTGAACTGTCACTTTCCAGTGTTAATCCCTTCACTGCCTTCATTTCAGCCTCACTTAATACTTGTCTCTTCTGCAGCTCTCCAAATTTCTTAGAAGCCTCTCTGTTCCTCCTGCCTCTTCAAGCAAGAGCAGCAGATGTTTCCTGTCTGTTTCTGGACGGCTTTGGGGTAGAAATGGTCAAAACTTTGTTCTGTCTTGCTTCTGAATAAGACATTGTGTGAAAAAACAAACCGAGAACCTTGCTCTTGAATGTTGAATACGTAGAAAGGAGGCAGAGTTAACTGGTCTGATGTCACTTCAAGGGATCTTTACATCTGAGAATGTTAAGGCAGAAAAAGCTGTGAATCTCCCTTGTCGAGTTATTGCATAGGTTTCAAAATTTATTCAACACTGTGTTATCCCACTTGTATAATTTCATGCAATAAAGCCCATACAATTAGAGAAAATTCTTACTCCTTTGAAAATATATAATAAAGTTTACAAATCCATAACTAATTTATTGCTTACACACAAGTTATATTCTTTTGTTTTGGCAAGTTCAGTGACAGAAGTCATAAAGGGATTGCCACATTAAAGTTTGGTTCAGCATTATGCCACAAAATGAAAGTCAGGTGAAACAATTCTATTATTTTGAGTAAGGGCTCTAAATTTTCTCTCAATGATCATGATTTTTTCATACTTTAGAAACAGACTAAATTTAAAATTGAGCACCAAATACTGTAAGAAGATTGTAGATTTCAGAACCAGAGCATGTAATCAGCTGTGAAGGATTACAACACATTTTTCTAAAAAAAAATTTAGTTTTCCAAGTTATTAAAAAATTAACACCGACCCTCCCCCCACACTTGGCATGTCAAATATAAACAGTTTGCAATCTGAATGTTTAAAGACTGGTGTGTGCATGCAAAATGTGATTTGTTTTTCAAGTGCACTGTTCAGTACATATTAGTGATCCCTGCAATTTAAACTGACATTTCTCTTTGAGTATATTTTAACCTGTGCTTAATCTGAGGAACACTTGAAGTAGCATAACTGGAAAATGCCACAGGGGCCAAAAGTTTTCTACTCTTTTCTTGTTTAGTTTCTATGTTTGACAGCACACTTTTTGATTTGTCCATTTGGTGTGTACAGGTGACTTGTGCATAGCAGACAAGTGAAATATGAATTTACAATCCCAATGCTTCAAAACCAGGCTGAGAAACAGGTACTGTATTTGAGGATTGTGAGGTAATGTGGGGCTTTGTGATTTATAAATGAGGTCTTGTACCCATAGACATATATCCTTTGCATCTGTTAACTTATTAAGGCAAATATATCACTGCTTGTTATACTTACACCCCTATTTCTTGAAGCATGAAAGTTTTTTATCTGCTAAGGAAGAAAAATTGAAAGGTCAAGACAAGCTACAAACAAGCAGCTGAGCTAGGAGTACATCCATTCCTGATTCTCTTCAGCCAGTAAGCTGAAATACTTGCATGAAACTGTTAAACTCTCTACTTTTAAGCTCTTCTCTCTCATTCTTTATATTTCAAGATGGACTACAGAAGGCATGCTAATGGCAGTCTTAAACATCTATACAGTTACTTCATTGGATCTCAAGGATTGTGGTGGAATCTTATCCCTCTGGATGTTGAGGAGATGCAGAATTTCATTCAAGGTGTTTATTAATTTGAGACAGCTGCTTTAATAGAAGCATCCACCACTTTTGAATCAGAAGCACACTGTTCCTGACAGATATCTCTCTGTCTTAGCATTTTATTCCCCTATCTCTTCCCTATTATTTATTTCCCCTAACTTTTATCTCTCTGGAGTCTTGTCTTTTCTCTCTCCCTGTCGTAGAAAGTATAAAGAGGATATTGTTTTAGCCTTTCTGAGCAATTTTTAGTTCTTACACATAAAAAATGTTTTACAGTGCATTATTGACTTTTGTTAGATTCCTTTTGATAAAATTTCTGCTATTACTATCCAGCACCTCACCAAATTCTGGAGCAGTTGTCTCTTCCATTTTAAAAGACTTTTGAACATCAGAATGTGACATGAACATGTGACCATATTTGAAGATGACATGGTTCAAAATCTGGGGTTTGCACTCCTGAAAAACCAAGTGTCATCTGTGAAAAATCAGAATCCATCTCAGGCTAAGCGTGGCTCTCTGAGTATTCAGATGTATGAAATGGCCATTAATTTGAAAGTTGTATCCACTTATGAAAAGAGAGATGGCTTTGACTGCTACAAACTTTATGGTTGGAAATCTGTTAAATGAATAAAGCTGCACAGAGGAACAGAGGAGTACTGCCTACAAAGGCAGCCCAAAAACTGTGAGCTACCAGCTTAGAGATCTGCTAATTGCTGTTGCAGAATGGGGCTGCTTCTGAAACTATAAAAGCACAATTAGAGGCACAGCAAGCAAATAGTGGATTCACTACTCTTTATGGAAATAGAATATTGCTGAAATGGAGGCTTCTATATCCACACAGAAGAGAATGAAAAATCAGGAAAATACAGACGGATAGCAAAACTCTTGGTTCAGTTTGGAGGAAATCATACAAAAATCCTAGTCTTCCCTGACATAAAGAAGGGAAAAATGTTTCAAGGATGTTATGTGGTTATTATGAAAGAGAAAGGAAGTACTTTTGCCTGTAATTTTGAATTTCTTATATAATAGGGGGTTTTGGTTTTCTAGTTTTTTCATCCTGTCACTATCTTAGATTTAATTATGTTCTGACTTCCTTATATTCCGTTTGGCCTTGCTGGAAATAAGTTAAATGGCATGGTCAGCCCACACATCTGTTACAGAGATTCACTTAGACTGGGGTAGAGGCAAATAGACAAAAATCTGATGAAATCTTTTTTCAGTACATAAAATAACAGACTTTGAAAGAAAAGGTGGAACTACCTGAAAAATGATGCTTGTTCCAAGAACACTGATGGAGAGGAATGCTTGCATTATGAGAGAAAGAAATGTAGCAGCTTTGGCAGCAGAAATGGAGAAAAGAGGCTGATGGAAACAAATTGCTAGATGAAATAAAAAATATTTGGCAAAGAAGCAGAGGAACACATTCTGAAAGAACCCTCAAGCAGCTTACTATCCTTAGAGGCCAATTAAACCTGAATCAGTCAGGAAAGACAGAAAGAGCCCTCCACAGGCTTAATGAAAATTTATATCAGGCAAAATAAATCCTGGAGATTATTGGCATATAAGGTGTAGAATGCTAAGAGAAATAAGCTGGCTTGGCTATTAATGATACCAGGGTGGTATTTACATTTAAAACAAAATATATTTGTAAGGCCTTTGAAGGTTTTCTGTGTCCATCTGTATGTTAACAAAAAATCAGCTCCAGCTGACAAAATAATGTATGTAATGAAGCAAATATGCCCCCAGGTTCCAGCTGCCAAATCACCATTTGAAGCTATCTGAGTAAGAAAAAAATTAGAAAATATCTTCAGAAAATATGCCAGCTAGCCTAGAGAGTGTGTCTTTTAAGTACTTCTAAACATCTTACTTAGCAACTTGTAAAGACTGGTCAGCTTTTGCTTTTGGTAGTTGATACATTGCTTAGCAAGAGCTGGCTGAAGCATCTCTGTTAAATGTCATTGTTGTTCTGTATATTAGCAGGATATAATCACCAACATAGACACAGGTTAGAGAATAATAACTCAAACAAATAGACCAAGTTATGTCTCTCACCCCATGTGTCTGTACCTTGGAGCCATGTAAAGGAATGGCAATTGAAGGATATTTTACTGGCATACCACTTTACATTAAAAGGAAGTTTAAGCAGGAAATCCACGTTTTAATTTTCCCTGTAAGTCTCCCTAAGGAATCAAATACAAAAATAAATTGGAGAGATTTGTAACTTAAAGTTAAAATCAATACTTCTCAAATTTCTGCTCTTCCGATATATAATTTTAGCATCTTCACATAAAGCATAAGCCCCTTGTGCCTGCCATCTTAGCTGTCCTGCAAGTCAGTTGTATTCCAGGCTGATAGACATTACCAGCTCTCTTCTTTCACAGGGTGCTCATATCATAGTGAAAAGTTTCAGATGGACTCTGAATTTAGAAATCTTAAGAGGCAAGATCTAAACCTCCCCAGATTACAAAAGGCAAAAGGAACCAAGGAGTAATTTATATTTGATCTAGAAATAATCATCCAAATTATATTCCGTATCTCACTGTTTAGCTTTCTTAAGGGCAGGGAAAACCTCTGGGTATAGACTCAGTAGAGAAGATTAGTCCTCATCCACAGGATTTTTTTTGTTGCTTGCATAGGATTTCCCATGTTTGCCTTCAGAATTCAATTGCAAAATTTTGAAACATTTCTGAAACACTTCCTGCATGCTTTAGGGCAATCCATTTTATTCCTCTTTCTCTATATCTATCTGACTTTGTTCTCATGATGACCAGTAACACATGGCAACAGTACAGCTTTTTATACATTTACCAAAGCAGCAGTTTTCCTATAGAACTAGAATAAGGACATTTATATCCATATATATATATATATATGAAAAAGTATGAATATGAAATATATATTAAAAGTGTATATATATATTTATATATATATAGTGTATATATATAAAACTTGGGTGGCAAGGAATAATTTCGTTCCTGAGATATAAATTTGAAAGGGAAATTCTTAAGGCCTGTTTATCATTTATTTTTATGTTCTCATTAGAATTAAAATACCAAGTGATTGCAAAATATTCAGATCCAGAAGAGATTGTTATTTTTATCTTATTCACTCCTCCAGGAGTCCCATGCTTGAATTCAAAGGAAGAAGATCCCAATTTGGGCCTTGTTTATTTGTTTCTTTTACTCTGCAATCTAAACAGTTCACCTTTCCTTTTAGGCCTCATCACAGAATTTCATAAAGACCAGGACACAAAATTCCTTGGGAAAAACAAAGATGCAGAGGAAGACAGTGAGTATTTATTAAGGGGAAGCAAGGGTTAAGGCCTGGGACTGCCAAACAGCTGGAATATGTTAGTTTTTCAGGAAGGCAGCCTGGAGAGGGAGTGTGAACTGCCAGCAGGTGGCTGGGAATGGCTGGAGAGCCCAGTGGTGGGACTGGAAGAGAGCTCTGCCCCTCACTGAGATGACTCGGCCAATTTCAGCCTGTTTTTCTCGGTAACAGGGGACTTTTGTCAAAGCCCATTACAGTAAATATAGCGTTTCCCTTAAATATCACAGGTTCTGGATCTAACCCTGCTTGTTTTGACAGTTTTTGTTTGCTCTGCCTCTTAAAGCTTTACCTTGTTCTTCCTCAGATGAAGAAGAAAGAGCTGGTTGGCTGCTAGGCAGGCTTAAGGGGTGAGACACCGACGTGTCCCTTGTGAGACGGCCTCCAGCTCGAGCAGACACTGTTTGGTTCAGAGAAGCTGCAGCAGACAAGTGTGGGAAGAAGGGTCTGCTGGGCTTTCTCTGCCTTCTGCAGCAAGGAAAGCTCTGCTGAGAGAGACAGCTGCTCCCCCCACAGCTGTGCTTTGCTGTGGTTTGCAGCACTGGTCGATGTCCTCCAGGAGTCCTTGTCATAAAATGGGCTTTGCTGTAGGGTACAAACACAAGAAGCTGGCCCTGCTCCAAACACCTTGCGGTGCAGGTGCAACCAGGAGCAGAAGAGCCAATGGAAGTGCAGGTCTGGGAGCACAGCACTGCAGTTTTCTCAGCATTTAACTGACACAGTGGCAAAAAACCCAAAACAACGCAAAACAAAAAACAGATGAACAAAAGAAACCCCACAAAAACAAAAGCCACAAAGAAAGTTTGAAGGAAGGATTTGAAGATAACAAGATCCTGCACAATTATTTCTGAAAATCTCCTCCTGAGCACGAAGAGCAGTGTAGCTGAGATATGTGTGTTACTCTTTGACCATCCAACAGGATGGCATTTGGCAGAACTTGAAGAAACTGAGATGGTAAGAGCTCGGAGAAGACTTCTATCTATATGGATGGTTGGGAAAAACATTACCTCATGTGCTAAGCAGCAAGGCTCTGTATTTATTGTATACAGCTGTTAGGAGAGGACCTGTAGAGATGTCTAAGTTGAAGATATCTGAATTATGTGTTTGAGGGATTGGCAGAATGGTCGTATTATGACAGGAGACCTTGTGCAAGGTTAACTTGGAGAGAGAGAAGGGTGAGGATAGTAACAGCTCTGTGGTGTTTCAGCCTCAATGATATTCAGTGACCCAGAGAGAGCTGTCAGACAAAGGATGAGAATGTATGTACTGAGAGATGCGGGTGTTAGGGAACTGAAGCACTTTGTGTTGGCATGTGTACACTAGAAGGATTTATTTTTGAAGTCAAAAGAGGCAATATCTGGGGTTGGAGGAAACACTAACCAAAGACAGAGTCCCAAAGAAGTTGCAATGTAGGTGTAAGATTAGAGACTTCAGATGCAGACAGAGGAGCATGAGGAAACAAAACACCTGACAGAAAGCTGGCAAACTGGAGGGCATAATCACAGGAATTTATCCAGAGTCCCTGCAAGGGCAGGCAGGTATTAGAAATAAAAAAAAAATGTTAAATCCCAGTCAAGAAAGACCAGTACACCAAGAAGAGTATTGCTGACTGTTGAGGTCAACTCAGATGGTGTACCTCAGAAAAAATTCAGACAGAAGAGATGGAAACAAGTTTAGAAAGTACATATCAGCATCATACAAAGGTGAACATACTGGGGGCTGGTGGTGGTTAGGAAAATGTTCTACAGAGAATATAAGAAGGCTTTTTACAGACAGAATATCTTAACATTTGAAGGAACAAACGGCAGCTAGAAATCCAATTCCCTCATAAATCAAATACTCATCATTAATGAAGTCTCCTGTACATCATTACATGGCTATACCCTTGCTGGTAAATTTTGTTGTGGCTTTGGTACTTTTCCAGAGTAGTAGGTAAAATGTTCAGATTTTTGCCGAGACTCAGCACTTATTAATCATGGTGTTTTGCTAATCATAAATCCACTTTCTTCCAGCTTATATTCTTATAAGTGGACAAAAGATATTCCTTCTGAGAATTAACAGAGGTGTCAAATAGAAAATATGGTTGAGAATTAACAGTTGTTTTCATTACAACTAGCCAAAATTTTTATTCCAAGATACGCTCAGTTGAAACAATAGCACAATACTCCCAAGAACTGTACTAATCTAATAGAGGCATTGGCTATCTAAGAAAATATTCAGTACAGATTGCTTTCTAAGAGAAAGACCCAGAGACCTATTAAAAAATAATTTTGGCAAATACAAAATGATAAACTGCTTGGCACTTCTGATCAGGCAAACTACTGCTTTAAACTTATGTATGGATAATGAAGTGGCATAGGAGCTTTCATGACAGTAAGATAATAAATACTGACATGGATAAATTGTCATGAGTTGAACAAAAAAATCCCTGTCAAATTATCATTTTGATGAGGATGGTGCATTTGATTGTAATGAAAACAAATGTGCTGGTGGCTCCTTGCAGGCAGTAAATTTGCTGTCCAAGATGACAGAGTTAGTTCTGAGAAACTTTTTAATTGTTTTATCCACATAATGGCATACTGATCACTTATATGTCACTGGGCAAGGAAATAATCTTGACAACAAAAGCTAAATTTCATACCACAGGTACCACTTTTATATTTAATTCTTTATTTGTGGCAGAACAAATGAAAATAGTTGTATAGCATAATGACTGGCACAGTGGGATCCATATTGTCCATGTGTTTGAGCTGGATGGGAGCAGATACAGAGAGTATGCACAGATACATGACTTGTGTTTAATACAAAAAATAGTGTGGCTCTCTAAAATATTTCCCTTGAACTGCTCAGAGGGTCTGCAAACGATAAATGGTTTCACTGTAGTTCACCAGGATTGCCCCACTCAGCAGGTGCTTGTTGCATTTTTCTCTGCCACCCATCTCCATGACCACTGTGGATGCAGTTGTAGCATTTAGAGTTTCATTCCCAGATTTATCAACCTTCCAGAGTTATTCAAGTGGGGAGTAAAAGTGGCTGGATGATGGTACTGCATCAACATTTTGTGTGCTGTTTGAAACGGAAACAGATCTACTTGAATATTTGTTTAATGGCTTAATTAGATCTGGTGAAATCTTTACTTGGGGGGTTGCACTGGGCATCCCCAAGCTCAGTGCATGAAACATGAAAGCAGAGGAGTCTGTCTTGGGTTCTTGTGAGCAGCACCACATCAAATAAAGAGCAGTGGCTTGAAGGGCATAGCCTATTGATCGTGCACCTGAACTAAATCTGTCATGTTTTTACCAAAGTTATGAATTTGAAACTTACAGGTGGTCATGCAGTTCATAAAAATTATAAGAATCAAATCACCCTAGTTTCAAAATCTGATGTTAAAAATTTAAGTAGCTAAGTGGCATGGGTTTTTTATACACTGCATACTATTCGGAAAATGAATATATTTTGGATTACATGTATAGAGAAAAAGATACCGTTTGATACCTTATTTCACTGAATATTTCAGACTGTTTTCTCAAAACCACAGGTATATTTATATTTATATTTATGTTTATATTTATATTTATTATATTTATATTTATATTTATATTTATATTTATATTGTTTGCTTATGCTATACCTTTTTTTGGTTTTAGTAATACCAGAAGACAAAGAGACTGACCAATTTCTTTGTCATTTAGCATGTTACATTGCTACTGAAACTTTTCAACACTGAACATTTCACTGATTCCCTTTTCTCTGCCATCTGTCTGATCTGGCCTCTTTCCAAATAATGCTGCTTTCCCAGTGGATAGGATTGTCCTGGTACAAGAGTTTTCAGTCAGGGTAAGGAAAATTCACATTATGTTCAGTTGCTTCTTTGATAGTGCATATAAACATTGAATGACCATATACACTTACAGTTTGTAGGTTCCAAGATGCACACTAAAAGTACCTGTTTGTCATGAACCCTGACTTGTGCTCTATTTTATTGAAAACCTGACACTGTCTGTTAAAGATATTTGGTTCTCTGTCATTATGTTCTGTGTAAGTTTGCTTATTTTGACAATTACTTTTTTACAGTATCTGAAGAACAGATGTTTTGAGGTTTGGTTGTCTGGGTAAAAAAATGTAAAGTTCCAGATTATACACAACATTGTAGAAATGTTAATTCAGCATTTTGGAAATAATTGTCTTATGTTAGATGTTCAACATGAAATGTCTTAGGAAAGGTAGTGTATTTTAGAAGTTGGGCACTTACGCATGTGCCATTTAAGGGACTGTCAAGTTGGGTACAAAATCACAAATCTCTTCTTGGCCAATATCCTAAGAAGTTTAGATTTATTTAAATTCTATACTGTGGTCATATATTGCTTTATGTATTACATTACATCATATCCAAGGACATCAACAGAGAAATTAATCCCACAGATCTAAGAAAATGCAATGCAAATTAAAAATGCATATGAGAAAGCATTGTATTTTTATGTACACAGGTGCATTAACTGTTGAAAAGGTGAGGAGGTCTCATTTCACCTTCTTCCTTTGTGCTAGAATAACTTTCATGCTAGTAATTAAATAGTGTGTTTTATCATGAGCAATTGTAATAAAAACCTACCAGATACTGACAACTTCTTTTAGGAGGAGCATATTACATTGTATTTTGAACTATGAGATCATCTCTGCCCAGTGTCAGAATTTCTTGTTGAACAATTAACTCTGAGTGTCTCAGAAGATATTTCAGAAGCTTCACTCTTTCTTTACGAGAGAGCAGATGTTGCACAGTGTCTTAGGTTACCTGTAGTCCTGGTTTCAAGAAGGGATTTTCATCCATTCAGCTGAAAGAGCAAACCTTTGGCTTTCAGGATCTATCGCTGTGTCAGAGTCGCTCCCAGCTCCTGAGGAGGATCTTGAAAGAGCTGAGAGCTCCAGGGTTAGCCCTGAGCGCTGCTCGTGCTGGGACGAGACGCTGGGGGCTCAGCCCATGGTTTGAGAGCACACGCGGAGGGTGAGGGAGAGCTGCCATGGCTGTTCAAGGCTCCCCGAGGCCGTAACTTGAAGACTTGCATTTCATTTACACAAAGGCCCTTTTCCAGCGCCCTGGCAGCACAAACATTGCATTTCCTTAACCTGTTCTGAACTGCAAGTGTGGGAGTAGTGAATGCAAGCATGTCTTCATCTTTTGACCTGTGCTGCTGCACTGAAAGAATGATTGGTAACTGGCAAAAGGAGAGTCAGGAGTGGCAGAAATCAAGGCAGCCAAGGACAGCAATTTTGCTCCAAAGGCGGATAGAATTGATAAAACTCACATGTTAAAAAGCTTTCTACTGAGTTTCTACCTTGATAATTCAAAAAGTCTCCCAGGAGAAATAGAAAACATTCATTTTCTGGATTTCATCTGGCATTTCAGAAAGTATATTTTCTACCTCAGTGCAGGTTTCTATAACAAGAAAGCTCTTTCTCATCTTTTGGGAGTAAACAAGTTCAGTACATAATGCAATTGTTTTTTAGTTTATTTATAAGTTTATAGTTTTTCTAGTGTTGCTGTGAGTTATTATTACACCATTTGAAATATTTTATTTTTTCCCCAGTGATCAGCATTCAACGTAACTGTCTGGAATTGTATCTGGATTCCATTTTGTGCAATTATGATATTGGTTTACCATATTTTCTTTACTAAGCAGACACTCAGCACCTAACTCAGTGTGCAGGGTATAGCTTTACAGCCAGGTGATAGTTATTACTCTGGTAAGCTATTTGGAAAAAAAAAAAAACACCAGACTTTAACTTGCATGAAAATGAACATATTCTCATGTAAATTCCTGAAGAGGAATCTGACAGATTAACAAGTATGAAAACAGGGAGCCTGCTCTCTTCACCAAAATTTGCCCAAAGGCTGGGAAGCAGCAGAATTACTGGATAATATTAATATCTTGTTTTTGCTGTGAAACAGATGTATGCTGCCAGAGCTTTCTCCTTTGGGGAAAAAAGGAACACAAAACAACAACAAACACACTGACCCTCTCCCCACCCCAAACGTAGCATGTTATATATGTTAGATATAAATAGAGTGTGATTGTTTTCAAACTGCAGCCAGCAAATTTGCCGTCAGTTCTTGTGACATGAGAATCAGGCCTTGTATTTAATGAAAGATTCACTGTTATTTAATTACATGAATGTTGTCAGAAAACAGTCTTTCTGACCAGAACATGGAAATAGGGTTGTGATGTTAAGTATATTGTTTTGTTGCAAGTAGTGTTTTTTGGATTAACACTGTTGACCCTGAGCCCTGTTTCTGTAGACTCGGTTGCTAAAAATAGGCTCATGCATGGAATTTATTTTAAAATGTTTTGGGTTTTGTTTTATTTTTTTTTAAGAGATAGGGGTTTGGAGAGGGCAAAATCTGGATCATAGTACTTGTAACAAATCAAAAATGTTTACTAATGCTTGTTGCTTTTGTAGACTTTTAATTTCTACATTAATCTGAGAACTGATTCATCTGTAGCACTGGATTTATCTTATTGTTCTATTGTTCCTGGCTGTGTTTAGACCATCATCGCTCCGAATGCCAGTTGGAAGGGGGACAATTACTGCCAGTGATCGTACTGCCTCTGCACACCTGGGTGAGTGTGCTTGCTCCATGAGGAGTCTATGAATGAGAGACTTCCCTTTGCATTAGAGTCTTCTTCTAGTAGAGATGTGCTGCGTGGCAGCTCTAATAATAGCCCCAAAACTATTGTCTGAGTGGTCTTGTCTCCTTGTTCATTTCCTTCCCATGGCAGCATCCCTGCTGTAGGAGCTCTCTGGAGGACAGCTGCAGCCTGACCCGCAGTGTCTCTGCCTCCTGTGCTCCTTGTTGCCCCCCCATGGCAGAGCTGTTCATCAGTTTGAGGTGCCTCAGCAGAGCTGCCATACATCCTAAAAGCTGGCCATATGAATGGCCCCTTCAAAGCCAGGAGGACCACTCAGACTGGCTAAAGCTCAGCATGTGGGTAAGCATTTTTAGTACAGGTCTTCCTCTTTTGGAAATGACAGTGCGGATTTGTATTTCCAAATGCTTTGAAAGGGAAGCCCCTCCCACATCTAGAGCCATCCACAAAAATATTCTGGATAGCAAAGACAGCAGAACATGTCAGTCATGCTATCCTTGCACTACTCAGACATCTGTGAAAATTTCATGCCTCTGTGAGCAGATTCTCCAAAGGGTTGAATTTGGCTGCGTGTCTTCGAGCGCATGCTTCCATTTTCCCTGCTGTGCCTGGCTGTTAGATGTTTTTAATTGTCCTTGGTATTTGGGGGGGGAAAAAAAAAGCACAAATTAAATAAAATGTATAAATAACAGGAGAGGGCAGGCTTAAACTGGCAAAAAGCAAGAAAAACAGACTGGCTGTAAACCTGGAAAAGCTGTTCCCAGCTCCTAGTGCGTGCAGGAAATGCAGCACATATGGCACATGGAATCACCTGGAGCTAGGCCTTGCTGTTGCACCTTGGCACAGGACAGCAGGAACAAAGCAGAGATGCAGATTGTAACCCTTAGTGGCCTGGTGTCTGGGAGGGATCAGCTTAAACCTCTTCTTGTACTTGGCTTCCAGTTCTCAAATATGAGATGTTAAAAATAGAATCATTCCTGAATGATCCCTTTTGTACTTAAACATGGATATCAGTGCATTTTTGTTGATTAGAAACTTTCAGTATCATTCTTTCTAGTGTGTAGGAAATACATATGAATGTAATTGTACCCTTTCTTATGGAAAAGTTGAATTTTATTATAATGACACTTCATTTATGATGCTCCTTGCAAAAGCTGTTTCTGATATTATGCTTTTAAGTGAGCTTCTCAGTGTTCCTTGTAATCATTAATGAATCAGACGTTAGATAAAGACAGTGTAGGTATGGCAGCATATCATTATACAGGGGAATAGAGTGAAGCTTGAGGATGTAAATATTTACTACATCTTGCACAATGTTGAGGAAAAGATAGCTCTAAGGGTAGGATGATGTTTTTTACTGTTCATAGTGTGCTCATCATAAAAAGAACCCTTAAAAAATTCAAACCTTTCTGAACTTTTGCTCAACATTGGCAAAGGATTTTGTCTGGAAAGAAATAAAAGAAAATTAAAAGAAAAAACTCAGAACATCTGATATTGAGTATTTGTTCTGTTTTTTTTTTAAATTAATTTTCTTAAAAATATTTCTTTTTTTTTCTTTCTTTGGTTTTTGGTTAGTTGGGTTGGGTTTTGCGTTATTTCTTTGGTATTTTTTGGCATTTTTCATTTATTTGGAAAAAGAAGAAGGATAAAAATCTTCACAATGATAGAAAATACTTGCAGATTGATGCCAATCCATGGGATTTGATTCATACAAGAGATTCTCTTTAAACCCCAAAAGCTGCTACTTCTGCCTCCTTTCTGCCCCAGAAATTTGTTTCCCTTGTTCAGTTTACTCTACCACAGATCATGTTGATACCACTAAATATGTGCCCTGTTATGCTGATGCACATGCATCTCTGCTCAGTTTGTCTGTCAAAACTTAAATGTTCTTCTGTATTTCATGCATTTCTAGAACAAAATGGGTATTAATTATCATGCATCAAGCACTGAAAAGCAAAACAATTTTTACTCTTTTTTTTTACAGGGGCATCTTCACTATCACAGGCTGATATTGTACAGTTATATGATTAACTGGAATCTTATGTTCAGAAATAGAGAAGTGCCAAGATTCCAAAGTTGTGAGTATAATTATATGTGTTTTTAGAAATTGAAATGAGCTTATGCAGAGATTTTCAAAATAGACCTAGAAGAAGGAACAGGAAATGTCCAGCAAAGTGTATGCATTCAGAAGTTTTAGGAATATTTTTTATATTTAAAAGACAACAATTACTTGGAACCCTAGAAAAGGCAGCAGCTGTTACGCAGTGGAACTTTTCTTCTGCACTAATATTTTCTGTTCAATAAAATTTCTGAAATGTTGCTGTGTACTGGGGTAATCACGTTAATATTTAAGCTGTATACACAATTAAATACAATTTTACATCCTGTATTTTTTAAAAAGTAGTGGACTTAGGAACATAGTGTAGTCAGTGATGCATTAATTGTCAGAAAAACGGTATATATGTTCACTTGAGACAAGGAAAGCTAGAATGTTCTGGCTCTAATTAGCAGTTACTGGGGGGAAGGACTTTGCTTTTAAAATGGTTTGTTTGCAGAGGTTGAAATTTGATTAATGAAAATTATCCCATTATGATATTGTGGCTGTTTAAAAAGTGGTTTTAGTATGGTGGAATTGGTTTCAAAGTCAGCTGGAAAGAACATTTAACTACAAGCACGTGAATTGAGCTGTCTCTCCCTGTGCAGAGTGATCTTAACAGCCACAGGTTCTGAGCTCTGCACAGAATGCTTCAGACCAGAAGTTCTACAGCTGTTTTAGTTCTTTTTCTCCTCAGCTTATATATGCTGTGGCAATATAAGGCTTTTGGATCAAAGCTGAATTGCATTTGAGTGCCCTGAAGCAGAGAGCAGAAGAACTTGTATCTTGAAATTAAACACAGGTTGGATTTTCAGTGAAGGTGTTTCAGTGAAGATTTAAATTCTTGAGTCTGATCCTAACTGTTGCAGTCTCACTTTTGTGTTTGCTCTGAGTTTGTGACCTGGTGCCAAGTAATCCTCTCTTCAGGACGAAGTCACTACCCTGCCAGGTTTGCATTCTATAGCATTCACCTTTTTTGCTTTTTGTATTTATTACAATTAGATTTACATGTTATAACTGTGTTGGGGGTTGCCTGAATTAGGGAAATGAGTTTTGATAGCTTAATGGAAGAAATGGAAGTGAAGAACGGCTGATTAATTGAAATTTCCCACCTTAAATCCCAGGGATGGGGGGAAAAATTCTCAGACATGGCACTCTGAAGGGGGCAAATAGGGGACAAATATGTGATTTCACATACCCTCAAATTCCTGATTGAGTGCTCTAGTTTTTATGTGATAGAAGATACAAGAAGTTGCCAACACTGATGCTCTTTTAGAAACAGGATTTACAGAAGTAAAAATGTTTTAGCTAGCCTGAACTGTTTTCTAAGTGGGCAGTTACTTTTTGGTTGTCTCAATGTGCATTTTTTAGCACACTTATTTCTGGGGTAAAAAACCCAGAAACATCTTTCAGTGTTAGTGACACATGAATGAATGAAGCCACTGATAGTTACTGAAGGCACTTTTGCTGAAGTAGCCAAAATCAAACATTTTATTGGTGAAAGAGAATAGAAGCAGCTTTGATGTCTCAAACTCTTGTGCTGCTCCCTAAAGCTTTTCACACCAGCTACTCATCCCAGCTGGAGAAAACAGCACTTGGGAGTCAGAGAGCAAAAGTGTTCAGGGAAGAAGTTTATTCATGAGGGAAGGGTTTCATTGATGTTGGAAGGCAAACACAGAAAAGTAAACACAGCCCACTGGATTACAACAAGTTTGTAAATACAAATGTTGTAACATTCCCATAGAACTCTCTGTCGAGGCAATTGTTACATTAAATGTATTGTGTTGTTTTAATATGATCACATTTTTCTAAGTTACATGCCTTTTTCATTTTTTGTGTGCTTTACTTACAAAAGTTGTTTGAAGTTAGTGAATAGTAACACTGAGAGACATCAAAGTTTCAGAAGAATATGGAAAAGAGGTGTTACAATTTAGATGAATCAGTCATTATTACAGTGTTTTGGGATCTGCTGGTTTGGCTTCTAAGGTGCATTCAGAACACCATCTTGTGGCCTAAGTTTCCAGTAAAGTGTTGCAGTTGTGAACCATTTTCATACCTCTCACAACAGTGCTGAGAACTGAGACACCTCAAACTCCCATGAATGCAGGGCAAAGCTCCCACTGAGCTTTGCAGAAGGGAGAGGAAGGGTCATCAGTGGCTTCTGTGAAGTGCAATGAGGTACTGAGAAATGATCTGTATCCATCTGAATTGCTTTTGTTCATTATACATGGAGCAACCCCTGAGCAGAGGAGAGAGAATATAAATGAAGTATTTATTTAACACCAAGGTGCTAAATTTTAGTTGGCATATTGTAAATAAAAAACTGGCCTTTTGCTAGGGCATTGACATACTACCTTTCATTCCTTTCAGCTTGTCTTTTTAGACTTTCTGTTCTTTTTATTCATGCAAAATTGTCAAATTGTAAACACCTCTCTATTGACAAGATACATTTATGTCAGTAGTGAAAGTGTTGGCATGAAAGGCTAAATAATGTGGACAAACATTTCTGAACTATTCTAAAATATCTCTTTTCTGACTATTCACAGCTATGGGCTAGCAGATAAATTCTCATCATTCATAGATAGCAACTTCTTAGTTCTTTTGCAGAGGAGCTGAGATGAGAGGGTTGTATTTTGCCATATGCTCTTACTGTCTTTGAAGCGTTTCTTTATGTCTTGTTTGAGAGTTCCATAAGATGGAGAACACCAGAATTGTTCCTCAAAAAAAGAATAGTGCAGTTTTCCAGCATTGCCCTCCTAGTCAAATTTCTTGTAACTATCTCTATATAAAATGATATACAAGGACAAATGAAGGAGGTGAGGTAAGAGATTTATAACTGAAACAATGCCAGCACACTCTACCTGTACCAGATTCTGTCATGCATTAATAATTTGGCCTCAACTTCTTGTAAGAAAAAGATCCATATTTTTCTGTTCTTACAGTTTACTCATAGGCTGTTACTGATAGGCTGACTGAAGGCCAGTCAAGCAAAGATATAGATATGTATTTATATATATAGAGAGAGAGAGAGACAGATTTATAGATACAGATATATATGTATAATGTTTTTATGTATGATGAGAAATAAAGTGCTTATTTTTGCTTTTAATGAAGCACGAAAAGAAATATTTTTGATTTATTTATACTTTCTTTTAGCAGCACAATCTTTATTTGATTTTTTCAGAATGTTTAGCTCTCATGTGACACTTCAGGCACTCCTGTACTATCCCCATTTCTTTTTATTCTATTGAGGAAACTACTTGTTTTAGCAAGGCTACTTTCAATGCTTGATCATGTGTGAATTGACAGAACAACTTACACCACATTCTCATTCCTTTTATTCTGTAGATTTTTGCCTGTGCAACTTGCAGTAATTCCTATGAAGCTGTCACAATCTGTTCTATCAAAATTACTTACAGCTCCTGTTGTTCAGGGATCGTTGAGATGATGGATTGCTATGGTCTCTCTTGTTAATGTGTGCTTAGGGAGTCCTTCATTTACACAATAGACTTATTCAATTTTTGGTGAAATGTGATTATTGCTCTTGCACAGAAGACACATGCTGCATCTAGATATGGCTTGCTTATTTTTTAAAGAAATTGTATAAAAATAGGATGTCCCTCCACAAAACTCTGCTTTTATCCTTACAAACTGATTGCCTTTACCTTGCCATTGGAAGGACTGACAATTTCATATAGTACTGGACTGTTAATAACAGCTGGCAAGAAGTCCAGCTGCAACAGGGGCAGATTGAAGCATGACTGGTGGCTCAGGGTGCTGGAAAATTCACTGAGAAGTGTATTCCTGTCTCCATCAGCTCAGCTATGTGGCAGAAGTATGGTTAGAATAGTCCAGTTCTGGCTGTGGAGTTGTGTATGAGAAGATTTTAATATTTGAAGGTATCAGGTAGCTTGAACAACTATAGTCTAAATCTAACTGATTTTATCTATAACATTTTTATTCAACCCTTTTTAATGAGAATGATGTTGACTTTTAGAACTTTTTCATACTAAGATGCTCTTTTGATGTTATTATCTTGGTTATAATGCCATTTCTTGGTAAGCCATCTGTGCTGTGAGTGAGCAGTGGTGGGCTGAGGATCTAAAACCGAGGCAGGAAAATAGAGAAAAAAATTCTGAGTGTAATCCTGTGAGTGTTTGTTTCTGCCTCGCTTCCTCTAACGGGACTCTCATAGCAGTGGGCTGTGCCCACTTATGTAGTAGCTCATAAGGCTGAGCCCTCTGCTTGTGTCCTGGACTAAGAGCAATGCAGGCAGATCCTGGGAGCTGCTTTTTTCATAAGATAATCAGCTGTATCAGCTCTGCTCAGTGCACCTTGTGCAGGATCTGTTATTTAAGCTTTTGTAGTCTCAGTTGTACTTCTAGCTTCGACTGGGCATGTGAAACCACATACCTTAGAGAAAGAAACTAAATAAACGGATTGTATCATTCAATTTCAGGGGATTTACCCACCCTGTCTTGTAATTTTTCCTTACATGAATAATTTTTGTTTACACGTTCTTAATTTGAATGGGTTTACTTGCATTAGTGATAATGTGAGTAGCAGGTACAGGATTAGTTCCTTTATTTGTCAGTGGTGTCAAAAGCAATAGAATATACAATAATTCGGTTACATTTTCAATTATAATCTGAAATTAAAGAGCTTTATTTTGGAGCTGTTGCTCTGAATAGCAAGTATTGATATTTGTAATTGAATTCTGAGATAGAACTTTCCATACATTTGTAATGCAGAAAGCTCTCTCATCATGTGAGATTCACTTGGCAGATGAATGGTCACCACTTAGCAACAATATTAAATCCTGCATTTCAAGAGTCAAAAGGACTGGAAGCTGCTTCTAAGGTAAAATATTTAATCTATTTCACACCTCAAAATTCTATAGTGTGAAATTATTAGGTTGAGAAACATTTTGATAAATATTTGAGTACGTGCTGTGATTAATTTGTATTAGAATTGTACTTTGAACTAGTGTAATTCATGTTGGTAGGACACCTGAGGAGGCAGGCCTTGATCCTGAAAAAGGCTCCAGGCAAATCTCCAATGAAAACTTAGCTGCCTTGAGCAATTTTCAGGACTCAGAGGTAAAATTTGATATAGTGTGAATGGGTGGCGGGATGAAAATAAATCATGCTGCAGCTAGCCTGTTTTTCACAGCTACAGGTTTGGGGGTTTTGCTCTCCTTTTTTTTTTCCTTCCATTTTTTTTTTCCTTTTTTAGTTTTGTACTTTCACAGCTTGATTTTTAAAGATTTATTTAAATTTGGTTCACGTGCAGCTTTTAGCCTTCCTGTAATTAAACAGCAAATGTTGGGAAACTAATAACTTGGGCAACTATTCTTTTTTTCAGCATCCAAGACATTTATTGCTGGATAAATACTATCCACTTTTATATAAAACTTTCTTTCACATGGAATAAATGTGTCCTCAGTAAAAAAAAAGTGGGAAAAGAAAATGTGAAAAATATGGACAAATAAGATTTATCTCCTTAGCCTCAACTAAAATCAGTGTTAACTTGTTTAGAACACAAGCTTGCAATAGTTTGAAGACCAGGGAGATGGAGATCACACCAGTCATTGTGGCTGCAAGTCACTTTGTGTGCAGGGACAGACACTGACCCTGACTCCAGTCACAGCT
Source organism: Drymodes brunneopygia (assembly GCA_013400955.1). Lineage (NCBI taxonomy): Eukaryota > Metazoa > Chordata > Aves > Passeriformes > Petroicidae > Drymodes > Drymodes brunneopygia. The sequence goes on along the minus strand of VZTZ01028730.1, from coordinate 1,039,215 downwards.
TATTTGACAAAGAAGCAACACCAGACAGTGAATGCAATCCTGTTGTTTGCTCACAGTAAGTGATACTGCAGGAACCACCTCTCTCAAACACAGGATGCAAAAAGTTTTTTGCTTTAAGGTACATTTAAGGCCATTTTGGAATCTGAAATATCTTCTCCATGGTCAGCTTCCTAACAAGTCTGAGAAGGTGACTCAGGACTCTGCCAACACTTTGATCACTGAAGTGTTCTGGACCACAGCAGCAGTTGGCTGCCAGGGTATACATGATATAAGATACTTCCATTGTTGATTACAGTAGGTATTTCTAATGTTCAGGTTTATGTTTTGTAAAATGCTGGATTTGCTTTAAAAGCAAATGTAACAAACAGTGAAAACCTGCTGTCGTCAATTGTACTAGAGATTGTAGCTATGTGAGAATTGGCTTGATGTCAGGAATGAAAAATGGGTACAAAAATACCCAGGTTTTGAGAACCTGCCTTTAGAGGCACATGAACAAGGAGGGGAAAAGGGACGTATTTTTAGATGACCAAAGAGTAACAGCAGATTTTAGTCCTGTTGAAAAGAACACAAGAATAAGATATAGATGAAGGGGTTGTGAGTCTAAAAGCTCAGCTGTTTTTCTTAGTTGTATCGGATGGTCTATAAGAATACGTTATTTTTTCAGACAAAGCTTCCTTGTCTTGTACCTGTAGACACCATGGCTACTACTTAAGACACCTAAAGACTGTGAAAGAAAAAGGAAATGAGATATGAAATATCACAGAAATAGTTTGACATTCTTGTAGAAATAGGGGTTCCTGCTGAATGAACAATAGACAGTCTGGTGGAGTTAGATAATTGTCTTAGCATCATTAATAGCTTCAGTTAGAAGAGAGGATTTAGGAAATTGAAGATGATATGTCCAAATACTGAAATGAAGAACAAGATTTGCATGTTTTTGATCAGACTCATTCATTATTCAAGTCGCATTTTCATCTGCAATAGACGAGAGAAGACCACCATAGACTGCAATGATAAAAGCAAGGGCAAAATTTGACTGTGACTCAGGGGAAAATGACTAATCTTTCCTAATTTGTACTGAATCTTGACATGTAGACCTCAAATATTCTAATTTATGTGAAAATGTTTTCTTTGGTCCCTCAGCTATTGAAAGTTGTAATAATGCAAGACCACAAAACCAGAAGAAGCTTTTAAAAGCTTAATCTTCTAAATAAGTGATTCTAAACTCCAATTATACCCACTAGACCCCGTATTTTCTGAGTTGCCAGGGAGTTAGCCACAAAACTCACATTAAAGTCAGTGGGAGTTACTAAAATCAGTGGGACCTGTAGGCCATGATCCCATATAAGCTCTGTAAGTTTCTAAGAAAATAGCAATCAAAATAGTGGTGGAAAATATAAAGTATCAGAGTAGATGATATATGAGTAAATGAGCCCAATATCTAACAAAATGAAAAACATGATGGAAAAGAGAAGGTGGATGAAAAAGAGATGGTTGAGTACACTGAGTTATGTAAGACTCTAAAGGAGCATTCTTAGGGTTTTAGGAAATAAAATTTCCTGAGAAGCTGAGGGCAAATGGAAAGAAAGCCATCAGGCAGAATTGTTGTGAGGAACAGCTTCCTGCTGAGACAGAAGAGGTTTCCTTTCAGTGCTGTACAAATGCATCCCAACAAGCACAAAAAACAAAAATAGATGCATCATAAAATCAAGAGTAAGGAGGGGTTTATATAAGCATACAAACATACCACATGTAATGGAAAAAGGACAGAATAAAGGGAGAACTGTGGGGGGAAAAGGAAAATATGGGAGAAAATGGACATTGCACAGTGGTTGAGGAAGAAAGCAGAGAGCTGACAGGATAAGGCTGCCTGAGAACCATGGGAAGTGTGTACTCTCTCTGTTCAAGAAGGATGATGCTGATCAAAATAATTTGTGCAGGGAGAAACTAACTCTGCACAACATGGATTTTTTTATCCAGCAGTTATGTTCAGCAAAATAACTCACTAGTTCCATAAGAAGTATTACAGTAAAGCATAGGACTTACTCTGATATAAATGTTGTAGATTCTCTAATTCATTGAGATTTCTAAACCTGTTAGAAAGTTTCAAAAGAAAGAGAGGGCCATTACTACCTGTATTTCTTTTAGTTCTACAAGATGCAGGTGCTTAAGACTCTTATAAAATCTCACCCAAACAAAAATGGAGAAAAGCTCTCTCCTCAAAAGCTGCTATTTAGGAATGGTCTTCCAGAGAGACAAGGAAATAAATATAAAGAAAAAGTTGCTGATAAAAACCATGTTTGAAACATTAGGGAGAAAGCAAGGTTTTGTAATGGATAAGGAAGAATGATAAATATCACCAAACAAAGCTCACTGACTGCTCATACCCATGCAACTGTTGAACAGAAGAATGTTATTTTATGCTCTTGGTGAGACTGGGCCATAATTTCAGACTCTAGAGGAAAACCAAAGTTAATTGAAGACAAAGTACTTACTCTGTAGAGCTACACAATGGATTGTACTGCCAAATGAAGGCACTGTTAGAATTTTTTAGATCTAAGAAAATAATCTTCTTCCAAAGAAATTCAGAAAAAATGAAGTCAGTGTAGCTGTTGCAGCAGGAATTAAACTTAGATGCCCCATTAAAAGTTCCAATTTTTATGGATGCTCTGTTAGCAGAACCTATGAAGAGACATAAAAAATCAAGACATGAATTGTAACAAACAGTGAACGGGCAGTACACAAACCTGTTGAATTGTGAATTCCTTATAGCTAATATATATGTTTCTTGTGATATTTCATTAAAAAATTTAACTACTACATTAAGCTGGCTTTATTCATTGAAGAGCGTATTTACAAGCAGTTTTTTATAGGTGGTCACAATTGTTGATTTAATATACAAGCTATCTTTGCAGTTGTGTAGCAAATCAGATGAACAAATGGGATTTGGTGTCATTGAGAGATTGCATTAGCTCTCCAAACGAATGAACTTTGTAGTGTGTGAAAGTAAAAGATAATGCTCTGAGTACAAAGCAAAAGAAGTTACAAAAACCCCCAGAACAGCAGGAGAACACAGGTAATGGAATAGATGCCAAATACTAGAAGGTACAACAGAGATAAATAAAATACACAGTAAAGATGCAATATAATAAAAGACTGTAATTTGGGTTGTCAGCATGAGTGTAGTGAGTTCAAAATAGAACAAGTGAGTTAGCTTTTATGGGGTATTTAGCCACAAACTGCCATAAACTGAGACTGCTGCTGGTAATACATATTCAAATGCAGCAAACATGTTATTGGGAAAAATTATATAAAATCACACTACAAAGTTTTTGGTTGTATTTCTTGAATTCATCCACTTGGCATCTGCAGTTTGCCTTTTGCAGACTTGGCATCTGCAGAAGTGGTAGCTGCAGTGCCATTTCCCACAGTATCATTAAATTATAACTACATTTACACAGGGTATCCCTGCCCATGGCAGGGGGTTGGAACGAGATGGTCAGTAAGGTCCCTTCCAACCCAGGCCATTCTATGGTCCTGTGATAGTAAGAAGACTTATTTTGGACATGGACAAACTCAATTGTCTCAGATAACAGGCAGTTCACAATAGTTTTTTCCCCCAAGTGATGTTAACTGAAAGTACAAGAAGATCAGAGGAAAAACAATTTTTCTCATCTCAGTCCAATATTTGGGTATGTGGAGAAACCATGACAGCTGTCTGTCCAGTGCTACAGGACAGCTGTTTTCATGTATTCTGCCAGAATGGTTTCCTTGCTGTAGCTTAAGAGCTCCAGAGGGAAATGTCTAAAAAGCATCAATTCCTGGCCTGTACCACTTGCAAGGCTGCAGTGCTGTCTCAGAATGCTATATCAGAGAGTTTCTTCACATTTAGTGATTGCTATTCCAGTGTCCTGTGTTGTTTAGGAAATGGATAATGAAAGTACTTCATGCCTTCTTAAGAGGTGTTTTCTGGGCATGTTGTCTGGTCTGATTTCCACTAGCACAAGATATGGGTCTTTTAGCAGCTGTTCCAGTCACCATTCTTAACTACCTCTCAGAACTACCCCTACAAACTGAGCAAAGACAAAGTTTTTTCTCATAATTAGTTATAGAAATAAGACATATATTATTTTCTTATCTATTTATATATTTATATAAAGTTGTATTTCTTTTCTGATGTTTTCTATTAATTCTGAAGCTACATTTTCCATTACTTTATTTTTCTATACTTAGTTTTTCATAGACTTATTAAGATAGTGCCCATCATTCAGTTCTGAATAATCTCTTCCTTAACACCATTACTATTCACGCAAAGGGTTAATCTTGCATTTGAAGAGGCAATAAAGGTAACTGTGAACCAAGATTCTATGTATATTTCCTAATGCCATTCCTAATTTACTTTCCAACCAAAAAAAAAAACCCAAACCAAACCACCACCACCACCAAAAAACCCCACAAACAAATAAACAAACTAACAAACAAACAAACAAAACAAACCCCCTACAATTAATTAGCAAATTATTCTGTTATTTTAACAGAATAACTTCTGGGAAAAATGCAGGTTTTAGAGTAAAATGTTTTAGAATAAAATTGCAGTTCTTTATTTATTGTTCAGTGAATTTTCTGCAAATTTGGTGGTATTTAGTAACCTGCTGGAAAGGCTTGCCACTAGTTCTAGCTTTTATCCCAATTTTTCTGTTGTTCTGTCAGTGTTTGATGAGGAAATTACCTGCTACAAACAACAAAAGGAGTTGTTTGAGAATCGAAGATAGAAAGTAGGAAAAATCTCCCACCTCTTCTTAATTAAATTATTATTTTTAAAATTATTAATTTGCTTTTTTTGTTTGTTTGTTTTTTTGCATTTTTTATTTATTAAATTAATGAATCTAATATACCTTAGTATAGTTCAATATATATTTTTTTCTCTAAAGAGGCATGTTATATTTCAACTGGGATTTGAAATAAGTTTTCATTGGCTGGGTATTGTCAATTGTTTTCTATATTCTTTACAGTTTTATATGCAGTCTCAGGAACACAGTAATTTTCTTTGCCTGTTTTCTGGATTACACCTACTGATTTCTCTCTTCCCATTAGACACATGCTGTATTTTCATAGGAGCTTAGTTCCAAAGGCCTCTTTTTTTCTTCTGCTGGGCAGTGTTTTTAGTAGTCTTACTGGTCTACAAGTACATACTTACGTACCTATTATATGATAACAAGAAAAGCAAAATTTTTTTCTGTTCGTTTTCACGCCTTGGTGATAAAAATTAAAAATATTTTCTCCTTCAAGGAAATATTAAGATGCTTGGAGCAGCGTCTTCATTTTTAAGCCTGCAATTACTAGCATACAAGAGATGAAATTTAGTATGTTCTCCGGTTTTAAAGTAATAACTGTTTCTAAAGTAATCAGAAAGTAAGGAAACATATTTCCACACATACTGAAATTAGTCAAATGACTTAGGAGAAAGCTGAACTGCAATCAAAATAAACCTGCAGCTGTTTTTTGCTGATCTTCTCAGAATGCTGCCATGGCTTTTGGAACATTTCCATACCATTCAGGTTAGGCAGTTTGGGCTTTCAAACAAAACCAAAATTAGAATTATTGAAGAAACCATGAGACAAGCAGCTTTTCACAGTATTTTTAGCCTGATTACAAGCAGATTTCATGGAAATTTAATGATTTAGTTAATTCTGAGATTTACTGTACCATTCAGAGGATTTGTTGTATTTTGCCAATCCTTCTGGCCAAAATGTAGGCTGTGGAAATTTTCAAATTCTCTCTTTACTGATCAAGTTTATAATGATATCTATTGCTTGTGTGGAAATGAGACACTCAAGAGTATGGAAGATCACTTCTCCCTGATTTAGGATTTTTAAAAAGGAACTTGACAGTGCAGTAATAGTAACAGGAAACTGGGAGATTTTTAAAAAGCAGATGCTCTTCTGAACCAAAACACAAGTTCTGGAGACCCTGAAATGTTCATGAGAAATTTAAAAATACTTGAAATCTGAACACTTTCTCATTTCATTGAAATTCAAATTATATTAAACTTCCACTTTAAAATAAGCATGCAGATGCTTAGAATTCTTTTTTTTTCCCTTCACAACCAAATTACCTTCTGATGAAATTCAATGAAAGCAAAACACTTAAACTTTAGACAAAAAAGTTGACAGGCTTTATCCAGATCTTTAGAATCCCAAAAGAAAATAATTACAGCAGAAATTGCATAGATCTACAAGAAGGCTGACGTAGCCTGTGACATTTTGGTTCTATTTCCTGTCTCTAAAAGCTCAGATCTGTACATGTTTATGTAAGCAATTAAAGGTATACTTTGACGTGGGTGAAAAATATGGAAATGTGCTCATGAAGTTCTCATAGGATGCTTTTTGATTTTTATAATCTCTTCAATGAGCATTGAATCCTACTTGTAAGTATACTCCTCACTGAATTTTTTTCCTCCTGATTTCTCTAATTTCTGCAGGGATCATGTGGAAGAGGGGAAAAATTCTGCACAGAGTTTGAAGAAACTTGTTCTCTTTAAGAAAAATATAAAGAAAGCAATTGGCTACCTTGGCAGCTGCAGCAGAAATTAGATTTCACAATGCTCTTAAAGTAAGTGTCCAGATCTGCATAGTGACAAACCACACTGAGATCTGATAAATCCCTCCTCTTCATGAACCTCATGACTATATAACAGTGTCTCCATTTGTGTTTGTAGCCCTCTGTTTTAGTGCCATCCATATTTATTGATGAAGTTTTGCATAAGGAACCCCCTGTACTGTTAGAAAAGCCACTGGAATTCCTAAACATTTAGTGCATTTGCCTGTAGACAGCATAAGCCTTGTTCTTCCTAGATTGTTTCACCAAGGTAGGAGTGAAAGCAGCCCTGTGGAGCACCTGAAACTCCTCTGTCACCCAATGTAACTTGTCCCAGGAAGCCCTTGGCTTTTTGCCCAGAGACAGAGATTTTTTTCTGCAGTAAGACAAAGTTGTCCTGTTTCTGTCCAGTCATCCATCTTAGGGAGAGTGAGAAATACTCAGTTTTATGGGCTATCCTGGCACTTTTTGTTTACATTAAAAGCCAGGTTGTCTACCAATGTATAAATAGGATGCAGACTCAGCTATGTATCATAATAAGAAGGTTGAATCCACTGAGAGCCTGGTATGAAGTGTTTTTAAAACTAGAAGACAGAGCACATTTGATTGCCAGTCTTTCTTCCCAAGTGACAAGATTAATGGTTTATTGCAGCCTAACAGGTAAATTTGGGTTAGGTACAGAACAGACTGAAAAAAGAAGGAAGGAATCTTTTAAAAGATATTTCTGATAACCTCAGAAAGAATAAGAGTTTTTCTTACTCTTCTTATACTGTGAATTTGGAATCTGCCAGAGGCTGTGGAAGACCATGCTGCAAAGCCAAGTAGAATACATGATTTGGAGAGTTTTGACAAACAACTGATGTCTGCCTCTGACTTGGCAGAATGCAGATCTTTGTGTCCATAATGAACAGGCACGGAGAACTTACTTAAAATGTGAATGAGAGAACCAGAATATTCAAGCATAATATGAAACTGAATGTTGTATAGAGTGAGTCAGCCACGTTTTTGTCAAGAAAAAAAATGGCAAAAATCAATTCTTCTATCCATTGATGAAAAAACCCCTATGAAGTACAATTCAAGAAAGAGTGGAAAAGATTTGCCAGACAGTCTACATGATAGATCTAGTAAATATTTTGTTCTGGGAGTAACTATTGTCACTAAATAGGTGTAAATACTTTTAGGAAAGTCAGGACTAAGTAAAAGTTAGAACTGTTTTCAAACATTTGCACTTGCTGATGCAAATTTAACTCCAAAGGGAAATAGCTTTCTGTAACTAGTTCCAGATGTACTTGTAAAAGTTACAATGAAAAGGTAATTATGTTGTAAATAGTGGGAATGCTTTTCTTCATCAAAGTGAGAGTTTCTTTATTCCTGGACTCAGTTAGCTGGAATAAGAAATACACACTGGGAAGAGCAATTCTAAACCCTTGTTACTGATTCTCTAAATTACTCTTTCCAGGACAATCAGTATTTGCTTCAGACAGATCCTCTTTCTGATGAATGGAAACTCTACACTGAATACATGGAACACATGATTGTAGATGGGCTGCTCAAAGCTATCAAGTGTTTTCTTCAGTATCTGAATGAAAACACTGAGGCAACATTTAAATCCACTCCTTCATTTGAAGTGCAGCTTTTTCTTAATAGCAGTGAAATAACTTTTAAACTTTCTTTGGACCTAATGTCAATGGCAATTTCTGTGATATTATGGGGGGACTAATCAAAACCAGCTATGATACTGCATCATCTGTAGACAGATTGTCAAATACTTAGGAAAAGACCTTTTCCAGTTATTTTTACTTTTGCTACTTTTCCCTTTTTTTTTTCTAAGCATCACAATTGACCTTTCCTCCAGGCCTTTGAATGCAGTTGTTTTCCCAGCTGACTCACCCCTATCCAATGGTTTATGCCAAGAAGGCCAATATCTCGAGAGGCTCTGAGGACTTTTCCCATCTATTCCCTGTGAGCTGTCATAATTTGACCTCTTTAACCTCTGCTTCTCTTGTTTTATGAATGTATCCAGTCATTTCCATCGGCCACCAGCATATATTCTTTAAATTATATTGCCTGACTTCTTTTTAACTTCTTCTGGTTCAGTTGCCCAACTGAGAGTGCCTTTCTAATACACACTGAAATCTGCAGCTGGAGGGACTCTGCAAAGCTTGTTCATGGATTTGATGAATTTGCCTTCTACTTTCACTGTGCATTGTGCATTGTGCACAGGCAGTCTTTGGCTTTACAGTGCCTGTTTTACTGAGCATTTTGTGTCAAATGACTTCTACATATTCCAGGCTGGGCATTTCTCAAGAGCTGCTGGTTTCTTTGTGATTATTGGTTGAATGTTTGCTTTCTTGGTGACTACTTCTCATCAGGACACCTGGTACTGTTTCTGCTCCCAGATCTGCAAGTACAGCTGAGCTATGTGCCTGCAATAATTTCCTTCTCTATAAGCTGTGAGGTTATGTCCACAGACAGCTGACAAAAGTGTTTAGTGAATTACAGTGAAACAATTTTGCTAGAAATTTAATGTTAATGCAAGTTTGTGTGCAAGAGTGTTTTTGCCAGACTAGCAGGATATGCAAAAGTCTCTGTGCAATTTCTTCCTTTTGCAGGTTTTTTTAATATGAGATGGAAACAAATATCAGTAAATAAATTTATCAAAATATCACAGTTTACACAGGCAAAAATAGATTAAATGCAAGTTGGTTACACTGTACAATAGTGAAAAGGAAACAAAGGACAAAGTTGGACAAAATATTGCATTTTTTTTGAGCTTTACTGGAAAGTGACACTGATGATCATAAGGATCTGAATCACAGTCCATCTCACTAGCAAGTGCTGTAAGTTAAATCAGCATGTTGGAGGATGTGAGTAGTAACAAGTGCACTGTTTTGTGTCTAGCTGATGACAGTAGGTACTTTGAATTTTTGATCTTAGTGTGATGCATAAAACAGAAATTATAATACTTGGGAAACATGCACCCAAGCAGTCATTTCCTACTAAGCTGTTTCAGGGAGCAGACAGGAAACCTGCTGCTAACTGACAAGTTATTATTCTCATTGCCATTGGTGCAATATCTTGCGTCTTGGCATGTGACTTAGTTTTAAGGAAGTATTTTCTTTCTTGGATTTAATCTTTGCCTCTATTGCCTTTTCACTTTCGGCTGTTCATTTAGCATTATGTAGATCAGATGGATACCCTGGAAGAAATAAGCCAAGCAGCTATGAGGAAGAGGGATTTGGTCACTGTCCGTGTTCTGGAATAACACTTTAAAAAAGAGTGGTTTGATGGTTGATGAGGGTGCTGTCTGCTGGGGTAACTTTCTGCTCCTGGCTCTCCTTCCTTTGGGAAGCAGCCAGCTCCTGCTGCCCCATGTTGAGAGGGTGCCTGTTTGCACACAGAGGAGCAGAAATGGTACACGAAAATTGAAGGTAATCCTCTTGAAAATTTGAGCCATGCTCTTTAATGTAACTTTTATTTAGAGAAGTGTTGGCAGACCAAAAATTGAAGCAGTAAAAACAGCAATGTTTGATTTTTTCAGCATGTAAACCACTGGCTCTTTATGAATCAGAGTTTTGCTATCAACCTGATTTTTCCAAGTGACTAAATGTGTTTCTGTAGTTATTTCTTCCCTAGCATTATTTGCAGGAAATGTAAAGACTTACACTGCATATGAAAACAGGGAATCTTTCCCAATGATTTCTTTACTATTCATTTCTAATCTGTCATCCTTCTTAATGCAGCTGAAAAATAAACTTCACCTGCATGGAAATATCAATTTTAAAGTACAATTTATAGACAGGTATTTCATTGTGTTCTTATTTACACATTGTCAGAGGATTGCTAGTGTTTATTAAACTTCTAGCCGCTTTCTTCAAATAGTGATAGGAAACCTTTCTGAGCAATATAACTTGCAAAGAGATCATGAGGTTCAGCTGTGACACAGGATTGTGGAATTAAGTTGAATGTTTGCAAAACACAGATGTTTGCAAAAGCCCCATGTAACTTTTTCAAAACAAAATAAGGAAAAAACATTTATCTTTGTGTATCTTTGCCTTTAAATTTCTGTGTCTAATTATACTGTTGTGAGCAGGTCCATGTCCACATTCAGCTAACTTGTGGCTGACCTTTTTGTCAGCAGCAGGTATAGCTCATAGAGCAGATGAGCCTTTGGGATATCTAACAGGAATGTAAGGAATATGGCTTTATTTTTTTGGGCCAGACTGAGTTCAAGCACACCCTTGTTAAGAGCTAAGCAGGTTAAGCAAAAGGACCTAACATGTTTGGGGCTTATTAAGACATTCAGTTGCCACTATGAGCATTTTTGCACCTTTCTTATGGATGGGTCAAAATAATGTGTTTATTGAACTATTTTGTCATGAGTTGCATCACTGAGATGTTTTTTGTGTTGCTGAGGATTGTTTCAAAATTGAATATACATAAACATGCTCTAACTAGAAAGTGCAGGATGTTGTAAAGAAACTTTAATCTTTCCCATGAACTGCATTTAGCAAATTACTCTGAGTAAAGAATCCATCTTTGTCACTGCATAAGGACAATAGGGAAGGAATTACACAAACTCAACTAATATTGTTCAAAAAAAGGGGAAAAGCAGGGAAAGCTGGGGAGAAAGAAAGTATGTATGTTTGTGTGGGGGGGTTGTTGGCTCTGCAAACTGACAAAAAATATCTGCTTGTAATGTGGTTAGGAATTACCTGAAACATGGAAGAATGTTAAAAAGATTGACTTCACTGTAAAGCATGAAGCAGTACCTCTACAGTCCAAAGAAGTCTTGGTTATCAGAAGAAAATGTGTACTTTTGGAGGTGAGATCAGCTCTGTGCTCTGAACCAAATGATTTTTCATTTTTTGTTCTGATAACAAGCTGGTGGCAAGCTTCACTGAACTGAGAAATTGTAAACTCTTAGAAAAGGCTGTCTAAAGATAACAATTCAATGTTTCTGCGTAATGTATTCTGAATGAATCTGATAATTTAAAGCCCACTCCACCAAAATGGGAGTGATGCTTGCGTCCTCTTTATCTTCAATTATGTCTAATCTGTTTCTAATTTAAACATGATAATGCTGTTGTCAGATCAAATTTAGATTTGAAATGTTTTATTCTTCTCCATTGGGAATGTTTCAAATGTGTGTGGGCTTTTAAATGTATGTGGGCAGTACAGAGTCTAATAAAGTTTTAAGTAAATTTAAAGGAAATAGGAGTGTTTAAAAGTGAAATGGCTCATAGTTCATGAGATGGAACACATTTAATGTGTGGCAGCTAAGGCAAAGTTAGGGAACAGCCTCCATGGATTACCTGCTTAACCTCTAAGGAACCCTAACTCAACAAGTAATTTGTATCTTTCAGGTGAAACAGCATGGGTTTAGAAACAGATGTTCTAAAAACAAAAATGCCCTTCAGGTTTGTTATTCAAGTATTTTCCAGGATATGGGTAAGTTAAGAATAACCATGATTTTAGGAACTGTTATGATGTATCTGTCGCTGTCAATATCTTGGAGTACTAATAAAAGTTTACTGTCAAAAGAAAAACTCCATCAACATTATTTATCAAGGTATATTCTCAAGTGTTCCACATTGTGACAACAAAAAATGTAACAAAAAGATCTTTCCCAACTAAACATACATTTTGGAGAAAGTGTAGCTAATCTGAGTACGTTGCATTTTCAATGTCTGTTCTCATGATCTCTGCATTGAGGAATATTCACAAGTCTCAAATAAAAGCAGCTGATAAATTATTTAAAAGAGGATTTTTTTCTCTCCCATGATCAAGAACTAAATGAAGAATCCAACTGTATTCTTTGAAAATTCAGTTGATGAAACACTGAAATGATTCTAAAATACATTCTGATTGCAGGCTGATTATGAAATTTAGTCTCAAGTTAGAAGTAATTTTTTCATTTGTGCTTTCTCCTTGTCCTTAGATTTGTCAATGGAGTGTTGTTTGGGCATGTGGGGCTCAGTGGGAGCCCTCATAAAAATAAGGGGAGAGATGGTGATGTGTGTGGTGTGGTTCCCTTTTTTGTTTACTGATTTTGGGTTTTTAGGGGGGTTGGGTTTGGTACAGAACAATCCTTCAGTTTTGTGTAATCTGCTATCTTGCTGAGGCTGCACTCAATCTCACTGTCTGTGCCATTGATAAAGATATTAACCTGATATCTACCTGAATGTAGAGCCACTGAGCATAACCCTCTGTCTGTGCCCATCCAGCCAGTTCCTTAGCCCACCCTTCACTTCCAGGTCCATTTCCAGTTTGGAGATAAGGATGTTCTGTGACACTGTGCGGTGGGCTTTACACAAGGTTAGCTAGATGACATCCTTTTGTCTTCCCTCAAAGAGGCCAGGTACAGTTTGTCATTAGTGTAGCCCTGCTGGCTGTCTCAGATCATCAACTTGTCCTGTACATGTTGTTTTATTGTCATTTCACCTTGCTTAGGCTTGCAAGAGCTGTAATGGAAACACACACAGAAGGAAACCCTTTATAAATAGAATCTCGATTTGCAGCCTCATTTTTGTGATTTCCAAAAAATAATCCTTTTGCAGCATCATTCTTGTGATTTCCAAGAGATAATCCTAAATCCTGCTTGAAGAAGACTTTATTACCACTTGGCCTTGAAAAGCAATGCTATGAGAAAGTGTCAAATAATTCTGAATGACTTCACACTTTTATGTGGACAACAGCAATGCTGAACAAGAAAAATAAATGCCATAAGGATACAAGTAGCTGGCAATCCAGGAGCCTGACTCCTCAGCTGTCAGATGTTTCCCCTGAATTCAGAGGGAACTGGTCCTGGCCTGTCACTGCAGAACAGAACCCAGGTCACCGTGTCATACCATGATACGTCTAGATAGAAAAAAACTGTAATAGTTTGGATTGGGTCCAGAGTTCCCAAGAGCTGGGATATGCCAAACCTACATGGCCATGCTGCTGCAACTTTTTTCACTGATAGAGTCCTCAGATTTCATAAAGTTTAGCTAGAAATTTTCTGCTGAATATTAGCTTAAACATTCATGTTCAGATTTTGACTGTATTTATTAACATTAACAATAGACTCTATCTGCTGTAAACTTACTTTTATCCCTTTGCTCATGCAAAAGATTCATGCATTTGTGTGCCTAATGAGGAGCTAATCGTGGAAAAAAACTGAGAACAAAAGTTGCTTGTTCAAATTTGTGCATAGATAGCTTTTGTAGCCTAATCTGGGTGCTTTTGAATGACAAACTCAAGATATAAAATTATATGTGTACACTTGGAAAACAAAGGTGATGTTTAGCATTTTATTAATAAGCATAAATAAACAGCATAAAATTATATTATTTTTTATTATGGTTATAGTCCTCTTTTTGTGCTGCTGCCTTACATCTGTCCTCCAGAGCTAAAGATACAATTTGGTTTGCTCAGTTATTTACCCGGAAAAACTCATTTACCTGGTTTGCTCAGCAATGGTCTCATTCATTGCACTGTTAAGTAGCAAAGTGGATACCTAAGTGTGACACACTGAGGATAACAATTGGCTATGTGAATAGGAATGAAAAAAAAATTATTCAGAGGAGGAATAGCTTTCTCAAATTTTGCCCTAATATCTTGTATAATTCAAGCAGTCCTAGAAGTTCATTTCCACAGGGCTAAATGCCAGCTATTAACCTCTAATTAAACAAATGAACAAGTGAAAAGCTCACTTGGGACCCCCAAATGCAGAATTGTGTCAAACAAGTTACTTAATACTTATAATTCTGTAAACATGTCCTCCTCTTATCCCTTACTGTATCTGAAATGTTCTTACTTGTCTGCCACTTCTGTTGTTAGACTGGAGAGCAAGTTGTCCAGGTGAGAGGTTATCTGCTTTGCCTTGCTTTTATATTAATTTGCAGGCTTCATGATTTTAGAAGTGTGTGTGTGAGAGTACAGGTATATGTCTAAAGACATATACACTTGTACATTTATAGCTTATAGTGGCATAATTCACAAGTCCAGCAATTTTCTCTGAAGTGTTGACAGTGAGCAGACCTTTGTTTGCAGAGAAAAAAAATCATCAGCACATTGCAGAGGCCCGGCACTCACAGTCCCCTATTAGCTTTATGCATTACTGACCTCCACAGGCATTTTAGGGGAAGACACAGCAGGAAGAGACGAAGGTCAGCACAGAAAGTGTTACTGCTTTTGCAGGCAAGTATTTTGGATTTAATCATTGTTTTTCTCCATTTTTGCATATAAGGCTTGGCTGTTCTTTCTGGTAAAATTATTGGTCCGTAAGAATTATTCTCCTATTTCAATCTAAGGGTCAGTGACAAAGAGCACTGTCAAGTTCCACTGGGTCCATGCCACACTATGCTTCAAAACCCAAGTGAAGCTGTGTTCTTGTTAAAGTTCTCTGGGTGCATCCAGATCCAGACACAATTCTGTGCATTATTCATTCTTCCTCATTGGTTCACGCCAAGTTTGTCTGTGTATACGAAACCCAGATTTGAAGATGTGATGAAATGTGAGTAGAACCCCTTCCTGTCCCATTCCAACAGCTGGATTTAATATGTTTATTTCCTGTTTGCATAGAAATTATTAATACTTAAGCAAAGTGATGTGATACTCATTAACACATGTATGTTTATGTTTTGAATACAAAAAGGCTCTTCCTTATCTATTAAAACCTCTAAAAGTAAAGTGAAGGGAGTCAATATTTCCTTAGCATCCAGATTTAGGCTACAGGAAATCCTTGAAGCAGAGGGGGATGTTTGAATAGACATCCAGGGAATTTTTAATGTGTAAAATTCTTTGATTACCTGAAAATGTAAATCTATTGGCTAGGTGATTGAAAAAAAAGAGAACAGGTCTAGAATCTTAGAATCTTAGAATTTCCTGATACTTCTCTAACAGCAAATACACTGCTTTCTAAATTTTAATGTTTTTCATATGTTAAGGGTGATTTCATGGTGACGGGGGGCCACCAGGTGTAGAATCCAGCTTACCATGACAATGAGCACTGGGCAGCAATTCTGTTGGGTCACAGGCAGTAGCATTGGCCAGGGGCACCTTTTTATACAGTGGAACCCTGAAGGAAAGGCCTGGCTGTTGAAGGATTCCCACAAGTTTGTAAATGTATTCTTGGAACTGTAGCTCATTTACACTAACACTGACTGAGAGCATGAAAATCTTGGTGGGGAAACACACAGATCTTTCAGGGCAGAATTGCCATTTCTTATTGGACAAAATGATGAAATCAAGTTAATGGTCTGACTCCATGCTCTTCATCTTGTATTTCAAAGAAATAAATACAATCCATGCCTGTATGATTGCATGAACCTAGTTAAGCAAGCTTTAGATGAGCTCTTAGTTGTTTATGGCACTAAAGCCACAGAACCATGGTTTATCAGCAAGTTGTGATTAAAAAAAAAAGAAAAAAGTGTAGATGGAATATTGTGTAGTAGGCTTTAAGTGACTGCAGAGTATTCAGTTTTCCAGGGGCATGCTACTGTCATGTGCTGCTACAAGTGTCTGGCTCAGTTCCCAGGCCTGTGGCTCAGTTCTTGAATGGTCAGGATCAGGAAACACCACAGAGTTATGGGGATAGGGCATAAATAAAACAGGCTCTGGGTATGCCTCATGCCTAGCAGATATGCAGAATGAATATTTGAGGAAGGAACTTTGAAATAATGCTGTTTGGGTTTTTGCTCAAGTTCTCTGAACCTATGAACCCTCCTCAAGTGGTCTAAGAAACAATCTGAAATTATTCTGTCTGTGAACTGTACAATATTACAAACGTATACTTCAGACTTAGTTTAAGTCACCTTGCATAAAAAGGTAGTTCATTATCATAACTCTCCTTTGGATGGAAATGCATTAGTGGTGTCTGCACAAATAAGCAATGAAGAGTAGTGAGAAGAAAAAGCCTCACACAGTACCATGTGAACCCACAGTGTCTGCCTCAATTTGTACCTTTTCAGTATCTGACAGTGAATGATAACATTATTGCAATGGTATTTACAGGCACTGCTGGAGTATGGGGTCTGTCATTTTTTCTATTCTGAATTGTTGTGCATGGCTTCAAAAAGTGCCTAAGGCTGAAATGTGTTTCAGAGGTCGTCAAGGAGGAAACAAAGTGGTTTTTTCACTACTTTTTATGAAATTTGGCAAATCAATTTGAAGTTGGAGGAGTTCCAAACCTAAATGCACATTATTATGGATTCAGATGGATAAGATGGTTCCTGGTAGGGATAAGTTTGTCATAGTGTCTTTCAGGAATTATACAACTGTCTTTCGTTTTCCTCTATATTTCTTTAGCCTAAAGAAAGGAGGTTTCAAAATGGCCATTTAATAATCCCCTAGAAGAATAACCTTTGCAGCAGTTCTATTTTATAACATAAGAACTATGAAAACCTGGCCTTGGATGGATTATAACAGAATCCTGTCTATTGACTTATATTTTATGATTAAGTCACTAATCTGGCATCCAGCTTTACTTGCATTTGTTCAGAATGACAGGAGTCCCTTTCAGTGGTCATCACAGATTTCTCTTTTCATCAGCTTTTCTTCAGAGGTAATTGCAGCTGTACACAAGCCATTCAGTCTCCAAAAGAGGACAAAATTTATTTTAATGTCCATGAGTGCACAGTTACATCAGAGATGAAGTTATTGTTGTGGAAGAATAGGAAAAGCTCCTTCTGCTCTGATGAAACAGAGTGCCTGACAAGATTAGGAAGCAAAGATCTTCCTGACTTTTATTTATTTATTTATTTTTACATGAGCAAAACATTGTTCAGCTTTTTAAATGAAGGTTATTTAAGATTGAACTCATATTACAGAACTCAAATCTTTTGAAAAGCTTACTTCTAAATACATTCTATTGGTTTTAGTATCTTGTACCATAATGATTTTGCCACTGCAATGGAACTGCAGTCACTGTAAGTGGGAGTGCTGCAGTTGGCTTTTGTTAATGAGAATTTTTGATACTCATGATTTACTTGAAGTTTTGAATTCAATGAATTATTAGTCCAAAAGCAAAACCATACGTTTCTGCATGTTAGGTGGATTTTTTTTCACATTCTAGTCCACAGATTTACATGTGGCAGATACTCATAATTGTGGTTATACATCATCTTCGAGTGTCTCCTAGAGCTGTTTGCATTGTGGAGTAATTTCTCAGGAATAAAGTCACTTCATACAGGTGTAGAGCAGCCAGACAGTGAGTTACTTAGAGTAGCTGTAATGCAACACTGTTTACTGAATACATATTCCAGGTGATTTTTTTCTGGAGAAGAGACAACTTGTGGGATTTTTTTTCTCTGTTCATATTAATTCCCTTAAAAGATACAGTTTTATTTGAAGTCCTTCATTATACTAAAGCAGTTAAATAATGTATACTTTTGCTTTCAGTTTCCCTGAGTACCAAATATTTACCTTACTTGAATTTTCTTTGAGAATCCTGAGACAAATTCAGCCAAAGCATTTTATGACTGTAAGAGAGATATGCCTGCTTATCTCAGGTTTGAAATTTATTTCTTTCTCTTTTGTTACTTGCACACCTCTCATCAATTAATGCTACTGAAAAGACATTGAATAAAAAGTGAACTGATTCCTAGTTGTGGAATTTTAATACTTTAGAAATGTGTTTTAACTTTGAAAACAAGCAAAAAAATCAGACCATAAAGTTAAGGATTCCTTCGCTATAACTAATAGAATCCTAGCACAAAGGATAAAAATCCTCTTACTTTTTAGCATCAGTAGGTTTTAAATGTTGAAACTTATATTGTTGCATTTGTATACCATGCATATTCATAAATATTCACCTGCTGATGAGTTGGAAACCACGGGCATTGCTTAGAATGTAGTACGAGCTGTTTGTTTATTTTTAAAGTTTTATAGACAAGTATTAAAGATTGGATGAAAACTCCATGGAAACAAATAAATGATGAGCACATGGAGATGGAGCTCAGAAGATTTGCAAATGTGATCATTTCCCTAATGAACAGTGTTTCGCTACTTGAAATAATCTTTCGTGTTCTGAGTACTCTGCATTATGTAGGAGCCTGTAGCTAAATTCCCTTCATTAGAGGGCTTTTGAACTCAAAGGATTAAAAAAATTGGAGAAACAAGTATTACAGGATTGAACTCCCAAATCTCAAAGTACTTCCGAAAATATCCTTCTGAGTTTATTTTTTCTTCCGTACCAGCAAATTACCCAGCTGGCTTTCACGTAAGATTCAGAAGTCAAATTCCAAGATGCAGTCACTACCCTGCTTGCTTCTTTACTGCTTCTGTCTTTTCGTTCACAACAGTCTCCTGTGTAAGAAATGAAGACCTGTCAAAGCACAAGGACATGGGATATGCGCTTTTCAATCAAGGATTAAGCATCTGAAAAGAGCTGAAGTTTTAGAAATTAAAACTTCTCATATTTCAGAATCCAGCAATTATGGGCATAACAGCCTTTGTGTTCTGGATTTGCAGAATTTTGGATAACTTTATTCCTGAAATATTTGTGCTTTATTTCTAAGGCCAAGTTTGTCAGGTGAATAACACATGGAGGACTTTTTCATTGTTCAACTGCACAGAGGAGCTGGGAGATAAACAAATGTGTATAGCTCAAGCAGTAGGAGAGATGGCAGTAGAAAGAGAAAGATGCACACAATGGTGAATGTACATCCTGTAACACCCTTGGGGTGGCTTTTAGGAATTAAATATCATCTGGACACATAATAATCCAGAATCTGTTAGATGTCTCTCTATTCATACCCTACTTTAAAAACTGAATTATGAAATAAACCCCCAGTGTTTTCAGGATATGAATGATCAGGAGGTGAAGGAACTGCTAACTTAAAAGAAACAAGTGTAGAAGGTAATAATTCTCATTCTTTTAAATCTTAAAAATTTCTGCAGGTATTGGGGGCTTATATGAACTTAAACATACTATTGATCAGTTCTCCAAATGTTGCGAAGCAGTCTATATAGATGAAAATTTCACTTTGATTTAAGGCAGAAGGATGAGGTCACTGAGTATTTAAATAGTTTGTACAATATGGGGTAACATCAAAGTGGAATTGAAGAATGCCTCAGTAGCTGGGGCACTTTCTAAAGGCTGGTGAGACAATGGCCAAGATCTCTTGGGGGAGAAAACTGAATGGGAGCCTATCACATGCTTTTGTTTGTTTTACACAAACTTTTTATAGGTTTGGGGTTCCACAGTAAAAGGTTTCCTACTGTATATCTTGATATCTCCTAATCTTTCTAAATATAAGAAATATGTTTACTTGTCCTTATATGGGCTCCTGTGGATAGGAAAGTGTTATTAGCTCTATTTTACAGCTGAGGACCTGAAACTTCTGTGATTCTTTAAATGACACCTTCAGAACTTTTGTGAAAGCAAATATCCTAAGACCTGGCCAGAGCTCTTAATGTTGGTCTAGTCCTTGGAAATAAACACTCCATTTTTAATTATTAGTCTGCCGTCACCAGTGCAATGAGTTAATTTCAAATCCTGTTTATAACCTTAATATCCTATCAAGACCATGAAATGTTCAAGGAACTTCTTAGAAATTGGCAGACCAAAAATATTTTGCATACATGAGCTGGAAAACATCATGATTAAAATAATATGAATCCATCTGGAGAAAATACGTCCTTACTGATGAATCATTTATCAACAAAGTCATTTAGTTCTGTGCATGCTTCAGATGTGCACATAACTGACAGAAGCAACTGTTCCTTATTTTGAAGGGTGATCAGCTGTGTCTATGTGCTCAAATGGTTTAACTTGTTTTTCAGCAAAACAGGAGCTGTTCTGGTACAGAGAGCTGTTTTGCAGGTTAGCACTTCAGGGCTATGATGCTTTAGAAACACCTATGAACTTAAAACTACAGAAATGCTTTCATTTTTACAGCATCTTACTTCTGATGATGTCAAACACCTGTTTAGAGAGTAAGATTATATAGAAAGATTACAGTATAGAAAATTGAAGGATGCGTTGGCTCTGTTTGGCTCCATTCGTTTTTGTTCTGCTTTGGTTTAATTTCCTTCAACAACAACTAGTATTTCTAACACACCTACTGTTGGGTTACACTATGTGTGTGATAGAGGAGCAGATCTGGCCTTGAAGACCAGAGTGAGCCTCTTTCCTAGGCCCAGAGGGGACCCTGGGAAAGTACATCCAGGTCAGCAGGGATGGGCTAGGAGAGAATTGTGGGTTTGTAGACTTTTGTCAGTTATCCTCAGCTAAGGAGACAGTGGTACCATGAACAAATTGCAGACAACTAAAGGAATGCTTATGCATAACTGTAAAGAACATTTTGAGAATAATGTAAAGAACACTTTGAGAATAATGCAAAGAACACTCTGAAAATAATGTGCATTATGAAAAGGTGGTGAATTCACGTTATGACATNGGGGGGCGGGGGGAGGCACCGCCACAGGGAATCTTTTTTCACTAATTCATTTCGTCCGCCGAGCCGTGTATTTTCAGGCAGGGTGCGGTGGATGGAGTTGCAGGCGCTGGGAAGGGGGGCCCCGGCGGGCCCGGGCCGTCCCGCAGCCCGGCCCAGCCGCTGTTTGCCGAAGGGCCATGGCAGGGCCGTGACGGGGGCTGTGCCTGGGCGGGCACGCCTCACCGGCCCCGCCGTTCCCTTCCGCCGGGGGCTACGCTTTGTTCAGCGTGNACACCTATGAACTTAAAACTACAGAAATGCTTTCATTTTTACAGCATCTTACTTCTGATGATGTCAAACACCTGTTTAGAGAGTAAGATTATATAGAAAGATTACAGTATAGAAAATTGAAGGATGCGTTGGCTCTGTTTGGCTCCATTCGTTTTTGTTCTGCTTTGGTTTAATTTCCTTCAACAACAACTAGTATTTCTAACACACCTACTGTTGGGTTACACTATGTGTGTGATAGAGGAGCAGATCTGGCCTTGAAGACCAGAGTGAGCCTCTTTCCTAGGCCCAGAGGGGACCCTGGGAAAGTACATCCAGGTCAGCAGGGATGGGCTAGGAGAGAATTGTGGGTTTGTAGACTTTTGTCAGTTATCCTCAGCTAAGGAGACAGTGGTACCATGAACAAATTGCAGACAACTAAAGGAATGCTTATGCATAACTGGGTCAGCAGGGATGGGCTAGGTGTAAAGAACACTTTGAGAATAATGCAAAGAACACTCTGAAAATAATGTGCATTATGAAAAGGTGGTGAATTCACGTTATGACATTAACAACATATCTAGAGTCATGAATACATCAGGAGTGACAGTTTGGGAGAGTCCTGAGAGCAGTGCTGTGAGCTGTGAGAGAGCACACAGTTCCACCCCTCCTTCTCCGTCTGAGCTCAGCACAGGTCGAGCAGGGATGCACGGGGAGTAGAGTGAAGCTCTTTCACTCTATCCTCTTCAATCTCACTGTTACTCCGCGCTCAGCTCTAGGTACAGAATTTAACATNTCAGCGTGTCCCAAAGCCCCGTAGATGTACGCCCCGCTCCATCTTCATCGGTCATGCCCCGCCCGGTTCGGGCTGTTTCAGTTTACGGTTCTCCCGTCCCCGCGGCTTTTAGCCCTCTCCACCCTGCCGCCCTGGGGAAAGTTGCTGCCATTGCTTCTGGCTCTCCCCCCGGCCCGGCGCAGGGATAAAAGCCGCCGCCGGCTCCAGGGGAGGGGTCGCCGCTGTTGCCGCGGGTCCTGGCTCTCCCCTGCTGGCCCGGGGAACAGCTGGGGCCGTCACTGGCCCCCCGTGCCCGGTCGGCGGAAAGGTCGCCACCGCCGCCGGGAGCTCGCAGGCGCATCCACGAGATTCTGCGGGACTCTGCAAAGTTTCTAAGGCCGCCCGCCACGGAGGGAGCGGCTTCGCCGCCGTGCTGTTTCTCTTAGCAGCCAAATAACACAATTCCAACTTCAACCGCGTTCCAGAGGTCAGCGGTAAACATACAATCAGCTGCGGTCAACTTCAGCAGTCGCTCAAGCGAGTGAGNTAAAACAAAGTAAAAACAAGAAAAGCAGCATGAAACAGCTTACAATTCAGTTAACAATTCCATCAGAAGTCACAGCTCACGGAAAACACAAAGGTATCTCATCCTGTTCATACACTCTCGTTTGAAATCTGTTCAAATCCTCCGCTCCCCACCCTCCCGACCCCNNCCCCCGGCCCGGCGCAGGGATAAAAGCCGCCGCCGGCTCCAGGGGAGGGGTCGCCGCTGTTGCCGCGGGTCCTGGCTCTCCCCTGCTGGCCCGGGGAACAGCTGGGGCCGTCACTGGCCCCCCGTGCCCGGTCGGCGGAAAGGTCGCCACCGCCGCCGGGAGCTCGCAGGCGCATCCACGAGATTCTGCGGGACTCTGCAAAGTTTCTAAGGCCGCCCGCCACGGAGGGAGCGGCTTCGCCGCCGTGCTGTTTCTCTTAGCAGCCAAATAACACAATTCCAACTTCAACCGCGTTCCAGAGGTCAGCGGTAAACATACAATCAGCTGCGGTCAACTTCAGCAGTCGCTCAAGCGAGTGAGAAGAGATAAACCTCCCACACTCGGCTAGCAGCTGTTTCATAGAGTCAGAGACAGACTGCTGCTCATCAGCGGAAGCTTGTTTACCCATTCTTAATCAATTTCGTCCGCTTTTGTTTGCTTTTCGTTCCCAAATGGCCCACCTAAATACCTTAGGGATTGAATGACTTTCTTCCGGTGGCCATTGGGCTCCCGCAGGCAGCTCATAGCCGATTCTCAGCTCCTTCCTCACACGGGGCACCATTGTGCGGGATTGAGCAGGGGCACGGACTTCACACAAGATGACAGCAAAGACTTTGTGCAAAGACCTTTACCATGCAGCGTTCCTCGTGCAAAGACCTTTATTAGGCAATGTTCCTCATGCAAAGACCTTTACCATGCAGTGTTCCTTGTGCAAAGGCCTTTACTATGCAGTGTTCCTCATGCAAAGACATTTAGTGCACAGTGAAAATTCCTTAATTACCATCACACAAAGAGGATATACCATCATATATGAACAGGAAGTGGTTCACCACAGTATTCCTCAATCACCTGGGCTATTGCACAGTTTTTACCTACTATGGCAACAGGTAAACAATGCCTTATAAGCTCACAAACGATAATCCTCACCTCCAATAGGTCTAAACAGTCTACAAACCCACAATTCTCTCCTAGCCCATCTTTGCTGACCTGGATGTACTTTCCTGGGGTCCCCTCCGGGCCTAGGAAGGAGGCTCATTCTGGTCTTCAAGGCCTGCTCCTATAGAGCACACACACACAGTGTAATCCAACACCTACTGTAGTAGTTCTGAAAATAGTTATAAAAAGAGCTATTACCAGAAGAATTCTATGATCCCTGTGGAATATGTGAGTCCCACTTCTTCTCCATGATGCCACTTCCTCTCTGCAGTTCTTTTACTGAAAATCATTTCTGAGGGCAACCATTCAGAGCAGGGAGACTTTTCATCCGAGATCATTGTGTTCTTCAATCACTGTTTTTAGCCAAATGAAAATTATTCTAACTGTGGGTTTCTTCAACACCTATCAACAGATTGCACAGTACTTAAGTCATTTGACAATGCCACCTAAAATTTGGTGACAATAAGAATCTGGCAGTACAAACAGTGATTGTATATACTTTCCAATGCCTGGTGTTTTGTGAAGAACGTGTCAGATTACTGAGTGGTGTATTTCCTTGCCTGATGTTCTGCTGAATTGAAGGATATGAAGCAAATAATTCTACAGACCTTAGACTCCCTGTTCAGACTACATGATCTGTTATATCTAATAGGAGAAGCTCAGTGGATCCTGAGGTCACAGCCAATTAGACAGCATTGAGGAGAGCTCAAGGGAAAATGTGTATCTTTGTTGTCTATTCTGTTAGCCCAGAACCATTTGCTAATTGTACAAAGTGTGGTTATTGTCTGTATTCTTTTTTGTCTCCCCTTGAGGCTCACTGAAGTGTAATTTTATGGAAAGATGATGGAAAGACTGTTGTTGTTGAAGCTGAATTAGAAATCTCAGAATGTAAAGACCTATGTTTCTAATTAGAAGTAGCCTCACACATTGAAAATGACATAATTTCGTAAATTTGAGGAGCCAGTGTAACCAAAGCCACCTAGGCTTAGGAGCCAGAACAAGTTTGTACTGAGGTTTAGACAGAATTGGCTGACATGCAGCCCAGTCTTCTGAGAGGAGCAGGAAGTTTGGATAATCAAAAATAATTAGTCCATTTTTTTATCCCACAAAAAAATGCCAAAATAAACAAATGAAAGAAGCCCAAAAGACATTAACATTTTCTGTGGGAAAATGATATTTTGGGTAAATCTCCTGTCAAGAAAAGTAAATGAAACCATGCATTTTCAATCAAAAATAACTTTTTGACTGAGTCATTACTGCAGTGTGGCATAAGGCAGAGGTCCCAGTAACCAAGTAGCTCCACTGTGCGTGCTGTTGATTCCCTTGGGCCTGTACTGGAAACTGCAGCCAGTTATTTTTATTTCCCACTCCTCCTCAGTGGAACTTGAGTCTCTGCTGGACTGTGTATCCCAGGACACACCATGCTGTCTTCCTGTAGCTCAGCCATGCTGCCGATAATGGGATGTGATGCAGTCACACAGCAATGGGCAATCTGAAATAGGGGCTGCCTGGAGAATGTGAGCCATGGAGGATCAGAACTTGACTGAGGACTGTGCAGATGGATGCAGAGATCAATATTGACTGAAAATTTCGAGATTAATATTGACTGAAAAGTTGAATGATTTTGTCTTTTGGGGCAACTATTTTAAAAAAAGAGTTTTCTTCTGAAACAAGTTTTTTATTATAACTGTTGATTTTCACTCAGAAAAAACTGTATCAGACAGCTCCTATGACATGGAGCTTTCATATTTGATCTACTCCAGTTGGGGACAGAGAAGGAAAGAAAAATTAATGAAAAGAAAACCCTTTTACCTCCAGAAACAGAAAATTGTATTCTCTGGGAGACCCTAGTTTCCCTTTAGCACCTGCTAACCTCCTTTCTTCTATGTTCTCTTGTCTTGCTAGTGCACTCAAGTGCCTGCTCTACAGGCTAGTTTAAGAGTTTTCAAGAGGAAACTAAGAGAAGTCTCACCTCATTTTCCTCCTGAACTTTCATTCCTGCCTCAGCAACTTCAGTCACTCGCTCATAGCACTCATACTTCTGTCTGAACCCAAGGAGCAAAGTGAGCAGGGGAAAGACAGAGAGGTTTGATTTTACTTTTTCCATGGCGATTTTAATTTTTTTTTACAGTAAGTAACTAATTTAATGTTTTCAGATATATTCAGGTTGTCTGAGAGAATAATAAAGTCTTATCCATATGCAACTGCAGGTCAGTGAGCTATAGTGTCATCTTGCCTGTGCTGCTCAACGAGTGATTTTGACCTTGGTATGAATGGATCATTCACTCAAGTGATGAGAGTTAATTTAGCCTTCATAATAGCCCAGAGCTCAACCTTTTCAGAGCTGTGATTGTTTCAGTGATGCCAAATTATATGCAATCACTGAGTAGTATGAACAGTGATCCACTGCTGTGTCTTTGGATGTAGGCCACCAAAATCATTCTCTTCTTGCTGGTAGGAAACAGGCTAAAAATTCATTCAGTGCTGCACATTGTGGAGTGTATGAGCCATGTTACTGTATAAACAATATACTGGGAGAAAATTAAGTTTGGTGATTTTTACCCCATTTTTTGTTCTATAGCTCTTTTTTCCTTTGAGGGAACTCTGTGGGTTCCATTTAAGGGAAACCACCATTAAGTTCTCTCTCTTGGATTCACAAGCTTTTATATCCTATTTTCAGAGCCTGGGGAGAGAGACACAATTCAAGACAAGCATAAAAAATGAGTTATTTTCATCTGTCTCTGCAAATTCACATAAGGTGTGAAGTAGGACTTTTCAGTCAAAGGAGACTGGGTGAAAAGAGTAGAACACCACCGGTTTTATTCATAACAAACCTGTGTTCTGGGCAGGCAGATCACAGTGTGTTTTACAGGACTGAGGTCTTTCACAGTGTAACTCATGTGGCTCAGAGCCTGGGGGTAGGGTAGAAGTTGTCCTGTCCTTCAGGGTGCTGAGCTGCAGTCACCTGGCCTGCCCAGCTTCCAGTCTGTGTTTTGCATTTTGCCAGGAAACAGTTTTAGCCAGAAGATCTTCAGAAGCAACATGACAAAGTCTGTGATGTTATTCACACTTAGTAATGATTTTCATATAAATTGCTTCCACAAGATGTTAGAGGAAATAGTATTTACATTAGGTAGAATAACAGTGAATTTAGAAGGAACTCTGCAACTTTTTTGCAAAAAAATCATTGAAGCTGCAGCAGCATGTGAAAATAAACTGCAAAATCGGTTAAGACAATTAATTTGATAGATATTGAGGATGTTGAAATCTTTAAGGATGTAGAAGAATGGTTGGGAATCATCTGAAAGTCTGCAATCACAGGTAGGTATGCTAATCTTTTATGCACAAAATGTATAAAAATGGTAATTTTAAACAAAGACATAAGTCTTGTGGTATAAGTCAGAGCTGTGAAACCTTAGGGGTTTATAAAATTTAAATGCCAAAATCTAGTGATCTCCAGAAAACATTACACTAGTTGCCACTGTATCAGTCTACTGAGGATGTGTGTGTTCAAAATGTTGTTTCTTTCACCAGTGCAAACTTTCCCCTGTTGGCAAAGGTGGGATTGTGCATGAATCAGCTTTTTAAAATCAGTGCCTTAATATCTTTGGCAGGCTCTGTCAGAAAGATTTGTCTTGCAACCATTTAAAAAGCATATTTGTGCTTACTGTTATTTCATAGCCAGTGTAATTTAGAAGGACTGTTCTGGGGTCTCCGTCCTCTTCCCTCCCTCCCTTCCTCTTGACACCTCAAAAAAAAATCCAAAAATACTTTATTGTTTTTGTTCAGAAGCATCACTTTTTAAATTAAGATGTCTAGATGTCTGGGAATAAATCTAATTCATAGTGACTGCCAGTGGCTTCTAGGGCCATAACGACTGGCACTCTGGGCTACATCTTCAGTGTCACCATTCCTGTCAGGATGGGGAATTACATGGCAGTCTGATGAAGGAAGCTGTTCAGGGATCCTGGTTTTCATGTTCCTCTGACACAAAGAAGTCATCATGATCAAGGCAATCAGGCCCCAAGGAGTTGTTGCTTCCCTCCCTTCCCCAGCTCCTGCATTTCCTGTAGTAAACACGAAGTTTATTTTGACTGGTTTGGAAGCAGAGTTTTAAAGTATGTGTGTGATACTTTAAACATCCAGGAACTTTATCACGTGTGCAGTTACAGGTTAGTATTCCAAGTGCAGTATCAGACTAGTATTTATCTGTTCTGAAATTAAGTTCAGGGAACCAGCAGAAAAGTGTATTTTTGTTATTAAGGAGTAAAATTAAAATTGTAAGAAAACAACACCATTATTAGTTTGCGAAAGTTATTTGCTTTGATTAAAAGCACCAATAAATGTGTCTTGGTTCTATAACTGCTCCATTTAGCACTTGACATATAATAGGTTTTTTTCCCCACAGTGTAATATCTCCATTGAAATATAATTATTTTGCAGATTGCTCAACTGAATGCCCTTATAAACATGCTGTTAGGGGAACTCACCCCTGGTGATCATCAGAACATCATGACAATATGCACAATTGATGTACATGTGAGGGATGTTGTGGCCACGCTTATAGCACAGAAGGTAATTTGTTGCAGAGCAATTACACTAATGCATTTTTAAAAGCATAAAATAAAGAATAATTTCATTTGTTGAAAAGATATTCTGGTGGCTTATGTATGGCAATGACAGAATATTTTGATTAAATCCATTTCTGTCCTTTTATATTTTTTGCTTTAGAGTTAGATAATTACATTTACCAGTTAAAGAATTCCCATTTAAACATATATAGATATTTTGTCCAAATATTTAAAGACTTCAGTTAAAAATGTATGCTGTAATATGACAGCAGGTTTCTCATTAATTTGCCTCCAATTACTGATCTTTTCACAACTAATATAAATCTCACACTTATTTGAGATAGCTAGAAAGTTTAATATATACAAAATATAAGACAGCAATTGCTTTATGTTTCCAGATAGCTTTTGGGTTTTTTCTATAAATAGGTTTTATTTCCCTATCAGTTTCTGAGGTGGAGTCTGTACTGCTCTTTCCATGCCTGACTTCTGCACTGCCAGTGCCTATTTACAGTGATTTGCTGCTCCATCACCAGACTGTGAGCATTCAGACAGGAGGGAGGTGGTGAGAGGCACCATGCAATGGTCTGCCCCCTCATGCATGGTTAGGCAGGTGAGAGAGAGCTGTTCTACCTTCCATTCCCCCTGCCTGCAACCAGCTGACCTCCAAAGGGGACACAGAGCCCCCAGTCTGAAGGAGCAGCTTCATTCCAGAGTCAGACACCTAGAGCTTTTCTGTTTATTCATGAGGAGTAACAAAAGAGAAGAACGGTGTAGGTGTGAAGAGTGTGTTTGTAGTGCACATCTATTTACCCACCCTCTATAGGCTGTCATCTTTCAATGCATCTGTTGCATTTTAACATTTACTCACTGTAAAATCCACCTTCTGGTAACACACAGCTGCCCAGATCAGGGATTGTGCTGTTTTTCTGCATTTCCAAACACTCTCCCATCCCCACAATTGTAAGGAGTTCATTATTTTGCTTTGTTATAGGTCATAATTTGGCTGCTGACTAGACACAGTATTCAGGTTTCTCAGAAATCCAGTCTTCATATAAATGGCCTAAATAAATAGTTCAAGATGAAGACCACAGTGAACTTGTGAAAGTAAAAATTGTTTAACTTGAAAGAATGAAATAGAAAAAAATCACAGTAAATTATTTTAGTGTGCCATGAAACCTTGTCCAGGACAAAATGGTCTCTTAGCCTTTTTAATGTTATTCTGTAAAACTGAGGGGAAAAAATCAAAACCAAAAGCAACACGAACAACAACCAAAAAAAATCCCTCAACACTCTTACAGTTGCTGAACAAAATCCATTCTACTGAGCATAATCACTTTGTTGTGGTGTGATGCATAATAGCAGTTGCATCGAAAATTTGCAGCAATTTAAAATATTCTTTTCACTGAAATTGTTTATCCACATTGCCAAAGCCTTTAAGGAAGTACTGATGTTTTTCACATTGTCAGGAGCAGCTGTTTCTATCTGCTGTGGCTGTCTAACCACTAACCAGGCAGATGGCACACAGTAGCTGAGGTGCGTCTGTTGTGCACAGGACCAACTTTTCTGGCTTATAGGAAGCACAGCTGCCATGTTATTATGATGATGATGATCCTTATGTATTTCAGACATTGGAGGCCTTATATAGAGCTGCATGCTTTGAAGGGGTGATTAGGGTCTTTAGTACACGGAATAAGTACTTAAATAATCAAACTGACAAGCTGTGTGGAAATATGGAATCCCTATTAATGAGAATTTTGGGTAGGGATCAGGGGACTCAGTAAAAACCAAGTAAAATTATTTGCCACAGATACAAACAACTCAATATGATATAGTGTGCAAATATCAGTATAAAGTACTTCAATATCTACTAGAGACAAATACATTTATGAATTAATGAATATGTTTTACCTCATTAACTCTGGTCAGTTATTCAAAGAACATGCTGTAGAAAATACTGGACAGTGAAACCTAGAGAAGGTCTAAAATTTTTGTCTCAGTTGGCAGAACCTTGATCCATAGAATATTGGAATCTGCAATGCTTCTTTTCCTGTGTCTCACTTGTAGTAGTTAATATATTAATATCTACTCTTTTTTCTTCTAAAGAAAAACTGGGGTAGCATAAGGGAGCTGGAGGTGATAGTAAGATGTGCCTGGGGCTTAAGGAAGCAATAAAGTGCTGACCAGATGCTGAATTTCCTGTTGATTTAAGGCATTAGTTCATTAGGCCACTAATCAAAACCATGTGCTCTGCTAACAAACCATTTCATCACCTGAGTGCTGGAGCATGCACATACTGTTTCCAGCTAACTGGGACCTAATCCAAGTCCATGCAAAGTCTCTTGTAGGCATCAATTGGTGGTAGAAGAGGTTGTCTGAGAGTGGTTGTCCTTGTTATTGTTTGTGTCTTCACATAGCTCAGCTGAAAATGTTTTAGCCAGAAATATGGAATTATTGTATCTTTTCTGCATCTGATTAGTGGAGTTTTTGTTCCACAGAGTATCTTGACCTTGTTACATAATTAAAAAAACAATAATAATTAGGAGCCCATCAGGTTGATATGCATAATTGTTTGTTTTTCAGAAATCCCATTGCTAGCCTTTATTTTCTCAAGAAAGAGGTCAAAGTATTGAGCAGACGTGGAGATTGATTAATCATTTTAGTCCTGAGTTAAGAGCTGAAACTACTTGAGATACAGACTGGGCAGTGTCACCTCAGAAGTGCTTATGTTGACCACTATTGTGTGTACAGCAAAATTTTCCAGCTTCAAAACTTACATCAAGATTTGTTCTTGATGGAGATAGAAATGACCTAATAAAATCAAATTCTGCAGTACGTTCTAAATAGCTGCAGCCCTAAAACCATGAACAAATATGGCATGAAACTGTGAAACATGTTTGTTTCTTCAGCTTAATGCAATGCTATCACTCTCCAAATATAATTTTGTAAGTTTGAAAGTAGTTATAAGAACAATAAAACAGCTGGTGAGAAAAGCAGGGAAGTTTGATCACTTAGATTTCACCAAATGGGAAGAGGGAGATATCAATTACCTCTTAGTAAAGCTGTGGGATCAATGTGTCGGAGAGGTGTACAAGAACAAAAAAAGGAGGGTGACTCATGGAGTGGAAGGTGGAAAGACAGAGTGTCTTGATCAGGAAAGGACAAAAGAAATAGTCTGATTCCTCAGAAGCCAATGGAGGCAGACCTGCAAGCAAAGTACAAGGTGAGCAGTTTACAGCAATAACAAGAAATACTGCAGGGTTAGAGGATCATGCAGAGATGGTCACAGAAGAAAGCAGAAGTACTGCAGTGCTAAGGGAAAAGGTTTTCACAAAGTCACAGATATCAGAAAGCACATGGAAGACAATCACAAAGGTGAAGAAGATGAAGATCAAGGGTGGAGAAGAGGACTAATGAGGCTGAGGACAAGCAATGAGAAGCACTGGTGCCTGCTGCACGGGAGATGAAAGAGGAGAGATTGATAAATCGGAGAAGGGATTTCTTCAAGCAGGTGAAAAATATCACTGGGTAGGAAGGGGAGAAATCTGTCTTGATTGAGGCCAGAAAAATTTGGTGAGGCAAAATGGAAAGAGAGGAATAGGTGAGAGTTCTCCAAGAGTATTTACATATAGTAAGAAACCAGAAGAAATTCCTACTTCATTTTTTGAGGGAATGCTGGCATATGCTGTTTCAGGGTAAGATGGCTTTCTGGTTGGAGAGTTGAGGAAACAGCACTATGGATGGAACTATGGAAACATCAAATAAAAGAAGAAGCATGCATTATGGAATTTACTCATGGAACATCACAATCAAATTTATACTGTTCTGATTGCCTGTGTTCAGTTTTACATACCTGACTCTGGGAAATAACAGCTTAGGGTAAAAAAACACCTGAACAACCAACCAAACCAACAAAAACCATGCAAATTCAACCAGGATAATTTATTGGTCTTTTGAGGAAACCATGTGTTTTGGAATGAAACATGGTCTGTGAGCAGCTGTTGTGCTTTCTTTGGGTTCAAACTACCACAGTGTATCAGGCTTTCCTCAGGTAGCCTTCATGTTTCCTGCTGGGGCATATGAGCCAAAAGATCAAAGGTGTCAGCCACTCCCCCTTCCCTAATGTTGATTTGTCTTTCTGTAGTAATTTTTGGTTTGACTTTCTTTTTCCCCCATGGGTAGAACTTGCAGGCATGTTAAGGCACAGTAAATCCTAGACTTCACAAAGAATATGTATTACGCAATTTTGGCTGACATAATATTTTTCAGTTGATCAAAGTATTTTTCTTCAGAAAACTCAGAAATGTTGACTTGTGTGAAGTCAATCTTATTAGAGTAATTCTTGGCCCTGAGGACTCATATTAAAAATGTGGAACAGAGCTTGAACCAACTATAGCCTGGTAGGATTGAACACTGCATTTCACTGAGACCAGAAGGACTTTTGTACAGAAGGAAGAAACTGAGAAGAATCTCCTCACTTCTGTTATTTTACTGCTTACTACTGGCACCATGTCAGTCATAATTGTTACTCCAAATTTATCATCTAAAATAACAAACCATAGGAAAGAGTAGGCCGTGACAGAAAAAGAAGATGCTTGTTTCGAGTCATGGAAGTTGACATATCTCAATAGCCTTTATACTTTTTTTGCTGTGTTTCTCAAGCTAAGCAAACAGAAAAGTGAGACAGAAGCACACAGAATCTATGTGCTATATATGTATGACTGTTTAAAATTTTCTGTTTTCTCTTGGTTTTATTTATTCACTGTAACCAGAAACGTGAAGCCAATGAGAGCAATGTTCAGGAAACATGATTGGTATCCTTTGATAGTGAAGCAATGAAACTGGACTGTAGCAGGGCACTTTCCTTCATAAACTTCTCTTTTGAGATGAAAGATTGCTATTCCATAGTCATGAAAGAGATGTCCTCTACTCCCAAGTTATACTGTGCTTTAAAATTTTGTCAAAGTATGACCATAATAGATAGTTTCTTTCTTTGCATGCACTGTTTTATGTAACAGATAAAATCACTTGATTTTACTAAGTTAGTTATAGTGTTTTACCTTCTAGAGTCAATGGACTGGCCCTGCAAATACCTGAGTATCTATCTTGTCGATCAGATGTGGTCAGCAGGAGAAAGGAAGAAAATGTTTGGGCAGAATAACTCATGGGTATGCATTCTTCAAGATCTGGGCATTAACTAGCATTCCTTGACTTTTATAAATCAACTGAAGAAAGAAGAACTTTATTCTACATCAAGAAAATATCCTAAAGTACACCTGGCGTGAGCTGGCCAGGTGTCATTAGCATCAGAAACAAGAGTAGATGAATAATAAATTGCAACTTCATTGGATTTGCTCCATCCAATAACTCCATCTTTTTCTTTTACTGGGGAGCCCAGAAAAAAGAACATGCTGTCTTCATCTCACTTCATTTAGTAGCATCTTATGCTTCTGTATACTTCTGGTGCTGTAAGATTTATTTACCATATAAACATTCACTCTGTTTTCTATATCTGACTACATGTTCTCTGCTTAAAGTAGCTCTGCATTTTTATTTAATGGATGTGAGACTTTATAATTTACAACAGTTAATCCCTTCTGCTAAGAAAAACACGTAATAGTCCTTCAAGAGGGTTGTTTAATTTTGTTCAAGAACTTTTGAAATGAAAACAGTAAAACAATTTACATCATCACCTATCAAAGCAATTCTAATGTTGTCATGACTTAAATCAAGACCAGTAAAACAGGGAGATCAATTATTGCCTTGTCTTAAATTCAGAAGAAATGCAACTCCCTTTTTACAGAAAGACAACATACAAAATCTCATCAGCAATGGTGGATATATAAATAAAAAGTATATATTCCCAAATTAATTATGTAAAGAAAAAACCGCAGGCAAGGGCGGAATTGTGTGTAACACTGTACTTCTCTTTTTGCTAGATGCACTTCACATAATTCGTTCTGATTTTAATTTTGATGATTTTTTAAAACAAAGTGTTCTTTCTGAGGCAGGGCTAGTGATTCATTTTACCAGTATTTTTGGTACTTGAATTATTTTTGTTCGTACAAGACATTGCTTGTGTTCCCTTTAGTCCTTCCTATTGTGTGCTCTGCTGTGATCAGGTCCGCTTGTTTAGCATATTTCAATATACTATATGTAACAGCCATTAAGGGTCTTTTCCAACCAAGATGTTTCTATGATTCTATGCTTGTGTGGATCTCACACAATCTCTCCAATCTCTCTAGAATAGCCTGTTTCCAACGTAAATAAATCCCTTGAAAGACACAGTGGAGCCCTCTTTAGAAAGGTAGACTTCTCACTTTTCACCTCAGTGAATGAAAAGGTATCCCTGTGTCTGTCATTGATCAGAAAAGATGAGATATGCCATTGGAGTCTTTCTGCTGACAGGGTTATCCTTCTAACATATGTACCAACAAAAGTGCCTACAGTGCTTCCTGAAATCTTTGTGAATCAAATGAAATATGTTTAAAACACTCCACAGAAAAATCTATCTTCCTGTTCTGGGCCCTCACCACTGCAGCTGGCTCTTTTTCTCTTTTGCAATTGCTAGTTTGAAGTATCTATAAAGGTTTATGGCAAACTGGAGTATAGGAATGCTTTTATGAACTCAGTTGCATCTCTGGATTTGCTTTCTATTGTGGTACTTTGAGTTAAGACACTGCAGGATAGGGTTTGGCCAAAGAATAAAGTTAAATTATCAAAAAAGTGATTTTTCAGGCTTATTTTTGTGTTATCTTATGGCACAGTAACCTTTTCTTGATTTTTTGAGGGAGATTGCGGAATTGGAAATGGCAGGTGTTCATAGCAGTAAATCCAGGGGAAAAAAAAGGGAAGAAAAAAAAAAAGAAAAAAAAAAAGAAGTCTTCCAGAAAATATCAAAACTCTCTTTTGGTGGATACAAAAACCCCTCTTCTTCTCTCTCCCTTTTAATATTTCTGGATTATAGCACTTACAGGCAAAGGCTAGAGCTGACATTAAGACAGTTTGGTAGATAGGTCTGACATAATTAAAACTTCAAGATACAATGGCATATTCCATTGCAAAACAAGCTACAGAAGACTGTAAGAGAGCTAAAATAATTAAGAATTTAAGCTATAGGAGACTGTGTGGCAGAGACTAATTTTTGAACTTAAAAAAAACCTGGATATTTTCTTTCCCTGAAAGTATCTGAAATATATAGGTAAAAGATGGTATAAAATAGTAAAACATTGCTGGTTTATTAGAGGTTTTTTCTGACTATCCCAAGAGAGTTTTACCACAAATTTTCCTGTGTGTATATGTTAAATTCAGGTTTCAATACCTCTCTCATTTTATTGAATCATCATTCTAGGAAAACATATAGGCCTCCTTTTTTGGCAAATTGCTTGGTATAAAATCAGTCTTTTGTGCTTATCAAATTCTGAAACATTTATGGTTTTTTAATCTCGGGCAAGAAAATGTTTATTGATCTATGAACTACTAATGGGGTTTTCTTAATCTTATCTTGTTTATTGCTAGTATTAACAATTTGTTTCCTGTGCATTTTTAAGTCTGAAGATGTCCAAGCCCAAAGGCTGCTATAAAACATTCCTATTGCTTATAGATATCTTATTAATTTGCCACTGACATTAAGCCACTGATGTATTGATCTATGGATTAGGCACAAATTCTCATAATCAACAACATAGTAAGAGGATGGTGCCAGTACAACACTGTCTCACATGTTCATATTTTCTTTTTCCCCTGCAGAGCTTATACAATGATGATTTCAGACTTTTGTGTGAAATAGTGTTGACATCAGAAGAGCTGCAAATTCAAGGAGACTCATGAGAAAGTTAATCTATCTCTGCACATTTTATTGTATCTACATGGGTGCTGGAGGAAAAAAATTAAACTTTTTGGTAATGCTGCTGCTAGGCAAGCATACTAAAGAATTTGGGGGGCAGGGCAGTATTCATTAGAAATGGACTATAGAGGATTCCCAGCATATTCAGGAGTAAGAATGTCAGAAATACTCTTGGCATTGTACTTGAATGCCAGCAGCACTAAGAGAGAAAGCAGGCAAGTCATTAGTGTACCCTCCTGTATAAGCTCAGGTCTTGATTATCTCTTTCCAGTACCTTCAGAGAGTAGAGGAAAGAAGGCTGCTAAAAGACCGGTCCTTTCTGAGAAAGCTTGGGTGCATAATTATATAGATTTACCTGGCCTTTTCCAAAGGGAGAAATGGCACCACTTCTCCAGTCCCTCTCCTTATGAGTCTTTCTGTTCTTTCCTTTTTTCTTAACTCTCTGTTTTTGTAAGTGCAATACTTTCAGTCCTTCCTGATGCAGAGAGTCAAACATGTCTCTCTAGTGTGAGGGAACTGGGTCCTCCTTGCTTCTTGACACTGAGAAGGTTCTGACATAGCTATGGACAGTGAGAAGATTCTTCTCAGTTTCTTCCTTCTGTACAAAAGTCCTTCTGGTCTCAGTGAAATGCAGTGTTCAATCCTACCAGGCTATAGTTGGTTCAAGCTCTGTGCCACATTTATAATCTGAGTGCTCTGGGCCAAATTCAGAACAAATCTAATCAGATGCAGCATCTCCTTGCTAAATAAAGCTGTCCTGCTCTCTGTAAGTTTGATTTTGATATGAAGCCATTGGCTTTATGAGTGCATGAGTGCAAGTTTCCTATGCATGTGGCATTGCCTGATGCTCAGATGAGAACATCATGTCAGACATGTTTAATCATAACAGTGTTTATTCCTTTTACTCAGAATGTACCCCCTTCATGACAAATGTATGTAAATGCTGAGATAAAAATAGCATTTGACAAGATAGTTGGGTATGTTTCATTTTATTAACACATTAGTCAACTTATTCTGCTGAAAGTAATATGTGAATAGTAGATATGTATAAGATTAGCATAATTTTTTCAGTCAACATTTGTTCTGTGAGGTTTTTGATTACATTATTTTAATTAAGCAATAAGTCATGACAAGCACAGGATTTCATGGTGAGTATAGTGATCCTAACAAGGTATTATAAAGCATGTGGCTGAAAGCTGAATGATTGTAACCATTCAAAATGTGCATTAATAATTCCACAAGACTGACCAGAGTGCCCTTTGTGTTCTTTAATTAAGTATATATTATTGAACAAGAAAAGCATCTACTGGTCATAGTCATCAGGACCCAGATCTGCTCTTGGACAGTGAGAAAGTTCCATTTGTGTTCTAAAGCCTTCTGTGCTGTCTCTGGAATTAGTTTGCTTATGAAACCACTGTAACTTTTAAACAGATTTAGAGCACATCATAATGACTATGAAGGAAGCCAAATGATCTGTCTGGAGCTGCACAGTGTAGTAGGTGCCCCATGTCAGAAATAATGAAGATAAATGAGATTATGGACCCAAAAAAATACGTGCTTTCTAAATAAGTCCTGCCAGTCAGAGATGGGAAAATGGAAAATGTTTTTCATTTCTTTGTATCTGTCCGCTGGAAAACAGAGAAGAATCCTGAACCAGAAATGCTTTGTATGTAACTTACTTTGTATCTGATTGCATCAGACTTGAGATATAAAGTAATAAAGTGCTGGGGTTAACAAATGTCTGTTTATTTCAAACAGTCATTCCGTATTTCTTTTGCGCTTTCACTTAAAGCTGCAAAGTACCTTGGATTTCTATGGCCAGGGTCTCAAGTAATTAAATGTTGTTGTTACAATTGTGTTCTTGAAACAAAAGGACTGAAGTAAACCTGGAGCTTATAGACCTGTGATGGGTTTTGCTATTACTTTGTGGATATTTAAATAGGAAAGGGCAAATGATAATTTCTGGACCTTTGTGCATGTAAATCCTCACAATTTCATAAAACGTTTCATTTTTGTTGTTGTTCACCACTCCCATGAATCTTAATAACCATTTAATGAGATAAGTGAAAGGTGATGTCTTCTCCTTCCTCCAAAACCAGTCCTCTGGTAGGCATGTGATTGTATGATACAAGAATATTGTCCTTCCTCCTTCTAGGAGCCTGATTTGAATAACTGAATGGAATAAATCTTGAGATAGTTCTGAGGTATCTATTGTTCTTTGTCCATGTAACAACTCCCTTTTTGTAATGTGTGTCTGCCATTAATTAAAATGTTCTATTTTTTAAATTCAGGTCTGTTCAGAGAAGAAGCAAAAAGATTAAGTATATTGTTATATTGCCCAACTGATTTGCTTGTGCTGGGTGTAAACTGTTTTAGGAGAATCTTCCAGGTGTTGTGCAAGAACAGGCTGGGCTTGAGAACTTGGTATGAGGAAGGACCAAGCATTAACTTGAAATTCCTTACAATCTACAAAGGACTAAAATATTAGAGTTGGCTTGGTCTGGTGTTTTGTTGGTTTGGTTTGGGTTTGGTTTTTTTTTTTTTTGAGGAGTTGCAACTTCCCACATCTTTGAATTGTATAGTATCACCAGATATGACATGCTATATATGACAAAAGAGGAAAGTGAACCAGAATCCCAATGTCAAATCCTCTGAAAGATTAAAATCTCCTGTTGGAATATAAGTGGAACGGTGAGGAGAAAGTGGTTGCACTCAGAATCCAAATGTGTGTGCTTCAAGTGATAAAAAACCTCGAGAACTATTGCTTGAATCAGTCTTATGCCATTTGTTGTCATCTAAATCCTAGGAATCCTGTTTGCAGAAAATTAGACTTTGAACACAGTTTGTTTCTTGTATTAACCTTAGTAGAGATTGTGAAGGTGATTTACTGTTCTTACATACCTAAAGGTAATATGAGTATGATAAAATAGGGTTAAAAAGTGTCATGAGATTTGATAAGCATTCATACATTTTATCTGACTTGGGGCATTGAATCCATGGAAACATTGGCTTTAACACATCATTTTCTCATTCACAAAATTAAGTAATTACATCCTGGGAGAGATGCACTGGCAATGAATATACAGTATCCAGACTATGGCACTACAGGTAGCAGATTGAGTTTAACTAGCCATATGGATTGTAATTGTCTAAGTATGATTAATTCATAATGTTTGTTAATTTTATGCCTTATATTATGGTTTGTTACTATAATGTCAGTCTTTTCTCTTTTTTTTTTTTTGTTTCTTTTTAATCTAGGTTTTGATGAGAGCCCTCAAGAGATTTTAATCTTATTATGACACTCACTAATGATGTCCTTATATTCCGGGGTCTCATCAATAGCTTGTTCCCCTTGCTGGAAGTTTCATGGAAAAGGGTTCTGAAGTTAGAACAGATGGTGCATCAGTCCATTGCAGAATTCTGTTTTCAGCCAGAGGAAAACTTTATACCGAAGGTGGAAATAATGGTTTTCTGCTTAGCTTATTGTAAATTCTAAATGGGGTGATTGAAGACTATAATGATCACTGCTGTTTGATGCCTATGAGTTTCAACATCTGGCTAATGCTGTTACTAGCCATAACAGTAAGAAAGGACACTGAAGACTTTTCTGCTTCTTTCTCTTATCAGATTCCAGCATGTGTATATATTCGTTTATACATACACATAAATAAGTAAACTTGCATATGACAGTGTGTGTATATATACTTCATACATGTAAATCACTGTCTATACTAATGTCTGATTTGCACAATACTGAAATGGAATATTACATAATAACATTTCAATGCCAACAACAGGCTTTTTATTTTAATGCCCAAATTTGATTTCTACTTTAACAGTTGGAATTATTTTAATTGACCTCCTTATCTACTCTTGCCTACAGATCCAAGCCATTAACCCAAAGTAAATTAGCAAATATATCTTTGCTTTTCATGTAGGTTCCAAGAAGAAAGCATTAGAGGAGCTAACAGAGATGGTCTCTGTAAAGGGGGCTGAAGATCAATTTCTTCAAAGTGATGAACCTCATTGCCCCAACATTTGTCATACTTGACTTTTCAGCAGGTAATTCACTAAATCACCACAGCCACTAGTCTGTTCTGTCATCGCATTATAATTGACTTGATGGAATATTGTTAACAGGAATTGTGACTGAAAAATAATGTTTTCATGGAGAAGTTAAAAAGTTATTTCTCTACTTATGTTGTTTTTAGCTTGGTTTTACTTCAATCTAGATAATGAAAACTGTTTAGGAAATTGCATTTTAGACATGTAGATGGTATTGTTTTAACTTATTCAGCAACTTGGCATGGTATTCTTGAAATTGCCAAAATGTCTAACAGCATTGTGCTTCTGTTGTTTTGGGTTTTTTTTAACAGCCTGGCTATATTTTAAAAAAATGGAAACACATACTGAACTTTAGATACATGCTGTGAACACTTTGAATTCAATGGAACCTTAATCACAGGCTTAAGATGTTATTCTGAATTTGGGCTGAAACACCTAACAAAACACTCAAACAAAATCCAGTGGTCTGGTCACTATTTAACAATGTTATGGGTTTTTGCCCCTGAAGATGTGATGCTTTGTAGATTTTTGCCTGAGTTGTCTAGCCAACAAATTATTCAGGCTGGGCTTATAAAGTACCTGCTGATAAAAAGAGTGGTCAAGTCATTAAGCTTTTGAAATAACTATGTGGGAATTTAAAATTATTTGTCTATAGTTCTTCATTCTTTTCAAATTGTCAGTGTATTTGTAACTAATGCTGCCTCGTGTCAGCCACAAGAGGGTATAAGGATATATGCAAGTGATTTATCTGTATGATCACATGGAATAGGAGGAGGCTGGCAGTAGCTTGGTGATCAAAGCACAATGCTGTTGACAAAATAAAAAAATTAATGATCACAGAACTGTGATTCCTATTAGTTGCTAATATTTTTTTCTGCTTTTTTTCTTACAGTGTGAGTAGCAAGACATCTTCCTATACACATCAATTACTTGATTTAATTTCTGTATAATCAAGTTTTATACTGGAATGATACTTTTCCTTATTTTTCTCACAGATGTAGTAAAATTCATAACACCCACAAAGTAAGGTTTGACGTATTAATTTCCTTTCCAGGGAGGCAGTAATTGTGGCATCAAATGCCCATTCTTCGGTAAAATAAAAACACTCTGCCTCTTTCAACATGTTAAGCTCCCTAAACAGACTTTAATGTGATATATATGTATTGCTGTAATGATCACCAAGACACATGAAATACAAATCAATACACAGGAAAGCATCTGTGATTTGGTGAGTGGTCTTTCTGTTCAACACTCTTCTACAGTGCTGGTTTTTTATGCCTTTGTGCCTTCCTCAACATGACTGTTTTGTCTCACGTGGTGACTGCAATGACTGAGATAATTAGCAGAGTTGCACATGTTTCTAATTACTTTATATCAGTTTTAGAGAATCCTAAGTAATTGGCAAATTGGACTTGGCTCTCCGAGCTTCTCAATGGGATGGAAAGTAATCAAAGAAGAAGAGCGTCAAAAGTACTGAGAGATGGGCCAGTGCTACAAATATGAATAAAACAGCAGCCAGCACTGTTTTGAGTCGCTAGATCAGCTAATCAGCCGTTTGTTACACCATTCTCAGAAGTATATTCTGAAAATACCAGGCCAAGTTGCAGAACAAGCCCATCCTAGACATCTCCTAGTGTCTGATGATCCAGTAACAGAGGAGATGGGGAAAGAGAAGAGAGCAATTTGCAGCATGATAGGGCTTAGTAGCGCTTTCATACTCCTTGACCTATTGACTCTTTCCCCTTCTTCTTTTTTTTTTACTTTTTTACCAGGGCTTCATGACTCTAACATCTGAAAGGCATATGAGGCCTGCTCCCCACCAGGCACACGGCTCACCCTTCTGTCTGCAATCCTGTCTTCCACATTCATGCTTCCAGTTATAGAAATGCTAAGGTATATTTCATTTTGCAGGTACTTCCTGGGAAAAAAAATGGAGATGCATTTAATGATTGCTTCTGTGAGTTTTCATTTGGCCTAGGATGAAAGAGCTCTGAGGATCAACTGAGGTCTGAGCCAAGCTTATCTCCATAGGGTATTCATCAGTTCTGCTAAGCCAGATCTTGCAGAGCCTCTCTGGTGCATAGGTTTACTATACTGAGTCCTATTAACATGCATGGCTGTGCTGTATTTTAAGATCATAGCATTTTATTGAAATTGCAGTAAGGATGTCTGTCTTATGTCAGGAAGATACAAGCATTAGGGTAGTTAAGTTCTTTCTTTCTGTGTGCTTAAACCATCTAGATTCCTTTTTAGCTCATCTCTTGGATAAAAAAAGAGCACTGCTCCAAAGAACAGGGTTGGGCAAAAACTGCTTTGTGGGGACTGTGTACACTTTATGATAATATAAGTTAGAAACATTTGAAAATGTCATATAACACTAGCCCAACCTTGTCTAGAGAAAAAAAGGAATCATTTGAGAATTCCCACTTCTATATATCAGCTCTTTCTGAAGTAACCTAATTTAAACATTTCCCAAGAAGATAATTCTTATTTGTCTTCTTATTCCTTCTCCTTCTCTTAAATAAATATTCCAGAATAGTTATTGGGGTGGGAAATTCTTTATATAAATCTGGGGATTTCTTACAAGTTTTTTAGTGCTACAGGGATGTTTGTAAAATATATGCCTGTGTCAGATTATCCATTATCTTTAATTTTAAAATGTTGTGACTCTAATTTCTCACAACTAGAAGCACTGCCAACTGTGACACTACCTTTCACAGCATCACAGAATACATTGAGTTGGAAGAGACCCACAA
Source organism: Drymodes brunneopygia (assembly GCA_013400955.1). Lineage (NCBI taxonomy): Eukaryota > Metazoa > Chordata > Aves > Passeriformes > Petroicidae > Drymodes > Drymodes brunneopygia. The sequence goes on along the minus strand of VZTZ01028730.1, from coordinate 996,287 downwards.
AGATCATCGAGTCCAAGTCCTGGCCCTGCACAGGACCATCCCTGAGAGTCACACCTTATGCCCAAAATGCTGAAATGGGGAAAAGTCTGGTGAAAGAAATTATATTTTCAAATATACTCCATAAACACCTGCTCTGCTTGCTTGGGCTTTTTAAGGGAAATACTTTCGTAAAACAAAATGTGCATTGAAGTTCAATACTTCGAAATCATATGCAGCATAACGAGCAGAACAACAGATTCTATGAATCCAGTGTGAACCCCAGGTAAGTGGAGTAAAATTGGTACATTTTGCAAATCCTTTTGATTGGGTGTTGTTGTTGGGTTTGGGTTTTGGGAGGCTTTTTGTTGATTAGGTAAGGTGTAATGTTGTCTATATTTTAATGTCTTATCTTATAATTTATTTTTAGAGGATATATTTTCCTTCTTTGTTTCTGTTCATTTTCTCTGCATTTCATATAGGCAGCAGTCTATGCTTTGTTTAATTTATCGTTCTCTTTACTTTTTGTCTTTTGTTTATTAAGCCAAACCCTTTTAAACAAATACCAGCAACAGAGAAATTCTGTTAGAATGTATTTCAGGTATTGCAAGTTCAATGCTAGGGAAAGCATCTTCTAAATTTAATTTTTAATGCTTCTTTTTCTACTTATATTTTCTGCATATGAAATGATCAGAAGTCAGGAACTCATTTCCAACTTATAGCCAGATAAAGAGGAAATGTAGCTATGCTCTGGCATTGTTATTAGAGGCTAAAGTTGCATCACAAGAACTATGCCAACTTGAAGTTAATGGCACTGAGAAGTGACATGAGCTTTAAGATTCTGAATACTGTGAACATTTGGTGTTTCTTTATCCTTCAGTGGCCGAGTTGGAAGTCTCTAAGATATCTTCAAGAAAAATAGGATAAATGAATGACTAACATATTACATAGCTATGGCTAAAGGAAATCAACTTTCAAAGTTCAGCTGAAAGCTTTCAACGTAGTGCAAAAAACTTGTTTTCAACAATTGTAAAAAAACCTAAGTCTGCCACAGACCATGATAGCCCAAAATAGATTGTGCTTGGTGGAGATATTGACCGTATTCAACTGAATCAGTGAACTGCTATGGGCAATAATGAGGTCAGTGAATTATTGCTATTACTTCTGTATTACTGTTACTTCTGTGCAGTGTACACTTTACATCAGTTTCAGAAATGCTTTTAATAATATTGGTGCAATCAAAGTAAGTGTAATCATGATTAGACTGTAATACATGAATAACCACACATACAAAAATGATACCTATCATGCTATATAAGCAATTGTCCAATACAGAGCAATCAAATTCATAGCTCAAAAACCTTCACTTGTATGGTGGATCTCAAAATGGGAATTCTTCTCTCTCTACATGTATGTTTGGTGTTTTCTGTGAGGTGCCTGTCATTTTAACAAAAGTGACATGCAGAGTAAAGTGGAAAGGTCCTGTTTCAACCTGGGAAGAGGGTGGGGCAGACAGATGAATTGTTCCGTATTTTCTATGAAATCTTAATTGATTAGACGATCACCTTTATTCGCCACAGAAAGACTTCTTTCTTTATGATGGATACAACAGCAGGAGAGCAAACTGTAGGAATTGATATACTTTGTTGCTTATCTGAAAGGAGATTTTTTGCCCTAATTTTGCACAATAGTAGAAACTTCCTTTAAATCCCATTTTCCTAACCAGCGCCTAGAATAGCTCTTGTTGTTAGATTCTAAGGACTCTATTGTGGCTTTTAAGCCAGAGCCCGCAGTAGGGGTTGTGGAGGGATGCACCGCCCCCAAGAAACTCCTAGAGGGTTTGTACTTGAGGACAAATCTGATGATAGAATTTAAAAATGGAACAGACCATTGTAGATCATCCAGTCCTCCTATCTGCCAGCACAGGATTTTCCCTCCCAGATATTCTTAATGCATTGTTCAATGTAAAAGTCTCAACTCTGGGAGTTTCCAAAGCTTTGCTTGGAAAATTTTTGCCTCTTTTTTTCCCTCAGAAGTAGGAGGACACAGCAGCAGCCATGACCATGTCTTTTAATATATATCTGTGTGTACTTTGGACTGGCTTCTGCCTGCTGGCTGGTGTGAATAGGGGGCAGATGGATACGACATTTCTCTTTACTGTCTCCAGATGACTTAAAAATACCACGTGATCCCTGTGCCCTAGGAGGAGATTTGGAACTGCCTTAAACCATCACCTGTCCTTTAATGAATGTCTCAGATTTTGTAAAGTGTGATCTAAAGTGTAATTGCTCAGTTCTGTAATGTGGTGCAGTTAATTTGTGTTTGAGTCAGAAAATTTTGTCCTAATTTTCTGGGTGGTGATTACTCTCCCAACCAGCAAAATTGGCTTGAATATTCCAGTGCATTTTATTTACTGTTCAAAGGCTGATAAAACTCTCCTGTATTGTTTCTTATTTGGAGAATAATAACAGTGCATTCTTCAGTCTTCAGTGTTGATATATACATCTTCCAGAAGGATTTTGAGAGATTTCAATTATCAAATACTTCACAACACTATTTTAAGTGCTGTTGGAAAGCAGACACTGGATTTTCAGAAGTTATTCAAGTCTGTAGTGTAGATGTGCCCCCAGCCCTGCAAAAAATACCTCATGCTTAACTGTTATGCGTGAACAATACTGTCAGATTTATAAATATCAACTCAGAGCTTGATGAATCCATGGGATAAACATATTAATGCTGAAGGTGTTGGCATTTACACTTCAGGCAGTGCCTATGAAGTCTCCAGTGTCCTTGGATTAATGCAATAAGTAGTGTAAATAGGACTGTTCTGTAGGGAGGTGTGTGGGAAGTCAGTGTTGTACAAAATCTGCCGGTAGTGACTGTAATAGTCATAGAAAATCCTGAAGGCACCATGAAGATTAAATTTCCATTGGTGTATGTACCATTGTTCTTTGAGAATCAGTGTATGAAACAATATGAAGTTTCTAACCCAAGTGATTGGAGGTTAATGTTGAGGAAATGCAATTTAAAGGGGTTTTTTTCCACTTTCAAAAGAATGTTTTTAAGTTCTTGTCTGCTCATTCTTAACTGGGGGGGAAGAAAATTTTTAGAGGCAGAGAGCTTTATAAGTAGAAGAAGTAGAAGGGGTAGAAGCAGATGAAAAGCCATGTAAAATGGAAAGTGGCCCATTTCCTTGATCTCACGATATGTGGTAGACCTGAGAAATTATCAAACTGTTTTCATTAATGCTTATTTTGCAAGATACACAAAGCATGATTGTTCAGTTGATAAACCATTGTAGTGTTTTGTAGGAAACTAGTTGGACACTCTGAATCGTGTTCAAATGAACATTGCAACCACTTAGTAACATGCAGGTGGCCACGACAACAAGTTCTTGCTTTTTTTGCTGAAGTTCTGTCAGCACGAAGCAATGAAAGTATTTCAGTGCGACTTCCAGGGTTTGAAATGAGTCGTTTTTGAGCAGCGTGTTTATCTGCAGTATCCAGAGGTGACACTGTCTATGTGAATACGTGTGACTCAGGCTGGAGTTCGTAAGTAAAATTACCAGATTAATCAAAGCATCAGACTAGCTTGCTACAAAAGGAATGTTTAATTTTAGATGCTAAGGTATTTTCCATTTTAAAGCTACAGACAGACTTAAGGTAGGAAGCCAGATTTCAAGATCTAAAGTTCCTTGTCAGTTTAATTAGCTGCTGTCTGGCTTTCTAATAGTTTCAGAATCTGATTTCTGAAAACTGTATTACAGTTTGATGGCAGTGGTGACTGGGAGGAACCACAGAAGAGTACCTCTTCCAAAAATCAGATGAATTTTAGAGCTGTTTCTAAGAGGCATTTTCCATCCATATCATTGTCCTGCTCCGTTTTGTGCCACTTTCAATTTCCAGGTAGAAAAAATACATGGAGCATGGTATAATTCCTGAACTCAATTTCTCTCCAAAACCTCTTTCAGACTCTTTGCCTTTCCACTTCCCATTAAGTGTCAAAGACTTAATAGTTGTCCTGGTCTGGATGTAAAGACACAGATGCATTTCCATTTGTGAAACGGCAGCACAGACAGGATGATTCTTTACCCGTATATTTTGCAGTTTACTTATAGATTTTTATTCTTTGCAAAATATTTTGAAGACTGTATGTACCTATCTTTCCCAGCAGTTCCATCACTACATTTTGCACACTTCTATTCACCCCTGCAGTGACCTCATGGGCTTTCTGCCATCTGTCATTGTTCCTTTATTCTAACGTACACTGCAGTCTCACGTAATTTATGACTTTGCCTGATATCTATTAGATAGACAGGATTATTGCCCACAGATGGCTGTGGTTCACAGCCAGAGGCATCTTCACAGAACTAGTGGGAAGAGATTTATTCATGTTACCATGTGACTTCTACTGTAAGCTAATTTTAGCTCTGGGTTTCTCTTGATAAGTTAAAATGAAACAAGAACTCTGGGTCAAATGTATTCTTGCCTCAAATGATGCAGTTTCATTGATTTCTGTTGAGTCATACCTGTATGTCAGGTGTGAAATTAGCTGTCCATTTTTTTCATTAGTAAAATAAAATATATGAGAGTATATTTTAACTACAATGCATGTGTGCAGTTACAAATATTTCTGGTCTTGAAGCTGCACCTTTGGAGCAGAAACAACAGAAAAGATTCATAAAGTCATACAGTTGTTGCCAGTAGATGACATTGTCTGCCAGCTTTACATTTTCTCTGCTTCTTTTTATGGGCCACTGGAGTCATATATTCTGTCATTCTCAGTGTGAGACTCGGAACATTTCTTTGGCAAAGTCAGGGAGACTGGCGTGTTGAAAGTGAGCCAACAGTCAGGTGGTTTCATTTGTACTTGATTTTGAGACTAGTTCTTGCAGCAGACAGGACATGAAAATTGTATTGTATCTTTTTGGTGTGTTTGTTTCATTGCTAGTGAAATAGTTGCTGCTGGGAAATTTAAGAAATCTAATTGGTAATAAATACACGGAGTGGATTCAGTGGCTTTTGTAGTATCTGCAAATTCTACTCAATATAGTGCAGCCTTAAGTGGGTCTATGTTACAACATTGCAACTACCAATACACAAATTAAAGTGCCTACATATTTCCTTGCTGTATACTGAAGGAGAAATTCCCAGCCTCTAGATTGCATTCTATAGGAAGTTTATAAGTGGTTGGGCCTGAGGGGAATGGTGCTTGAAACAAAAGCCATCTGGAATACACATTACAAGATTCTGATAAAGGAGAGCTAGGAACAGAAGCAGACATAGGAAAATGCTGCATTCTCACCCTGCAAGGTGCTAGGCATCCTTTCCATTTCCCTGGGAAGTCAGTGGGAATTAGGAGCACTCAGCACTTCCAGCTTTATGTAACTCAGGAATGCCATATGTAGTTAAATATGTTAAACCAAAAGATGAAGTAAGTAAATATGCTAGGTGAAGTTCTGCCAGCAGTTATTAATGCCAGCATCAATACAAATTCCCACTATTTGTCATTACTACTTTTGTTGTTATGACCAAGATGATGTTGGTAGTATTTTTAAAGTCTTGCTTTCCTGTGTTGAAGCTAATCTGGACTGACACTTGTGAGGAGCACATCTGATCACACTTTCTGGCATGTATGTTCCCTCTGTTTTGACAGTGCAACTTTAAAACCATTGCACTCATTCCTCAAAATGGCACAATATGGGTGACAGTAAGAACAGAATTTCCATTCTGCTCCTTACTGTCCAGCCTGGTTTTCAAACATGCTTGTTATGGATGAGAGAACAGAAAGGTAAAGGGACCATGCTTGCATGAGGAGGATTTGCAGTTGTTTGCTTTGACAATATGAGCTCAACACTGTTTTGTCCTTCTGTGGTCATTGAAGTTGGGCTGGCATAGAGAAGAATGCAATACATGCCCCACTGGAGGCTATAAAGCCTGTGTAGGTGGGTCAGTGCATCTAAGAACAAGTTCACTGTTTCAGGTGCAACCTGCAGGATTTAACCCTATGGAAAAGTATCTCCTCACCCTTTACTAAAGACATTTCTAGAAGGCACAGGCTAATTTCAGATTTGACATGTCAAGACACGGAGAAGAGTCATTGACACAGCAGGTGCATTTAAATATAACTGTCTAATTATATATTGATGCAAGTTTGCTCCCAAGAAACCAAATGTACAGTGCCATGGAAAACATGGTATCTACCTGTCATGCTGTTAAATAGAAAAGCAGTCTTTGGCAGCCAGGCACGTTTCATGTATGAAATCATAAAAATCATGGTTTGGTAAACATCTGATCATACCCATTTTTAATCAAGTATTGTGCTGGTTTCAGCTGGGATGGAGTTCATTTTCTTCACAGTAGCTGGTACGTGGTTGTGTTTTGGGGTTGTACTAAACACAGGTTTGATCATATAGTGATGTTTTGTTATTGCTGAGCAGGGTTTACACAGGGCCAAGGCATTTTCTGCTTTTTGTACTGCCACAGTGGTGAGGATGTTGCAGGTTCATGGGAGGTTGGGAGGGGACACAGCCAGGGCAGGTGACCCCAACTGACCAAAGGCATATTCCAGACCATGTTGCATCATGCTCAGTATATAAAGTGGGGGTAAGAAGAAGGAACTGGGAACATTTGGAGTGATGGCATTTGTCTTCCGGAGTCAGTGTTATATGTGGTAGGGCCCTGCTCTCCAGGGAGGTGGCTGAACACCTGCCTGCCCATGGGAAGCAGTGAATTAATCCCTTGCTTTGCTTTGCTTGTGTGCATGGGTTTTGCTTTCCCTACTGAACTGTCTGTGTCTCCATCCATGAGTTCTCTATCTTCAACCCTTCCAACTGTCTCTCCAATCCTGCTGTTGTGTGAGTGACTGTGTGGAGTTTGGCTGCTGCCTGGGGTTAAACCACAAGAAGTATGTACACTTATTTCCCTCCTGCAGACTTGGGGATTTGTAACACGTGTGCAGGTTGTTACAGAGAAACATAACTTCTGAAACTTGAGTAGGTATGTTAAGGTTTGATTTCAAGCCTATTTAGTTAGTTTTGATTTGGAAGTTGTGCAATAGAATTCCTGAATCAGTTTTAAATCATCCATAATAGAGGATAACAGAGCAATGTTGTTTTGCAGCTACTGCTAGTCTAATTCTGGCACATGGGAAAGTTCACTAGTGGCTAAATCTAAACAGAGCCTGGAGCCTTGTCGTGTGCTGGGGGTGTGAGGCAGGTAGTTTACAAACATGGTCCTGGCTTGAGGGCATGTTTCAGTGATAGAAGTTTTTTCTTGCCCTTCCCACATGCCCTATATCCTTTGTTTCAATTGACAATTCTGCCCCAGACTAATGATGCTCTGCTCAGTTGTTGAAGTCTAGGCAGGTGAGCAAATGTAGAGAAATGGGAAACACAATAAAACAAAATCTCAACTGATAACCCGAGAACAATTGTTGTTATCTATGGAGAAAATCTAAGTAGCAAATAAGAGTTATTGCATCTTAAATTGTTGTGTTGTTTATTAATTTACTTGCACGGTGGAGTACAGGCATTCACAACCCTGCCTTACATGCCAAATGCTACAGAGTCAGATTGTGGTAGGTTTGTCCTTTCCATCTTTTGCTGAGTATCCAATTCAGTATTCACGTTTACAAATTTTTGCTGGACTGTCAGCTGTCTGGGGTTTTTCCACCTTCTTTTGCCATGCTTTCTCCTTTACACTGACTAGATCTGTATTTAGCTAGTAGAGTTGACTCTGCAATGTTAACATCATTCAGAATTGCAATAATTGAACCCAATAATCAATAAATGTTTGGAGACAATATGTATTCCCCAAACAGCCATTACAAAATGTACTAAATTTTCTTAACATTCTCTGAGATACTCCTGCTGAGAAGTAAAATGTCCCTGTAATGTACACATTCAGTCTAAGACTACCTAATTAATGACTCTAAATGCCATCATCTCTTAGTCGTGATGGAGGAAGGCTATTTGTTTTGAGCACAAAAACATTTACTGAATGACAAAATAGATATTCAAAGCCATCCAGAACAAAGACAGTGAACATTGTATAATAAAGAAGATGAACATTCATGGTGAATCTTTTAATATCTGAGTTTGAGATCTATCTTCAGTGAGATCCCTTGGTGTTCTCATATCAATCAACCAGAAAAAAATTGCAACGTGAAGGGTGTGACTCATGTGCTCACTGGTATATTCAGCCAAAATTACAGAGCTGAGCAGTTCCCATAATTTCTGGCTTTCTAGCACTGTCTCTGGCTCCCAGCATCACTTCACCATCACCACCCTGCCAAGTATCACTGCATTCAGCAGTCACTGAAATGTCATATATGCAGAAACCATTTATCAACCTCAAACTTAGCTTATATAGGTATTTTTTAAGGCAAACATCCCATCCCATCTCATTTCTCTTGCCCATATCCTTTTATACATTCACTCTCGAAGATTCTGCTGCCATCTGTAGTCAGTGCTTAAGCCACAAATTAATTTGAGCCAAGATACTTTCTTTGGGAGAGAAAAAAATTTTCTCTGTTTTGTTCCTGTTAGTCGTAGTCTGAAGAGTCTGTCCTGGAAGATCTACAGAGATGGAAATGGACTGGATATCTAGAGATGAAAATGGATGGTGAAAGCTGACTCTCTCATAAGCAAGAAATACAACAGATGGTTATTATGTGACCTGGTATAACTAATGTCTTTATTCTCATGCATTCTTCTATTTTATATTCAGTGTTGTTTTCCCACCTTGAAATATTACTATTTCTGTACTGACATCAGTTCTTAAAAATTATGTTTTATTTTGTTATGACTGTATTGCAGACTGCTACAGATCCTCTCCAGTTCTGACTAAAATATTGCTGTGCTAAGATATTCAGCTTCTCCAAAGAATTTTGCTAATTAATTTATTGCTTACCAAATGTTGATTTACAGGTCACATTAGAAACATTTTCTTTATGCATCTTGTAACTATTTAGAAAATAACTATATATAAGGAAAAGTTTTTATTTTTGTTGCTAATTACTATCCCATGGGACTGCATATGGCCACATTGCAGACATCTTCCTCTAAACAGTTTTCTGCAAGGCTGAATCCTTCTGAAGACTAAGGAAAACTTTGAGGAATCCTATGTTTTCTGGAAGAGAGCAGTTTGCTGCTGTTCACAGACTGCTGATTCTGGTCATAGCCATAAAAAGCCTAATTACAGCCTTTACTGGAAGCCCTGTAGTGTCCTTGGCACCTGCTGCTGCTGCACAGTGAGTACTTTTCTTGTTGCACAATGGATCTGTCCTTTTCATTGCTCAACAGTCTTCCTTCTCACACCTTCAAACAAATACCATTGTTTCCTGGAGAAAGAACATTAAAAGGGTGCTGCAGCATTCACCCTTCCAAATGACAGAGCTGTCTCTATAGAGCTCTGTCATGCTAGAGGGCTCATTCCAGTACACGAGTACTTCCTCCTAACATAATCAGGAAAGGACAGCTAACACATAATTTCATGGTTTAGGTTGTCAGGTGGTTCTTGGCTCCTTAGAAGCTCGGATCACTTCAAGGACAGCAGCCATTTGTTCCTGATGCTGCGCACTACACCATCCCCCCCTATTTTAAAGGGAAGGGCAAAGGTGAATTCTCAAAGAGAATTACTGATTATTAAGTTTTCATTGAACTAAAAAAAATAATCTGCAGGCATTTAAAGCAACTTGCTGGCACTGTTTAAAGGTGGGGAAAGTTGCAGTTCTGATCAGATCCAGCCTGATTCAGAAAAGTAAATGGAAAATGGTAAGAAATGCAATCTAAAAGGTTCTGGAACATATCAATAATTAGACCAAATCTGCCATCATTTTTAAATCAAAAATTTTTGTGCAAAGTTGCTGGTATTATACTTTGTGGTGAATTTCAGAGCAACTCACTGAGTTTTCTAAAAACTTTTTAGATCAAATGATTCAACTGTGAAAAAGAGAAGGCAGAAGTAAAACTAAAGCTTTGTGAACAGTATACAATGGTCTTTAACTTCAAATTCACATCTGGGTCCAACTTTTGAATTCCTGAAAGTCTCTTTGAATCCAGGCTTTTTGTTTAGGGGCCCAAAGTAGTTCTAGCAGTTTTTTGCAGGCCTAATTAGGAGCATAATTGTTTTATGAAAGAAGAATATGAAGTTTATTTTTTTTCTCTTTTTATTTTATAAGAAAATCCTGTGTCCTATGGGACAAACCAAAGCTAAGTTTAGATGCTGTGTCTACACCTGTGGATAAGTGTAACCAGCACTGTTCAGATTAAACACTTTTAATGGCACATAGGGAGAGAGCATGCACACAGACATTCTGTTTTGGTGTCCAGACCTAGGAAGAGTGAATATCTGGGGATCAGGGCTATGAATTTACTTACATAATTAATTGAAGACCTTTCTTTTTGTCTACAGTGAGCTTGCATGTAGTCCTGTTAGGAAAAAATTACTAATTCAAAGACTACCTCATAGTCCTTGGAACATAACTTTTTTTCCATTGATCACTCAGTAAAATATCTTGCCTGACCTCAGAAAGTGTTGTAAAATGTATTACTTGTGAAAGTACAAAAATTAGACTACAGTGCTGGATGTTTATTGTATTATTGTTAATAAAATGTTTGTGAGGTCTTCATTGAAGCTTCTCTGTTATTGTTTTCCTGTTCAAGGGTTTCTGCTCATTGCTGGATTACCTGCTGATGCCAGTCTCAGTTCTGTGAAGTATATTTCATTTGCACATGCAAATGTCTGGGTTTAAACAGGTTAACAGGAAACATACCATGTAACAGACATTGTATGAAGAAAAGTTCCTCAATTCTGTTTTTCCACAAGAAGAAAGAGTGTTGGTTTATTATGTTTAAGTTCAGTTGGGCTATCCATATAGCAAATAATACATCTGTATTGTAAATTAAGAAACCTGGAAATGGTTGATTCTTCCCCTTTGCCATGCCTTTTCCTACTAGCAGGATGTCCTAGGCCCTGCAGTTAATTCCTCATGCAGGGACACCAGCTCTCACAACACATTTGCACTGTATTTCCCCATGCTGTACACACATTCTGGCCACCTGACACTTCTCCATTATTATAAGATTTTGGTTTCCACAAGCCATACTATTTCTGGGATACTCAAAACTTCTCAGCAGATGTTTTGATCAATCAACAAGAGTGTTGTTTCTAGACAGTTCTTACTATCCCTCCCCCCTCCCCTTTTCCCTTTTTTTTCCCCTTTTTTTTTCCTCAAGGGAACCCAAATTTTAAGGTGCCAGATGTTTCTGAGAGTTTAGTAAGAGACATGTCAATATCCTATTTTCTTCAATTCTTTCTTTTTAATTTAGTTTTGTCTGTAGTGGCAGGGGAAGCATTACTGATCTGGATTCAGTTTTAATGAACAGTCAAAATCGAAAAGATTTTACAGGCAAGTACTGTTTGTTCCTGCAGGCTTGTGCTTTTTCATAGTTGGAATTTGGTTGAATAATGTTTTTCACTTCTCACTTGAAATTGAAAATGAAATGAAAGAAACTATGATCATGGAAGTTTTTGCCAGCAGCAGAAACAATATATCCAGGGGCTTTAGACATACACATCTTCTCTCCAATACAAAAGAAAAATTCAGACCGAAGCAAGTCAAAGAATTTTGAGGTAAGTCTGAAAAGAGTACTTAAACTTCTGGATATGAGTCTGAGCCTATGGCTATTTTAGATTTGGTCATTTCTATGGCTACATGCCAAAAATATTTATTGATAGTAGCATGCCTTTTGTGTTCAGCTTTTGTTCTGTTTTATAGCTAATTGAGTATTTCATGGAATTTAGTAACTGATAAAAAAAAGAGCAATAGTTTCCATCATGTTTACTTCCTTGACCAAATACCCAAAGTTTACTCTTTGTTCTGAAAACATTCCAGATGTTAAAAGGGAAGAGGATACTCCTTTCCAGATCTGAACTCGTAAATACAGTAAGAGGAGCAGCAGCATATCTTGGACAGATACTGAATGATTCAGGAAGCTTTGCAAATCATAACCTTGAAGTTCAAGTAGCAGTAACCAACAAAGCAGTAGCAATGCAAAGCCCAGAGATGGTACAAGCACAACACAGAATCCACAGAACAAACAGTGTTCTCTTTGGCAAAAATGAGTTGTGATTCTGATTGTAAATAATCTAAAATGAACTTACAAAATACTTTGTATGTGGCTTTATGTGGAAGGATCCTGCTGGGCACTGGCTCAGTCAGTACTGAAATGCATTTCTCCTTGGGCTAGAAAGCAAGAGCTGTCCTGATGAAAAGCAGTACGGAGATGTTTGTGACTGGCACTGGGGAAATGGTGCCAGTTACTCCTTTCTCAGTATAGGCCCCATCAATCCCAAGCACTGAGTAGTGAAAAATGGCAGCTTGGGAACACAGTGCATTTATTTGGGATATAACACTGAGTCACCAACATTGCTTTCTGTAGCTTGTCGGAATTTACAACATTTTTGTTATAAATTCAGGGTGGGGTAGGAGGGGCGAGTGTTATACCCCTGTGAAGTGTGATGCCAGATGACCTTTCCACTTGAAATCGTATCATCTGTTACAGCATGTTATTGTACAGAGAAAGTAATTTGGTGCGACCAGTAAGTTGTACAAGAAATCACAGGGTTAAGTTTTGAATTGGAGTTTTGCAATTATTACTTTTCATCTCCTTAAAAGGATTATGTTCTTGACTCTTGAGTTGGCGGGCTGAAGTGAAATCAAAAAGCAGTTACAAAATTTATACCTGGCAAGTTTTTTCTATGTGGAAAAAAATGGGAGAGAACTATACTCATGGGCTGGAAAAGCTGATGGAGGAAAGAAAGGAAAGTTACTGCCAAGTAGGTGCATGCTGGTCAGATCAGAATGATCCCACCCCTCACTTATAGTCCCTGCTGCTACAAACTCTCCAGACCACCCTTTTAGTTGATTTGATTTATGTGACTGAACATAGCTAGGATTGGGCTTGAAAGACAACTGAGTATCTCTAGGCACCTTCTGAGTACGTCACCAGAGCCTGGTCTAGGAGGCCTAATTCCCTCCTTCCCTGGTAGTTGAATTGTTTGTCAGAGACTTGTCCACCTCTTTCCAGCCCAGCCTCCTACATACACGTCTGCAAGCAGAGTAGGCAGCTACCACTGGGAGCTCAAGTAGCTTGCTCCTGGCAGTGCCCCTGATGTGGAACTGCTCTTGGAGATGAGATTCCCCATTACACACCCAGCATGCCTGGAGGGGGAGAGGCCTGCCCGCCTTGCCAGCTCTTGCCTTGCCTGTGTCCTCTGTTCTGCTTCCTCCACCACTCAGTCCCTGCTCCTTTCTCCAGTACAGCTATGGTGAGTGGCCATGGGGCCTTCCTGCTGCTGGCTCCCTGGAAGGGAAAAATACTTCTGTTTCATTTCTGCCATATGGAAACCAAGGTTCAGGGACTACAGCTGGTTAGGGTGATGTGGGAGGCCTAGACAGAGATGAGACCCTGCCTCTGCTCTGCTTCTGTTCCTCCCAGTGGCAAATAGCTTTATGGCCTTCCTCTAAGGGGTGGGGATTTACCTAAGCCATGTGCCAGAAAACCAATTTCAGCCTCTGAATCCAACAAACTGTGTAACAGATGATGTGTTTGTGAGCCTGTGGTGAGGACAACTTTGTGGTCCATGCAGGAGGAACTTGAAGGACAGTGAGTGAGACACTCAAGGGCTCATTCACTGTCAGGCAGGGGCTCCTTTGCTGAGGAAGGAAATGGTGGAAGAGTGTTTTGCCATGCTGGCACAAGGCCTTCACCTTGAAGGCAATGGACCTGTAGGGGACCAACCCAGTTTCCCTGGAGTAGGAGGGAGAAATACCTGAGAGTCTGGGAGAGGAATGTGAACTCTGTCCAGGCACACAGAAAACGGGGGCATGTAGAGCAACAGCAGCCAGCACCTGGCATTTGGCCTTGGCTAGACAGCACTTTAACAGGGGCAACCCACAGCAACTTCATGAAACTTCCCCTTCTCCACCAGTACCCTGGAAATTTAGGTGACACCCTGTGTTTCCTTCCAAAACATATTTCCAAGTTCTACTTTTATATCCTTCCAGTCCCTTGGGAGCTTCTATTTCCATCCCCCTGTATTGTTCCCACTAATTAATAAAGGCTTCCTCTTTAGTGGATCTTCCTTTTCATTTCTGATGGACACACCACTCCCTGAAGAACCTGCTTATGATGCTCGAGAGAGAATCTTGTGGGCATATTAAGGGATCTGATCTTTTCACTAGTAAAGTGAAAAAAAGTAAAAATGTGCTACCACCAGTATGCCGATTTTATTTGTATTATAGCACTACAGCCTTGTAATTAGGTAGATTGTGCTGAATCCAGTGAAGTTATTAAAAGCTAAACGTTTATTCAGTAGCTTTGATTTACCCTCTTAATCATTTACTTGTTTGCAAGAATTATCTGTTCTGCATCCACCTGGAGCTTTTATTTTATTACACTTTGTGATCTAAAATTTGGCTAAAAGAAAAACCCTCAAGGTTGACAAGGACTAGGATTGACAGAACTGTGGCTCTTTGAAATCCCTGTTGTCCATTTAAATTTTAATGTTTCTATCATTTGTTCCTCAGTGTAAATTAACAGCCATGGCAGTGTGTTGGGTTTCTTTTCTGAAGTCAAGACTTTAAATTTAATTCAATAGCCTAGATTTACAGCTATTCTATATTTCACAAGGCAGAATCAATAATGTGACTGAAGTGAAGAAGATAAAAATTTATGGTATCTTGCAATTTAATGGTTGAAAAGATGCAATTGGAGAGATCATAAATTGTGAAGGAGTTTATGCTTCATTGCTCCTGATTCAGTGCTTGCTGTTAGAACTTGATTTGTGACTATTCACAAGGTGTGATTAATGGTGTGATCGATGCTTCCTTCAGTGCAGTAAAGCAGTTGTAATGCTCTTCATTAGAATAAATAAAATAAATTGACTGAGGCTTTATAAAAACTGTGTAACATTTAAAATCTAAAATGTCAATTTTTTTTTCCTGTTACAATTTGGGTTTCTTCAGGCAGTTTCCACCTACATCACATCAGTCATTGTCATTCTTTTTGGATATTATAGAAATCCATGTGGGTTTGGGTTAGCTTTATGCAAAGCTCAGTGAAGGGGAAAAAAAAAAGACTTGAATAGGGCTGACTAGAGACTAAGATTTCTCATGGCTGTGTTTTGCCATCCTGGAAAAGTACATGTATTCTCCTTTAGCACATGCAAGTTTAAAGCAATCAAGGCAGAAAATGAATATTCCATATACAACTCTACTAAAAACAATAAAAATTCATAATGTTCATTGTTTTTAAATGGGATAGATGTATGATTGGTGCACTAGCAGAGACAATGAAGATAAAGAGTCCTTTTTGAATGGTGTTTTTTTGGTTTAAGGATGTTCATTACATAATCCAAAGCTATCTCACTATGTGCTCTAAAACAGACAGGGGAATATGAGAAAACTGCAACAGCCATGGAAGGCAGTGGAATGTAATGATTTTGATGTTGTCATTTAAAGAATTTGGCTCCATGAGATACAAACAAGAAATAGGGTGGAGAATGCCCTAGGATCCCTTGTGCACACCATTTAAATTCCCTGCAGTATATGGATAATCTTGAAGTTTTAGAAGTATAAACATGCTGTGTAAAACCTGAGGGTGAAGAAATTGTACCATGAAACTTAGGAAAGGAAAATTCTACTGTGGCTTGAATCCAGAGCTCTTTTATTTACTTTTGTTTGCCTTATAGACAGATAAGCCTGTAACTAGCTGGAAAAGTTTATCAGGTTTCCACTGTGCTGCCTTCCTCTGATTTTCTTTGGTGTCCTTTGTCATGGTGTGTGTACAGATTTCAGGTTTGTGTTTGATTTTCAGAGGAACTATAGGTAAATCTAAAGTTACTAGATGGCAAAGCACCATTTTAACAACAGAAATGAACTAAAAATTTCCTATAATTTTTGTATCTTAAAATATGCTGTAGCAACTCCAGGCATCAATGATCATGCATTTCCTTACTGGAACTGCAAAGAGAATGAAAAATTTAAGGAAACTACAAACGTTTTTGAAACATATAGCTAAGTCAAATTAATGCTTCTATTATTGCACGCAGTATTTACAGACTAGCAGTTGTAACTTCACCAAAAAAAAATCTTAAAATAGATCATATTCTGTCTGTCAGCAGTCTGGCAGAAATTCAGATATTAACTACGACACGTTCTGACAGTAAACACATGGTAAAATGTGTGAGACTATAATGTAAGTAGCTAAGCTTTTATTTTGTAGATGATTTTTTGCTCCCTCACTGTCAATTGAAAAGCTAATAATTCACACACACACGAGAGTTTCTGTGAGTCATAAAACTGGGCTTGGTAAGAGCAGACAAAGATCCCAAGAGCCACGGTGCTGCAGTGGGCACAGAGGCATAGTTCCATGCTGCAGTTCCATGCTGCAGTTCCATGCTGCAGTTCCATGCTGCAGTTCCATGCTGCAGTTCCATGCTGCAGTTCCAGGCTGCAGTTCCATGCTGCAGTTCCAGGCTGCAGTTCCAGGCTGCAGTTCCAGGCTGCAGTCATGGTTACTTGACCACCTGAGTTTGCCTCTATCCAACAGCTATGCCAAAATGTAGGGCCACAAGGAAATGTGAAGCTCTAGTTGTGCATAACGAAGCAGAAGTCTGACTCAATGCAGAACTCCACTAATTGTGTGGCAGGAAGAATACCTGTGTCCCCACTTGTTTGGTTTGATTGTGGGGTTTTTTTCTCCCCAAGGAGCTGATGACATATCCAACATATGACGATAATTTGGGCAGAAGAAATAGCATGGAACCATTAGAACTTGTTGTTTGACTTTATCATTAACAAATGCATCATCAGTCTTGTTTTACAGAAAACAAGACTGAAGCATTGAACAATTTCTCCAATATCATACACCAAATTTGCTGCAGTGTACTTTCCACCATCTCTTTAGACCTGTACCATATTCACAGAATCAGAATATGCTGAATTGGAAGGAACCCATCAGAATCATCCAGTCCAGCCCCTGGCCCTTCACATGATGTCCTAAGAATCATCATATGCCTGAGCAGGCTTTTGCATTCCTCTTTTCAACAGAGAAAGCCGCACCCATTTAAAAAGAGTGCCAGAAAGGATGCTAGCATAGGATTTTATTTGGAACTTTTTGCTTACTTTCAACCATTAAAATAAATTAATTTCTGTTAAGTAGGTATGTTTTTAGCTATTTAGGCAGTTTGCAGGTATATTCAGCCAGAAACATATGGTTTCTATTCATTTTTCCTCCAGAAAGGAAAGTTGTTTCTTGCCCAAACAAATATATTTCCTCCTTGTTTGGGTAACATCTGCAAATGTTATCTTTTTCCTTGAATCAAATATTCTCTTCTCTGTTTTCCCTTTCTTTGTAACAGAGTCAGTGGTGAAGATTTAACAATACCATGAAATGCTAGGTGCTTTCAGTTGAGGTTCTGGAATGATTTCAAGTTACAGGTAGAAAGACTGAGGCATGGCACAATTTGCCCAAAGCTATACTCTTATTTCCTTGAGCTTAATCCTGCATCCTGTCCAGTGCACCATTCATGCATGAAGGAAATCATGCCTCTCCACCCAGTGGTATCTTCTCAATTTCTGAAGGAGTTGCTGGCTCTCCTTGTAGTAACCAGCAGATGCTGCTGCAGAGCATCAATACTAAACCTACTCTTGCTATATATATTATCACTGTTGATGCTGCAAGGGATACCATCTATTCCTCTTTAGCCTTTGCAAATCTGAGGTGGGCTGATGGGGTCTATTTCTTTGTTTCATAGGAGAGAATGCTCAGTCTTCCCTTTGCTATTGCCATTTTTTCCTAGTTATGAGAGTCTCTGTCCAGTGTCTATCATCTCTTATAGATCCCTCGCAGTTCATTACAGCGTTGCTCAATTTATTAGGCCCAATCATGCATTCACACCTTCTTTCATCTGAAGTGCACTTTTAAATGTTAGACTACACACTAATCAAGTTGAACATAATAATGAGAGCACGTTCACATTGTTAAGGTAAATGATCCAATGCATTCATAGTGAAGACATATTTGAACTACAGTTTGTGCTTTTTGTCACAATATTGAACAGTCTGGACAAGTAGGAATTGTGTTGTTTTGTGGCAGCCTTGCAAATATGTGATTATTATTGCATTGCTGGCAGAACTCTGGATATTTCACTGCAGCTTTGTAAAATTTCTAAGTGCAATTTGATAAATTTCTAAGTGCAATTAGCTGGGGAGGATTTTATTGTGTAAATTTCTTCCTATAATTTAGAACAATCATAGATGAATGGCACATCCACCTGTCCATACATGCATCTTTACACACAATAGTGAGTGGTGTGTGAGGCTGAGCTTGATACTCTGCACTTCTACTCAGGGAAGGCAGTAGGTGTTTATCAGCAGCCTCAGTGCTGTTAACACAGCATGTGGAGCTGGTGAGTGGAGCTAAAAAAAGTAGATGAACACTTTGGAGGTAGGAAGATGGGAGATAGTAAATGCATAAAAACTTTTTCTTCTTCATGCTTAACGGGCCATATTTTGGTATTTGGACATTTTGCATTTTTCCATTCCTCAGAAAGGGAAAGTAATTTTTGGATGCAGTTGTTAAAATTCTATAGGAGAACACAAAGGTTTGTGCTGTGTGGGGAATTCTGTTCCAGGACTTCTGCAAAGCAAAAAAAAGGCACTTTTACA
The DNA here is from genome assembly GCA_013400955.1 of Drymodes brunneopygia. Lineage (NCBI taxonomy): Eukaryota > Metazoa > Chordata > Aves > Passeriformes > Petroicidae > Drymodes > Drymodes brunneopygia. The sequence goes on along the minus strand of VZTZ01028730.1, from coordinate 977,573 downwards.
TGAATAAATTGGTCTGATTATGTTCCTACAGAGCAAGTAGAATTAGGCTTCAGCTCTGTAAAAGGATGTCCAGTCTTCTGGCACTAAATGCGCAGCTAAATGATGGTGAAACATGTGCAAGGTAATCTAGTGAACGTGGGTAGTGATAGCAGTGACCAGTAGCAGATATCAGTGACCATAATACAGTCCTAAGGTCCCACTGTTGTTTGTCTGTTGGACCCAGGCTGCTCAGTAAAGATGGAGCAGAGCTCACTGTTCTTGCCATGCCTTCCTTCTGGAGAGCAGTGAAGTTCCCAGGGCAATGAAGTTCTCTGTTTTGTTGCTGTTCCATAATGTGAGTTGGAACATTTTCTCCTGAGGACTCTTAAATTGGAGTTCATTGCCTAATGTCAGCAGACTTACATATGCCTTTAGGGTGCAAGTGAGGTGGTTCTCACCTGTCTTTCCTCTTAAGGAGGTATAGCAATCCCTTCTAAGTGGTGTGGAGCAGATTTTTCCACATTCTGAAGCAAAACTTTCCACAACAGTTAATTTAATATCAGTACCACTCCCAGAAATATACCTATACTGGAGATCTTTCATTGCTGTTATTATGACTTTCCATGCATCAGTTAAGTGTCTCAGCATGAGGTTCAGCTGTGCTTTTAAGTCATTGTTCCCATTTCCAAAGCTGTGGTTTCATTTCTGTATAAAATCTTAGACTAATCATATCTTTTCTAAAGTCACATGGGCAATTGCACATTAAAGACAAAATTTGGCCTAAGCTTTACCACCCTTTTTCAGGCCAGGGAAAATGAAGAAAGCAAAGGGCACAAATCATGGAACAGTCCAAGGCCTGTACCAAAGTCTCTAAGCCACGCTTCTCAGGGCAAGACTCCTGCTTTTGTCTCCACTTCTTTCACCTCAGGACGTCTGGAAAACAGGATTCTACAACTTCGGACATAGCAATACAAAAAGAAAAGTTTCACTCTGAAATCATATTTAGATTTAAATACAGTTTAGAGCACCTTGGCCAAAATATTTACAATAGGTTGTTTATCTTTTACCACTCCTTATTTTATTACATTTTCTTAATAATTTTATTTTTTAACTACTATAATTTGCAAGGTAATATAATTGGTTTTCATTATTTTGGCTGTACCACTCATGTTCCTAACATAAAGCAGTGAAAAATGGGCATTGTGCCCAAACTCTCAAAGTTATTTATATGTCTCTAAAATCTAAACAGGAGGAGGCAAATGGAAAATTTGCAATTTTTGCATCTGAAACAAGCTTAACATCTTGCTGAAAGTATCAGAAAGCCCAGCTCAAATTGCAGTGAGCACATGGAAACTCAGATATGAATGCTGTGCTTCAGTAAATATTAACTTGCCCAGCTGATATGAAAACATTTGTGCAGCAAAGGAAAATAATTTAATTTGTGATATTTTTTCAAGAGAAAGTCATAATGCATCAGCTGGCTGTACTTCATTTTCCTTCTACAGATAAGTCAGTGTCCTGCACTGTGTGAGCCCCTGCAGTGCTGCCAATGAGCCACACGTTCACGTGGTTTGTGCAGACTGACTGGGACTGAAAGGTGCTTTCAAATATTAAAGTGCCCTGCTTTAATGCATCTGATCTCTTTGGTCAGAGAAAATCCTAATTAGAGAAGAGCTATTCCTGATGACCCTGTAACACTGTTATGGCAGGATAAGCATATTTTCTAGTGCTTCTAGTTTCAAATAAGAGAACAGTAAGTTTCACTGGTTTACTTAAGATGATACTGCACAGTCTGATGCATTTCTTTTCTCTGGTATTTTGTCTGTATTTTCCTTTCTAAAATTCTGCTCAGTGCTATTGGCAGTTTTTTCACTGTTAGTAAAATTATGGCAGCAAGGTCACCAGTGAACCAATAAAATGAAAACTGTTCAACAAACATCTAAATGAAATCTCAAACATGTGTTGAGAATCTCAGGTCTCAGAGCCCTATTTAATTTTTCATCCAAATATGTCAGCTGCTAAGGCCAAGATTTACTAAACTAACTTTTGGTGAAAAATTCTTTTTCTGACTGAAGAAACCATTTCAAAGGTTCTGCAAGATTTTTGACTTTGATTAAAAAAAAAAAAAGCAACAAGGCAACGCCACCCCAAATACTTTGGTAGAAAACTAAGATGTTTACATTTCAAATTGTTACCAGAGTTCTTGTAGGTGGAGTGCTTTTTTCTCTTTAGTGCTTCCTTGCTAATTTCTACCATGTGCTGCCATTGTAAATTCACTCTAATGGAAGATGAAATCCAAGCAGAGGCTGTTTTGGGGAAGAATCATAATGAGATGAAGCTTCAGAGAAGTGATGTTCTGGCTCTAAAGCAACATTTCCAAATTGCAGTGTGTGCTCAAATCTAACCTTGTATTTCTTGTCTCCACTGTGGGGCCTTTCTGCTGTAATTATTTTCCATGTTGCTCCTTCTCACTATGTCTGCTTTTTCTCAGATTGTAATGGCTTGGGTTTTTCAAAATGCATGCTGATTTTTTTGAATTTGTGTTTGTTAGTGGAAAATAACTTTATTTAGCATCTGGATTGCAGTGCAGTTTTCATTGTGCCATCCACTGATGTTTGGAGCACACAAAACACAAATTAAGCTACACTACCCTGGCACTGCTACAGAGCCTCTAAGGACTCCTGTAGCCTGCTAAGTATGAGGGGTTTTTTGGCAGGATCTGTTTTGACAAGTTGTCTGACAACCACAACACACACAGAGGTCCCAGTGATGTTCTGTTCTGCATTCTTGCTGGATATTGACTATGCTCAAGTCTGTCTGTGAGTTCAGGTTTGCATCAGTGTAAAAAATGCCATAGGATCCCCCTGTAAGGTCACAAGGAACCATTTAAAATTCAGAGGCTGCAGGAGGAATAACTTTTACCAAGTAGCAGGGAGCCTTTAGTCATCCCAGCATTAATCTGCAATAGCCTCAGCACAGTTTACATCTGCAAGTGAAGGCCTGTTCCCACATCAGGGAAATCAGTACCTCTAAGGCATCCTGTGGCTTCAATTTGGGCTTCTGGATTTCTCTTCACTCTCCAGACCTCTCCTCTCAACCCCTGTAAACAAGAAATCTCTGCCCTTGTTCCTAGTATATGTTTTGCTGACTGGTGGAAACAGTGGCCTCCTCCACCTGCTTAGTCCTTTCCAGGCTGAACTCTTTTTGGATTGTCAGCAAAGTGTGCTTTTGTGGACAACCTCTGCCTCCTGGGCAGTGCAATAGTGAGCTACAACAAGGATCAGACTCAGTCAGCATTGCAGGATGACTGCTTCCTTCCTTTCTCTCGTCTTGCAGGTCCAGGGGAAAAAGCAAACAGGAAACTTCCATTCCTTGAAGGGATGAGTGTGACAAGTAGAAGGGAGTAGAAGGGAGGAGCATGGACAAACTGCCCACACATGCACAGTGTGCATGTTCCCACGTCCTGCTCCACTCTGCCTTGCTTGACCAGGCTTGTCCCAGACATATGTTGACTCACCAAACTTGGCCTGGAGGTGAGCAGGAATCACCAGCTAAATTATTTGCAAAGCAGACCTAAATGCTGTCCATAGGTTGCTGCTCAATGTGGCCTGGTTACAGCCTTTGCCATTGATTTACCATGTGTCCTTCTTGTGTCATTCCCAAAGCAACTTTCCTTCTGCTGAGAACTATGAGTCTGCCAGACAAAGCTGAAATTCTCATTACTTGGGATCATGGCTCACACTGGAAGCAGGCTAGCTTGTAGTGTTAACAAAGATTAATTCACATTGGATGCTTGCTTTTTCAAAACGAAGTACTTGTCCATGACTGTATGTCTCCCTTTATCCATATTGTCTCTCGTTTTGGTTTTACTCCAATTGTTATTTCTCAGGGTTTCCTTCTCTGGCTGTTTCTTTCATTCTTTCATTTTATTCTTTCCCAATAAATAATTTTCCCTGAACAGGTGGAGCTCAAGTAGTTTTTTCTGAAAAATTTTGCGGTTTACAGTCTAAGCCCTTGTTTACCAATGCCAAACTTGGTAATGACCTTGCAGGCCTCTTATCAGCACAATCTGATGTTCTGTAGAGAAGAGGGAAATTAAGAATTCATTCACTTCCCTTTTAAACATAACATGAGCTTCTCCAGTTCCCTACCTTCTTTTTCCCTGCATTTGCATTTGAAGCAGCTCTCCTGCACAGCCTTGGTGCTGGACCTGACAGTTCCACTGAAGGAGGGTGACTATTGCAGGCTGTGATGAGTGCAAAGTTCCTGGGCGTGGAAAATCAGGCTGTAACATTACATTTGTCTCTTTACTTGATGAATAGGATGCACTTGTTGCTGAATGAAGGCTTTGTTCTGAAAGATCCAGCTGGCTCCTGGTCTGCATTTGTATCAGTCATGTGGTAAATAACTACACTGTTTAAATTCTTAATAAAAATATTTATTATACTGGCTGTATAAGATTGATGATATTCTTTCTTCTTCTGATGCTGCTGTACTACTTCAGCTATGCAAAGGAGTTATTGTTATATTATAGCACCTTTCACTTGCTTTAGTTTAATAATTTGATTGTTTAAAGCAGCTTTCAATACTTTCTTTTTGGCGATATCAGACTGAGTTCTTCATCATCTGAGAGGAGAATTTTCTTCTCTAAGGTTCAGAATGAAGATCATGATAGAGGGCTTCTGGCAAATTGTCTTTTTTGTATTTCTATGTTGTCTCATTTGGAAAGTGAGTATCTATGTTTTGTAGCTTTTGGTAGAGAAAATTTCCAACAAATTTCTTTCACTTTCAGAAATGGACTTGTTATTTGAAGGTTTGCTTCTAATATTTTCCAGACTAATTTGCACTGGGCAAGCCAACGCCATGATAAGTAGTTTGATTCCTCAAGGTAGTAGCAGCTGAGTTGGTATGAAACAGTGAATGTTTAGAGTGCCCAGTGAGTCTTCAGAACAGCACTGTGAAGGCTGGATAGCTATACTGGCTAGCTGGGTTGTCCCAGTTCTGTAATGAGCTTAGGCAGTGCTAATTCTGTAATCCCTGCATCCCTTTCAATTGGATTTTGTAAACATACTCTTTAGCACCTTACTTCTGTCCTCATTTTTCTTCCTTTGTCAATTAGATTAATAAAAAAGGTGCAATGTTGCATGCATTCAGGAAACAAAAAACCAAAAAAGTAGACATTTCTAAGCCAGGCCATTTACCAGTCCAGAGCTATAAAGAAAAATAATTTGTGAGTGGAAGTGAGTTGCAGCCTAAGCTCAAAGGTGCTGCCATCTGTCCAATTGAAATAGTTGTGTTTATACAGAACCCTACACCCAAGGACCTCGATGTTAGGACTATTAAACCACAGAACACCCCAGTGAGGGACCTAAGAACAGCATATCTGTTATCGAGATCAAGGAGATAAAACCGAGTTAAATGCCTTGCCCAAGAAATAACTACCTGCCACTGGCAAGAACAAGAAATGAACTAATTGACCCCATCCCTCAGAATCTGTTTTAATCTTGAGACAATTCTGCTTACTCACCCACAACTATTTCACTCACAGTTTATCTTAACATGTTTTATACAAACAGCCAGAACACTGTAATGTGCCTGAATTATGTGGAGTGTTTTCCAATACAAAGAGCTCATCTAACACATTAAACATATTCATTTTTCTGTCTGGCTCCTCCAGTTCATAGTTTCATCTCAATGATAAGCCATTATGAAGCCCTATATTGTATTTTTCATTTGAAGATTTATAGAGTGCAATTTTTTTCTTTCCCCACCAGCTTATCCACTACACAAGCTAACTTCATACCTCATTTCTGCCATTGATATGGCTATTTTCTACAATGTGAATGAAATACCTGGCGTGATAAATATTGAAGTGTATCTGCAGTTTCATTTTCACATACAATTGACACTTTTCAAAGAATAAAACCATTGCTGCAGTATTTACTAAGTGTCCCTATTTTAATTCTGATCTTCTGGAATAGTGTTTCAATAGAGCAAGCAATTCAACATAATTTCTCTTCATTTATGACCATGTTATATTATTTCAACATAATTATGCAGTAATAGAATGAGTTATGTTTATGACATACCATTCATATTAGAAAATGTGCATATAGATAGCACAATAATTCTAATATTACATTTCACTACCTTTTCAGTGACAGGAGAATGCACTATTCTACTACACTGAGTTACAAATGCTATACAATGTAATCCTGCTGAAATACCTGTTTGTATTTTAGTTTTGCAGTGTTAATAATCCTTCTGTATTACCAAAAAGTTAAGATCAGTTTCAAATCTGTGTATTTTTGAGTGCTGTTTATTTCCACTTTTTTACGAGTCTGTTAAGTGACTCTTCATTACATTAGCTTAGCATATTAAAAACATACAAGTATAATGATTTATATTAGTGTGTGAACTCTCCTAAGAGTTTAATGTAGTATTTCTTTTGCTACTAGTGTAGAGGTCTTTCTTCAGCTTGTCTTTGCAGATAGGTTGTCTTCATTCTTATTGCTAAGAGAGCTTGCTTGCAATATTTTATAGCTGCCTTTCTGGAGAAAGGGAAACCACTTCTGTTGGTTAGAAAGGCTGAAGTTGGGAAATAGGCTCTTCTATCTGCCAAGGTTATCAAACTATCAGGGAAATATGCAATGGTCCACGTCTCTTGCAGTTACTACACAACATCTCCTGTGCTTCACTGTCTGTATTTGTAACAATCCTTGTACTTCAGTGGGCCTGATTCTTTCATGTAACTGTTTTCTGCACCACTTCTGCTGTAGTAGAATCAGTGAAATCACTTTTGAGTAGAACTGTGGAACGGAGAAAGGAGTAGAATCCCTATAACACGTGCACAGCCTCTGAGTAACTCAATAAGCTCAGTCAATGATGAATGGTAACTGTTCAATAGGAATCCTGTCAATTCTGATAGAATTTTTGACATTCTTTTTATCCATTCTTGATCAAGTCTAGACATGTTTTTTAGAAGAACAAAACACTTATTTAATGCAGTATAGCTATCACTCATTGTCATAAATGTGAGAAGTTAAATGACTATTTTTCTGGTATAAACGGTTAGTTTTATAACCTACATTTCAAGAGGAAGGGAGAGATAATTGCAATTACAGGGATTTTGGCACACTGGTTATTCAGTTTTGAATTGTTGGACATGAACAGGGAATACTGTGATATACAGATTTGTTGTTGCTGCCTTTATGCTAAAGACAAATTCAAAAATGATAGCTATCATTTCTTTACATCCTTCAGTTCTGCCTGGTTGAGTCAGGTAAAATCAATTTCAGAGATTCCTACACAGGAGTTGTTGGAGCAAAGAATTAACCAAAAATAAGTGAAAAGGTAGTGGGCAAAGAGAGTAAGTGTCAATGGCAAAGAAATAGGTAACTCCCAGAATCTTCAAGTCATGGCTTGGCATCGTCTCTGTTATCAGTGAAAAATGAGTGGAAGACCTTATTTAACTTCATGAGGTCTCTTGTGAGGACTGGTGCTTAAAGTGAAATACCTGCTTGGATGCTTCTAGGCCTGAGGCATGGCTATAACATTTACTGTAACAGCATCTACTCTATTGGCTGTTTTCTTAAAACACTTGGAAGAGAAAACAGAGAAATTATGCTCCTTTGAGCTGTTAAAGGTAATTAATTTAATTGATGACCTTATTATTCCTGATAGTAATGCCTGTTCTTCCATTTACTATTATTCTCTAATCCAGCAATGCCTTGACTATAGAGACTAGTAAAAGTTTTAATAATTTTCTGTTGATGCTATTTATTTAAGATGATCATATTGTAGTGTTTGTCTCCACTTTTGTTATTTGCTTTGGATGTTCAGTGCTGTAAGAACCCAACTTTGAATCAGTCTGCAGCATTCATTGTAAGACTGAATGCCTGATATTTCAGAGAAAGGAAGTCATGGGATGATATGTGTCTTTGCCCTGGACTGCAAAGTGGGAGAAGAAATTTTAAAAAGGTCACCATAAAAACCATTGATTCCTTTAAAGTTGGAGGTAGACTGTGGAAGCTTGAGCTTGTGCACCAGCTCTGAGGTGTCCAGTTCCTCACCTGCTATCTGCCAGTGGAAATTTTTTTACAAGGAAACTTCACTGGGAAATTTCAACACAAAAGAAATGTGTGGAAAAATGAATAAAACCTTAGAGTCTTGTAGGGTTTCTGTTGCTTCCCTGTTGCTACCTGTGGATATTTCCATTATGGTCTTTCTTCATGGTCCTTGGAGAGTTCCCACCTGATGTGGGCAGAGTCACAAAGCTGTGAAGGTGACTCTTGTCCTTTGAAAGAGGAAGGCCTGTGTATAAAAGGAGAACCTCCACAAGGGTACAAAGGAGATGTTTCCATACTTGCCAAAGCAAACAAGTGAAATCTTCTAGAGAAATGTTCTGTGGTCACTTCCAGAGGTGCTTATGCATTCTTGTTTGTCCAAATAGTGACCAGCATATCTGAGGGAAAAGCTATTACTGGACTTTAAATGCACAGGCCTAGATACATGGGCTCAGAAGGAAATGCAGGTTCCTAGGAGTTTCATCTTACTTTGCAGCTTTGTTTGGCACTACATAATAGAGCTGTTGGAGACAAAGAAAGAAAACCTGAAGAAATTTAACTTAGACAGACATACGGACATTAAAAACACACAAAAACTTTGATTAATGTCAGCTTCTTCCTGCAGTTCAGGCGAAGTATTTTTTTAACACATAATTTCTACTGAAAGCATTGCTTTAGAAAGCCTCCCTGATGTGCTGGAAGGTTCAAAGAAGTGCTAGGTAATAACTAGTGCAGCCAAAACACAAAATTACTGCATGGTGAGCAGAAGAGGCAAGCAATGGATGCAGAGCCTTGGGATGGGGCATACATTTTAGCTGAACTAATAAAACCATCTATCCCATAGGTAAACAAGCAGGCAGAGGGTTTTTTCAGCCCAGGGCCAGCTTAAAACACAGGCCAGAAGAGAAGGGACAGTGTGGAACATAAACCTGCATTTTGTGGGACAGAAGAGGAGATTGTTGCTGGCTTATTGGCTGACCTGCAGTTATACAGAGGAATTAGCCCTTGTCTTGGAGGTGACTGCTGGAATTTTTTCCTACCTGGAAGATATTCCAAATCTACAAATACAATTTGGTGAGAGGAGGCCAAATTTGGACCTGTCAACTTCGACACATCCCTTAAAATAGTCCAAATGATTGCAATGGTGTGTAAGAGAGTTGTAACAAAGGAGAGATTTTCAGCTCTTTTAACAGAGAGCTATATAATCAGACTTTCTTGTAGAAGCATTCAGTGTGAAGATCTGTCAATAGAAATCTCAAACTGTGAATATACAATTGCGCTTTATTATCCCTTTGTTATTTTGTAACTACATAGGTATGACAGACAGAAACTGATGTTGAAAGAAATCCACAATTGTCAGTGTGTCACATGCATGAATCCCACTGCTGGAAGTTTTTCAGTAAATCAGCATCTTTGGGTAGGTACACCAAATGCCATATTTTAACAAAATGTTTTTGCTCACGGTAACACTCAAGCTCTTAATTTAAGGAGAATGAACATTCTAAGGTTTTGTCAGTGTAGTGCACAGCAGACAGATGGTGCTCTGTGTTGCACAGAGCAAGCAAGGAGCTGAGCAGTTCTAAGCACCAGATAAAAGGTGCCAAGGGGACAGAGAACACAGGGAAACCTTCAGTTAGACCCATTGCCAAGGCATCCCTGGGAGCCCACGGAAGAAAATATGTGCCTCGTTGTAAAACAATAATCATGAGTAAGACACCCCAGGTTTCCTCAAAGGCCTTTGACTCTCTAAGGAGTACAGTGAAAGAGTACACAGAGGTCTCCAAACCTTCACACACCAGCCAGATTATTTGTTTGCCTTTATGTCTTAAGGATTTATGGTGCTACTGTTCTTGGCAGGGCCTGGAAAACAGCCACACACAAAACAGAGAGAGGTGGAAGCATCCAGTGAACTTCTGACTTCTGTCTTTCATGAAAGATGAAGAGAAGGGAGCAAAACTCTGCCTGAGGGGTTCTATTTCTTTTTTTTTTTTTAGAGAATTAACTTCATTTTGTATTAAAATGGATTCATGATTACTTTGTTTGAGAATTTTGGGGAGGATGTGTTGGCTGTGTTTTGTCTGCCAGCTCAAATGAGCTGTTTGTGGCAGTTGAATAGCATTTTTTTTTCTTGCCTTGTGCCACATCTTGTTTGCCACTGCCTGTACCTGTGCTCAAGGTCAGGGGTTTCCATTTTTAAGGAGGTTAGGGTTTGAATTTCAAAGACTGGCAAAATGTGTCTGTTAGGATGTGCATGTAACAATTACCTGACAGTCACACTTTTCTGAAATCTTGTGCCTGTGCTATATTTATTAAATGCATGGACTATTAAAGGAAACAACAATTCAGTTCCCTTAATCCCATTTCTGACAGCCCCACGTGCAAACCCTCCGAGAGAGCCATGCTCCTGTGACTGAGCTGATGGAGCAGCAAAGCAGAGAGGGGGCCTGGGATCAGTTCCCTGAACAAGCAGCCCCCACTGAGTGACAGCTTGTTTGTGTCCTGAGTGATGTGCAGGGTCTGGTTTGGAATCTCACAATGGAATCGCTGCTCTGTGACAGGGACTGTAATGTACTTCAATTCAGTCCTCCCACAGGAGCAACAAAGGCCAAAAAACCCACCACAAGTGTGCTTGACTTCAAAAAGAACTCTGTGAAAACAGGGGAATCCACTAAAAAGAAGCTAAAATGGGCCACTAAAAGAATTAAATTCTTCCAGGCGGTAAGAAGATCTCTGAACCAGGGGCACAGCAGCAGAGCATGCCCCATCCTTTGGGAAAGATTTCAGAAAGGGTGAAAAGAGCCTGGGATGGCTAATCAGCAAAGAAAAAAAGCTATTAGAAGTAAGGAAGATCATTTCAGAAAACCAAAGTTGTGTCTAAATGAAGTAAGAAGGCTGCATACTAAAGACTAAAAATAAAACCGTAATTAAACTAGGCAAAAGAGTTTAAGGGCTAACCAGTTTCAGCGATCAGATTTGCCCCTACACATTTTTTGATCACTTTAGCAGAAACAGACGATGACCAACATATAAAATGTCAAAATGTCTATGCATTTTTTGTACTGGTATTTCCTGTGAGTAAAACTGGGGCTACTCCCATATAGAAACTTTTTTTGTATTTTTAAGAGAGTGGCGACATTAGCATAGGCCTGAGGAAGGATTAACAGCTCCAAAAGGGAGATCCATGCTATTTAAAAATACATGAGAAGTTTGGTGGCAATGTAAAGTTCTTCCAGGTAGTAATGATGAGGATCAGTTGTGAAAAATTGCCAGTGACTGGGTAATAAAATTACCCAGATGAAATTCAGAGTAGAGAAATGTAAAGTACATGTACACTGGGGAAAAAAGCCTCTTTGATATAGAAGATGATGGGCTCTGAACTGATGATTACCACTGAAGAGTGAAATGTGGGGGTTATGATAAATAGTTCCATGAAAAGATCATTGGCAGTAGTTAAAAAAAAATAAATCAACAGTTAGAAGTTATTAGAGAACAGAGAACAAATGGAAAACATAATTATTCCACTGTATAAAGCCATGATGCACCAGGACATTGAAAATTAGGTGCAGCTCTAGACATGTAATTGCAAAAGTGATGTTTTAGAACTGGAAAAGGTCTGGAGAAGGGTAACAAAGATGAGTGAACCAACAGCTTCTGTGCAGAGGCTGGGAGACCTGATAGGATTGAAGGGAGACAACCTGAGCAGCTGCTTTAGAGGGCTACAAAACTTCAACTGCTAGCAAGACGGCATGTGCAGACTGACTGCTGCCTCTTACAGTGCAAGAGTGTGTGAAAGGAATGGGAGACAGATGTTTAAAACAAGGGGGACTCCATGCAGTGGATAAAGGGCCTTTGCAACTCCTTTCCAAAGCTTTAATGAAGACAGGTTTTCATGCAATCAAGGGGTTTATAATTGGAAGGATGCTACCTTATACATGTGGACAAAGCACAAGCCACTCAGAAAATCCCCTGAGCTGAAAATATTCAGAGGCTATGAGAGTATTAGGGGGGAAATATCACATGTTCTTGTGTTGGTTTTATCCTCATCAGGTGGCTGCTGCTGACCTCCTCCTAGTCTGGTTGAATCCTTTCCCTGGCCCAGTTTGGCTGCTCATGTGTGATCACAGGTAATTACAGATGCAAACTTTTCACATCCAGACGGTTGTAACATATCTTGCGAAAGCAAATCATGTTGTTTTTTTTTTAGAAGATCAAGTATCAAAATGAGATTTATAGTCTTAATACTGAAGTAATACTGTGACACTTTATAATTAGTGACTTATTTTCCTATAAGGTATCTCCTAATGGTGAGATTCAGTGTTGGTTGTGAGGGCTGAGACAGTGGTACCTTGGCTGTGGGGACAGTGTTCAAGTGGGCAGGTTCAGTTGGTGTTTCAACCATTCATCCATCCCCTTGAACAAGAAGCTCAGGCTCACTTCACCTGCTAATTTCAGCTGAAATTAAGAGAGCTGATTAACTAAAAAGGAAGGAGTCCTTTCATCTTCAATAGCAGACTTTGTGCCTGACTACCATTTTGCACTGTTAGTCTCCTTTTATGTTTATGTATCACTGACACTCAGAAATATGTTTAGCATGTTGTTTTGCCTTACATTGAGTTCTTTCCTAAGCAGCAACTTTTATTTGTGTTGTTCTAGTATCTTTTAATACCTGGAAATATATAGATTTTTTTTTTAAATGTATTTGAGCATTTATTGAAACCATCTTTCCAGCTTCTGAGGTGTTCTCTGTATTGTACTTGAACTTGTTAACAATTTTTTTTTTTTTTTTTTTTGTAATAGATAGAACTGAGCTCAAATAGCTTCTTATAGTGCTTGGTCTCACTGTTAAGAACCATTGTTCTTATACAGTATATATTAGTATATTTTGTAATTAGGCTAATTACAAATGTTCTATGATATGATTTTATTTGAAAATGCTGACTGATCCGAAGTGTGATTTCTAAAAAAATGTATGAGTCTTAGAAATTTAACTGGGTTTTTTTGGCTTTCTGATTTACAGGTGTTATTTTTTTCTTTCACATAGGAATGAACACTCTGAAAATGAGGGATTCTGTGTTTTGCCCTGTCCTATCTGGGCCACATCAAGATGAAAAAACCATCCTTGTGTAATTTTTTTGAATTCTCTTGTTTCTATGTGACTGTTAAAAGTACCATAAAGATGTTAATAATAGAATTACAGTTGAATTGATCCAAGATAGAGGATCAATATTTTACTCTCCCTAAGGAATTTAACAACTCTATAGTTCTTTTTTGCTTGACACTCCACTAAGGTGCTATCTAACATATTTTTACTTTTAATAAACAACATTCATACTCCGAACTATCCCAATTTGATTAATCATACGCAGATTATTAGTCATTCTGAAAAGAAAATGCCTGCAAAGGAGCACGCTGCCCTGAAGTCAGGCACATTTGGCAGGCTACATACTAACTTGATAGTAATTATGATCTCCATCGAGTGAGACGGGCAGTGAATAAGATATTTAACACTGTGTGCTTTGGCTGTGAAAACCTTTTCGACTTGTGCTTTCAATTCCTGGCTTTCAGTGTTATTAAAATATCTATGTGGGTATATTTTAAAAGAAATAATTATCCTTTCCTATACACAGACTATTTTTTTAATCTCAGGGAATTTTCTCTGTTTACTGACTGCTCCCCAGAGATGGATGATCTAACCACCATAGAGAGAGCAGGACCATAAATATCCTTTTGCAACACAGGAGCTGCAGTTACAGTGTAGTGAAATCTATCTCACTCATATAAGATGCAATCTGTCTGCATCAGAAAATTACCCAGAACTTTCTACCCACAGTGACTAGATTCAACTATGTTTTTAATTTTAGAGATTTGATGTGTATATTCCAGGTAATACAGGTCTTTCTATGTAGTTCTTGTATTTATTAATTGCTCTTCCTCTTTACTAAACATTATAGATTCTTGTATGATTTATGTAACACTTGTTTTTTAACATCACTAGTCTAACTCAGTGGCGAGTTCCCCAAATACACATGTACAGGCTATGTCAATACTCAGAGTAACGACTATGCCTGAACATCTAAATTCTGTAATTCCATTTTCTCATGGTAGTCCACTGGCCATCAGAAAGAGAGTGCAGCATTCTCAGTCAATGAGGATCTTGGCCATAAGATATCTAGACTGTTGTAATTATCAGGAGAGAAGTGCTTATAAAATCACAAGGTACAACTCTCCTACAAGCCTGAAAATTACCTTACAAACTCTGAAGGGTAAAGGTACCAAGAGAATAAATTTGACCATGTGTTTCATATACAATTGCACTGGATTCAGTCAATTCTGGATTGTTCTGAAATGCCTGGAAAAGCTGCAGTTGTTTGTAATTATTATTTTAAAAACTGTAATGCATTTCATAACAAATGTGATCTTCCTGTTGTATAAAGCTTCTAGGTAGAAGTTTAGTATTTGCTAAATTCTAGATCTACTAGTAGAACTCACATGTCTTGTCATTCCAAGGCATTTCTCCTTGGACGGAAGAGTAGTGGGAAGGAGAGGGTTAGACCAAATTTTCAGAATGTTGTAGTAATGCCTCTAGTCCAGTCAGGAGTATGAATGTGATTGATGACTTTGCAGTGACGTGGAGGGCAAAATGCTGACATGTTACAATAAAAATTTATTGAAAGCTCAACATTTTGGCACCTATGACACATGGTTAAGAAAATAGGTTTGTGTTCCGGACTGCTCAGAAACTGAATGTGAACAGTTCCTGTAAATAGTAGTTCTCCCAAATGTGTTTATTCTGTCTATACAGAAAACTGCTGTGCCCTGTGGTGCAAACCTTGAACAAGCTGATTCAAGTACCAGAAACAACCCCAATGTGGCAGATCTGTGGTCCCTGCACCTTGAAAAGGCCAGGTAAATACATCTGCAGAGATCTGGTTCCCACATAACCAGACTGTTTCCTTACTGAGGGCAGCTCAGAGGTGAGGCTTACATGGTATCACTCCACTCTGCTGAAGTCTAGGAAGAGACATCTAATATATGGGGTCTGACATAGCAAAGGACAAAATTTGGGCTCTGCGTTAAAACTTACAGCTGCTTCTTTCTCTTCTTCTTTTTCCTTTTCCTTCATTTGTTTTGGTTTATGTGTGTGTTTGTTTAGCCAACAAATTTAAACACAACCTTACAACCCCCGAGATGTCCTCTCCTCCCTCCCAGTTTTGTAAATTACTGGAAGTTTATGCACAGAGCAGACTGCAGGGAGGGAAGAGCATGCAGAGTGCTGAGGAGCCCAAGTCACTCCCATTGGAGATGATGGCTTCCTTCCTCATCCTTCTCAAGTCCACGTTCAAATGTTATCATGGTAGTTGTCTTTTCAAATATGAATGGTCCTTCCATTTCCTTCTGCTGCCTCGTTCCCACAAAGTTTGGCAGGATCTTTCTTGGAAAGGCACTCTCATCACCATTCCTGTACTGCCTCCTGCATGCAGGCAGAAAGCAAGGATGGAGGAAAGAAATAAGGGAAAGCAAAGAACATCTAACAATTCCGAACATACTTTTCCTCAAAAAAATTATTGAAAAAATACCATAAGATTTGGCAACTCAGTGAACCTTGCATTAATTTTTTTCCCCCAAGCTAGCTTTCTTTTTGTTTAGCCTTCCTATCTGGGTTAGCTTTTAACAAATCCAGCTGTCACTTTCTAAATGAGTGAGAACATTTTTAGTACTGTGGATCGAGCTGGCAACAAGTGAGCAGTAGTGTGAGACCATCAGCAGGTGCGTGGGAGACAGCAGCAATTTGGGAAGCCTGAAAGAGTGAGGGAAATCAATGTTCAAAAAGCACAGTGAAAATCTTTCTGGTCATAGGAGGTATTGCTGGAACAACTCTACTGCTGAGAGCATAATTTGTTTTTCTATGCTTCAACAGTTTCTGATCTTTGTATGTTATCTCTAGGATTTAAAGACAGTTTCCTTTTTTCAATGCATTTGGAAATATTAATCTATGGATTGAGGTAGGAATTTTACCCATGGTTCCTGAGGGCCACATATTTAACATCTGTTTAGAAGTGAGGAGGAGAGCAGTTTTTTGAATCTCATAATACATCTGGATCAAAAGGTCACTTTAAAAAGAAGCATTTAAACAAGAAATACCCCAATCATGGAAAATTTCCAAATAAAATTTCCCAATAATTACATCTGCTAGACATAAAAACAGATAAATTATATTGAATCAACTTGTACATAAATATTAAGACAGTAGGGGAAGTATGGTTACATCAGCCACCTGCACACCAAATATTTATTAACATGCTTGTTGAATTTAGTTGTAAGTGCCAGGGTGATTCCATGCTGCAAAAGCCCCTGTGAGTGCATTTGTATTAGCACTTTGCAGCAGAGAGACTCTGATCTGCCAATTCCTAGAAATGAATGCAACATTCTTGAGGAAACCATGCTGGAACTGGCACTCCGGGTGAAATCCTGAAGTCAAGAGGAACATTTTCACTGCCTTTAACAAGGCCAACATTTGTTGACTGATAGAAACCAACGACAGAATAGAGAGCTGGAGTATCAAGGAGATAGTTAATGATGGGTATACTAAAAGGTCGAGGTGAGCAACACATCAGAAACAATGGGAGGTGTCTTAGCCTCAAGTCTGATGTGCTTTTCATAATGCTGGTGTATTCCTTTGGTATTCAGTGTGTCAGGATAATCTATACTGGGAGTGAAGCTAGGAATAATACAGAGCAATATTACAGAGCAAAGGAGGAAATCCAGGAAAAAAAAATTAAAACAGAAGCTGGGACTCCAGGAGGATACAGTCAGGCTGTCCTAAAGAGAAAGAGGTGGGCCAGAGGTAAATAAAATGGGATTATAACAAAGATGAAAGTCATAGAAAGAAGGAGTAATGGGAAGGGTTCACTGTTTCCAAGGCAAACAAGCAACTTCATTATAGAACTCCTTTTATAACACAACATGAATTGTCCATTAAGCGTAGGTACTGTGGAAAGTAAATATTCATCTTTTGGTGACCCAAGAATGCATATCACCGACTGAAACATTTTCGTTTCTAATGAGGGATTGACTGTATCATCTATAAGGAAAAAAGCTGTTTGAATTAAAATGTTTTTGCAGGGAGCATTTTCACTGCCCCAGTGATAACTTCTTGTTTCCTTGGTCCTTTTATGGCTCCATGAAATCATCCTTAGTTAAATGTATGGAGGAAAAAGATACTCAACATTTTAACAGAATTTTCATCCATGCTCCAGAAGGTGCTTGGAGGTATGGTTTGGTTCTCAGCATGAGGTAAGACAGGTGTCTGCCCTGTTACATGGCATATTATACTCTAAGTAATAGGAAGATGAAAGGGGTGTTATTATACTGAAACTACATGTTTTACAGATAAATTGTTTATTTAGAGTATTTTTTACTCTGTTCCTGGTCTGAATTAACATAATTTCAATATAAGAGAGAAGAGATTAAAAATAAAATCACTAGAGTCATAAAAAGTATTCTCTCTTCTGTTTCACTTGAAGAAGCATACTTATTGAAGTTTCTTCCTTGTAATGAGATTATTTATCTTTTTTCTGTTCAGATGCTACCACCTTATGGTTGCAAGCCATGGTAAAGACTAGGAGAATATTCATAATCAATGGAGGATACGCAGAAGTAGAGTGTACTCCAAGGAGAACAGAGTAAAACAACATGAAATTAATATATATAATAGCATAAAGTGCTTGGAAAAAATAGCCCCATAATTTTGGGGTGAACTTGTTTTCCTCCAGAAAATAAGCTGAAATGAAAATCTATCAACAAATCTGCATTGCATTTGATAATCCATTCAGCTGTCTACAGAGACAAGACTCAGTCCAGGAGATCTAGCAACCAGAGCTTCTAAAAATGGCACACTGCCAGAGTCTGACAGAGAAACAATTAAAATACTATCTACTGGTTCTGTGGTGAACAGGGTTGTTCCCAGACTTCACGAGTGCACACACAAAAAGAGACAATTGTGATAAAGGGTTAATATGCTGGGTGAATACTTGTTTATATCTCTATATTGTTAGCACCAGGGTGTTGATGAGCACATATTTATCCATAAGCCACTAATTTACTGCCACTTTGCCCATGGTGGTGGAGAACCTCGTTACTTCCCCGTATCTGATTGGGAGAAGCTGACCAGAATTTTAACAGAATCATGAGAGCACTACAATGAGATTCATGCTGCAATGAATGTGTTGTCTCAGGATGCCTCACAGCACATGGAAGTTTCTTTACTTTTGGTACACATAACATGTGCTCTAGCAGAGTTAATCGCTGATGTGCAAATTCATTTAAAGGGAACCTGCAGGAGTATTAAAAATAACCTCCCAGCTGTAGGGATATGTGGTGAGTACTCCAGGCATTTATACAGTTTTAATATGAACTGTAACCATTTTTACTTGTAATGCTTCCAAGAAGTCTTCACTCACTGTGAATTGTTGGCTCCTTCTCAGCATGACCCACTGGCCTGGTCATGTCAAATGTGCTGGAGAGCCCTGAGGGAGACTGGTTTGAGCCATCCAGGTATTTTAAAACTCATTACAATGTTACAGTGGCTTCAAATGTTCTCCATTTTATGTAGATAGGAAATGAAGGATACTAAAAAACCCAAAACAAAACAACAAAAAAAGCTCTGAATGTTAGAAACACACACAGAGCTTTAGAAAAGAGATTTGTTTAATGCTGTTAAACTGGCCCCATGTTTTGCAAAGGGATCATGTGGTGTATCAGCGATCATCTGCTTAATGTATTGCAAGAGATCACCTCATATAGGAGCAGTTACTGTTATGCAGTCAGAATTCAGAGGGTTTTGAAAAGAAAATTAAAAGAGTAGTTGGATAGAGAGAATGGGGTTTAAATGTAAATTTACTAAAGCTTCTTTTGGAAGAGTTTCTGTGGCATACATTCCATGTTTCTAAATCTGACAAGTACTCGAAAAAGTGGTTTGACTTTCCATTCGTATACAGATTTTATTTTTGTGCTGAGATGCTAAATTCTGCACCAGTTCAGTTGTAATTATTTTAATGATTTATTAAATCACTTTTTCCACAAAATTTGTTAGACAGTCATTGTATCATTTAATTAAGGATTGTTCATAAAAGCAAGGATTTCCATGTCCATTTCACAGAACAAAATACTCATTGTTTTTGCTGGGTGTTCACTTACTGCCTTCCACATAGTTTGAACAGTAAAATGGCCTTGGTTAGATTTGTTTTGTATTTGTTGCTTCACCCTCTGTTTCTCCTACAAATCTAAATTGGTATCAGCTTTGCATTGCTGGCAAATGTTAACTCAAAATCTGCGCCTCTCCCATTTCATAGCAAGGTAAAATAAGAAAATATTTCTGTTCACATTGGCTTCTTCCTTTCATCTTCTCAGGCCTAAAATGGTGTTAGTATAAATTTAAATAAGGTGTCTTATTACAAAAACCTTGGTACATCCAAAAATGACCCATTTATAGTATTCTCAGGAAAGTCATTGGATGTATTTCAGTGCTAAATGATGAAGAACCCCCAAGAAATACATACGGGCTTCATCCACTGGGACCCAAAGCAGAAAGCAAATTAGCTCTTTATCTTGTTTGGATTTTTGTTAATCAAGAAAAATGCACTTAATTACTGTGACAGGAAGCAGTGCATGTAGAAACTGCACTGAGCCTGGAGCCAGATGTCATGCAGTCTGAGATAACTTAAGTTTGTTGTGCTGCCTCTCTGTCAACAGAACAGAACCTCCTCAATCACAGCTAGAACTTGTTCTTTTCTTCAAATAGGAATCTCAGTAACTCACATAAGAGGAACGTGTTTTTTCATTACTATAAATGTTTGTTTGTTGGGTTTTGGTTTTAGTTTTTTTAACATGGCCTTGTGGGATTTGGGGTTGTTCTGAAACCTGGATGAACTTAACATCTCTGTGACCTTTCAACTTTTTGTTTTGCAACTGGCCAGTGAAAATTGCCAACTTTGAATCAACAGACAAGCATGAAGTATTACTGAATGAGAATGGAAATAAAGCAAAATAGTTTCCCTAAAGAAACTACATTTAGAGAAGCTGAATTAACACAAAATGCAGAGCAGGACTCAGTCAAAACCTTCAATTTTTTTCCCCCAGCTGCTCTTGGAAACAGAAGTTCAGATCAGGAGTTTACAGCTTGGATCAGATAATGAGGATTTTACTATTATATTCTAGTCCATTGCTTTTGATAGTTCAAATATCTTAAGAATGCCTGCTATCATGCAAAAATAAATACTCTTAGTCCTATTTTTATATTTATCACCTGAATTCTTGAGGCTTCTTGTGGCAATTCTTTCTTAATTGGAATTGGAAGTAGTATCAAGCAAAGTCTATACAGTTTGGCAGTCTTTCACAGCTCAGTGGAATTCTATCAAGTCACCAGACTCTAAGGAGAAGTAAGGGCATGGATTTTGGATACCTGGATGTTACATTGCAACAGCTCATGCAGCATTGCTGACTCCCAAATGCCAGCAAGGAGAGAGTGTTTGCTTTTCACAAGGAATGACCCGAGTCAGATTGTGTGTCAGCAGTGGGACTAAAGTTCAACAGCAGACTGTAGGGTTTCTTTCTATGCTAGTGGTTGGACTTGATGGTCTTGGAGGTCTTTTCCAGCCTTAGTGATTCTATGGTTCTTCTCCCCATCATTGCAGAGCCTTCAGATTTTGACCCTGGAATTGTGGAATTTTGACCTCTGTGGATTGTCAGGTTTCACACACAGGCTGTTCCTGTGAGTACATTCCATCAGTAAGCAGTGTCAGAAGGCAGATGAAGAAGTCTTGTCTCCCCATGTGTGCAGAGTTTCTCATCTGCTCTTTTCTTTTTTGTTTTTCTCAGCCTTTGTAAGGAATGCTAATTTAACTTCCATGTTTACGTTGTTTGGGCACCTATCCCAAATTCAGACCATCCTTCAGCAGCCTGTCACACAGTAGGGCACAGGGGTCCATGACAAGTGATGTGCAGCCCAGGCAGGGGGTGCAGGCTGTGCTATGAGAGGAGCACTGTGAGAGGCAGCAGAGCCCAGTTCTGGGCTCTGTAAGACTCAAGCTGGGAAGCCACCACCTCACAGGCAGGTGAGAGGGTACCAGACGAGTGACTGGGGGAAACCTAAATGCCTGTTCCTGGCTCCTACTGAGTTCCTACTATCACAGTTTATCTGTAATTTAGGAAAGAAACATATAATTTTGCCAATTGCCCTGTAAAAGTTGTCAGCTCCTTGTTGTGGTTCCATGAAATAGATGGTATTTCAAGGTTACTTGTGACTAGCTTTTCTTCTGAGGTAACAGAGAATGTTGCTTACACTTAACTCATTGTGTTAATCAAAATCAAATTCTTCCAATCCTTGGGACCTGATTTACAGAGAAATTGTGTCCAAGTATGATTTAGTAAGAAGAAACTAGCATTATTTAATCTATTGGAAATTCATAGAAAATAAAGTGACATTTACCCCATTTTGAATGACCAAGTGAAAATACTACAGTATTACAATATTTCTTAAAATATATGTTCAGTAAAACCATAGTGGTATTAATTTCAAAATTATTTTTTTACATTAATAGAAAGGCTTTGAAGATAGATCTTTTACTAGGAATATGCCTAGAGTTATAGAAGTAAAGTAAGTATTTTATATTTACAGTGCACAATAAAATGTAGTCAGTAATGAAATAATACTATAAAATGGAGTCCAGAATATCAGAAATAAAATCTGCAAAGATTCTCTGCTTTTCTCATCAGAAAAATTTTTCAATTACAAATTTTGCTCCTATGTGTCTGATGGGTGATAATCTCTTTCACAGCATCAGGCTGAAGGCAATGTTTATTGAAGACTAATCTTACTATATTTGCCTATTTTTCACTTTAATTTTAGAAACAGGTATGCTCATGGTGTCTTTATTGAATCTCTTACAACTACTTTGATATGTAACAATGAAGCAAATTTTGGCTCAAAAACCCAGACTAATGGCAACCAAAATGTCTTGTGTTGGTTTGGAAGAATTTTTAAAAGACATAAGTTAAGTTTCCAAGGATTCTGGACTCTCAATGCTCTAAAGCTGGTAATCACTCAACTTCTTGGCATAATATTATTTTGAAATTTTCAAAATACTTTGATTATCTCAAAACTAATTCCTCTGCCCCTTCTTTGGGAGAGCTTGAAGCTGTGTAACTTCTGCTAATAAGTAAAATTCTTCTTTTTCAAGAATAGAATTTCTCATAAAGTTGCAACTTGATTTTTCCAGCCTGCTTTAAACCTGCTCTAAATACAAGATACTGCAAAGCTGATGGTTTATGTGAAGTTTCCAGAAGTGGCTCTAATACAGCAACATTCATGGCAGGATAGCATTTCGTGTGGAACCTCACGTTTAGAGGACTGAATTGGAAGATTGTGGCTAAAACTGTTAGAGAAGGGCATAAGTCCTCAATGACAACAAATATTGGAAACATAAAATCTTGTCCAACAGCACTCATTTCCCTACTTACCTTCTGTTTCCAAAATAGGGGTTTAGTGTAAAAAAAAGCATTAATGTTATTTATCAGTTCTAACTTGGGATCGAGGAAAGCAAGTGGGAATTTTGTATGAAAGATCCATATTTTTGCCTTTCCTGTGTACGCTGCTATTTGATATGGATAGACAGAATTCCCATGGTTCCTACATTCTCAAGTTAAAAAACATAATATCATCCTCCCCTGGAGATAGGCACACAATATAGAGGCACCCATTTAAACTGCTCAGGTACAAGGTGGCCGTGTCCTGGCACCTCAATAATTCCAACTGTGAAATCCCAGCTTTACTGCCTGTATAGTGCAGGTGCTCTCTCAGCTTTCTTCGAGCCTGCTCTGGTCACCAGCTCTGAGTTTAAAGCTGAAGAATAAAGGAGCTTCTTTATTTGATAGTTTCAGCAGGCAGACACTTTAAGTATTGCATTATTTTCATAGAACAGAAACAAAACCACGAATTTGACTCCTTTACCCTATTGTATGAGAAATCATTCAATCCTGAAGCTGGATCAGAAAAATCTCATTCGATATCAGGGATTTAATTTGTTTTATAAACTCAGTAGTAGCACTGTCTTCTTTTATTATTATGCACAAAATAATGATATATAATATATATAAACTCGAGTTTTATTTTACTTTTATAATCAAGACGACTTTATCACTTATTTAATCTTCCTTCTACCTGCCCCCTCCCCCAAACAGGAGTATTGTACTGCTTTTCTTTCATTCACTCTGGCTGCTGTCCGTACATTGTGCCATTGCTGCGTTTTACTAGGACATTAAACGATCCCAGAGGAAAATATTTACGGAAGAAAGCAGTTGGTTATTCTATAGGGATAAATCGCAGGGGTTTATAGTGTGATGAGGTGTGATGCTCAGGACAGAACGCTCGCTCCCGTTTTTGGGCAGCAGCCCCGTCTTTGTGTCAGCGCCGCCTCCGCCAATCTCAATGGCGCAGTGCCCCCTAGGGACTCTGCCACCGCCGGGATCCCTCTTCCCCTCCCTTGACCTTCACCAGAACTCCGAATTTCATCCCAGCCCAGCTATATGGCTTGCTCTTTAACTCCTTCCCGGTTTTGTTTTGGTTTGGGTTTTTTTAGGCTGACTGTTAATATCTGTGGTTCACGGCATTTCTGTGTATGTTCAGCCCGTGCGTATTTGGTTTTACATATGAAGTTTTTTCTACGTTATTTGAATTTGATGGTAATGTTTTAAGACATTCTTTTCTGGCTTGATATTTCTAAGGGATAGGTTTTCTTTTCAACTGTTTGTTAAAAAGGAGCTGTGTGAATTTCCTTCTCAGAGCTGGTAGAAAGAGGCTGGAAACTGCAGCACTTTGCACAGATGTCAGATACCTGATGAGTGATTTCTTGTACTTATTGATGTGGTGGTCTCGAGGAAATAATAGTAATAATGAGAACAATGGTAAGGACATGTTTCCTTTTACATCACTCACATAGGTGACCTGAGATGTCCAAAGAAAATTTGTTCAGAGGAAAGAAGAATTTTGCTAGAAGTATTTATGATCAAAACAGTTCAGAAATAAAAGGTGGTAAAATGAGCAAAGGGCAGTAGGTTTTGAATAGGCTTCATCAGCAGAGGGGAGAGGTCAGCTGGGAAGATTAGTTATAGGAGCTATTAAATCACCTCTATGACACTGTTAGAAGAAGCTGCTTAACATAATCATGTGCAATCAGTAAAAATGCTGTTTATTACAGAGCAGTTTTGATTTTCATATTTGGTATTGTTATGTAAGATGGTGTAATGTAAGGCCATACACATTTCCCCAGTACAAATTACCAGCATTAATGATTTATGGTGTTTTCCTGACAACTTTTAAAGTAAAAAATTATTGGGAAATATCTCTCCAAACCTATTTCCACTAATATATTTATTAGAGACTTGCATAAAATTTTTTCTTTATACTGTAGTTTTAGACAATTGCAGCTGATACAGTTATATATCAACTAGTCCTGCATCCTATACCTCGAGTTTGATTAGCCTTCTAATTGACACAATGCCAACCATCTCTTTGAAGTGCTTATCCACAAAAAAGAATTGTCTTCTAATGTGGTCTCTCCAGTTTGGATTTAGACTTCTCGATGCATATTTTCTTCTGTGTAAAGTAGAGATAAATATCATCACTTATGTCTCTCATGTATTTATGTCTGTGGATTATTTCAGGATAGACATGCCAAATCAGCGGTTTGGATTTGGATATATCTTGGTTGCAAGATGTTAAAATTTGACTGTCAATTTTCATGAGAACTAGAAAGAAAATTTGAGGCTGATGGAATCTTAGCCAGGTTGTTTGGCTGGGATTTTAAAAACTATTTTATTTTTCATCACTTTTTTGGTACATTTCAATATCTTACAAGATACTAACTTTTATCTTTCCGTGAGTTTCCCTTCAGTCTAG
Source organism: Drymodes brunneopygia (assembly GCA_013400955.1). Lineage (NCBI taxonomy): Eukaryota > Metazoa > Chordata > Aves > Passeriformes > Petroicidae > Drymodes > Drymodes brunneopygia. The sequence goes on along the minus strand of VZTZ01028730.1, from coordinate 952,574 downwards.
ATCATAATCTTGTCAGGATACATGTTTTTGTACCACAAATTACAGCAGATTTCCAGATAAACTGAGTCAACAAGGAGATGGCAAAGTACTTTAAAATCAGTAAACTTAACTGTCATAATTCTGCTTCCATAGTGATGCACAGTTGTGGGATCAAATAACTACTAGCAAGCTACCAAATTGCAGCAGATTATAGACAGGCTGTACTCTCACTTATTTTATTATTTTCTATAAGTTTATCTTGTCCACAAAAAGTAAAATCATGTAAGAAATATAAAGCTGTGTTTTTAAAATTTTACTCCCTGTTATGCCTGAGTTTGGTATAATTCAGAATATTCCTTGCATATTCTTTTACCTCCATTTTTGTGAGCTATTAGATGGCATTAGCATGTGTTGGCTCTTTCTTTCATTTTCCCTGATAATCTGGCAGCCAGAAAGAGCTAGAATGAGGTACAAGTGCAAGTACGTACTTCTGGAAATCATTCTAAAGCATAATATATTGAAATGTTTTATAATGAACCCTTGTTTGCCAGAAAAATATTCAACCATGCCAGAAAATTATCTGTGAGGAATAATTCTACCCCCTTCTTTCCTCCCCCTCTTCCCAATTTGTGCTGCTTGGAAGAGGAGACAGAAAATGGCACAGATGCATGCAGTATTGCACAAAGAGTATATATGGACATTTCAGTCACTGATATTTCCCCATTTTCTGATGCTAATGTAAGATATGTTGGTTTTGCATTTGTAATTAAGATGAACAGATGGTGAAGACTTAGTTTAAAGTAATACTGTACGTCCATTAAAATAATCTCTGCTGACAGTGGTTCTTTACTATAGCAAGACTTAATTGCATATATAACATGTGTAGATAAGAAAGAACTTGGTCTTTGGCCATTTGTTCCATGAGGACAATGGTAAAACAGACGTCACAAAACTGAATTTGTCCTGGAGACTCCTAAGAGTAACAGATGCATCTCTGCTGACAATATTGGCTTGCTTTAATTAATGAACACTTTATGAATAAAAGAAAACATAATTTAAGAAAATAGTCAGGATTTCTTTTGTGAAAAGGCTTCCAAGTTTTGCAGGAGGAACATTCAGGAACATGACAGTAAAATTTTTAACAGATAAATTTGATGTTGCTTACACTATTTCTCTCATGGAGTAGTACGCATAATTTGTTCCTTGGTAAGCTATATGAATGTGTGCCTTTTTGAACTGGGTTTTTGTTTTAAATTAGGTACATTGTGAAGGGGCTGACTGAAGTAAGTCCTTAAGCCTCGTGAAGCAAAAGCAGACCTCTGCATGTTTTCGCTTTTCCATAGAAATTATATAAAACGTCATTTTTCAAATTCTTTATAATTGAGTTATATAAAAACACCATTATGTGCTTTCACCTCAAGATCTAAACTTCACAGGAAATGGAACTTCAGGTTGTATCTCCAAAGTGGGGTAATAAAGTGGGTATCTATCCTTCACCTGTGGTACAGAACAGCAACACGTTTGTTGAGAAATAATACTTATTTTTCACTAAAAACATCATTTGATGGTTGTATATTTATAACTCAACCCCTTTTCTGTTTACTTCTTGTCCTACCTGCCATCACTACATTAGTAACTATTTTCTATGATAATGACAACTACCAAATTCTAACATCTGAGGACACAGTTTGGCAGAAATACCTTTCTTCCTTCCTTCCTTTCCACAACCTTCTTTTTTAAGGACATATATTTTACTATTGTTGTGATACCCAAAAATTAAGAATAGGGTTTGATTAGCATTTCTGCAAGTTTTTAAAACAAAAGTGCATCTTCTGTTGTGCCAGAACTATCAGCAAAATCACTGCACAGTGGCTGAACAGGTCTTTACTGAGAGAAACAGTTGTCCACATTAGTTTCACAAAATCAGTGAATCCCCAATTTTTGTTTTGTGCTTCATCTGTTGAAGGCCTGGGCTCCATACTCTCTCCTCCTCAGGAGTTGTCACTATCCATGAGAATGTCTTGGCGATTGTAGTGTGTCACACTTTGGTTTAAATTCCTTCATTTTTACTGGCTAAATTTCTGCTTTGTGTAAAAATATTTAGATATTTATTGAAGCAAAGACTTGAACCCTGAGGCCCCATTTTCCACATGAGTACTGCAAACCTCACGTTACTGAGTCATTTTCACTGTGCCTCAGAATATTTAAGTGTATTAAACCAAGTGGAATAGCACCAGCAGGAGAGATTGAGAGAGCCTTTATCCTAGAATGTGAAAATTCTGTAGCATGGTAGTTAAACATTTTTCCAGGAAATATGGCTCAAAACCCCTCAGACAAAAGAAGGAATTGAACCAACCTTTCTTCAAGCCCATTCAAGATGGGCTGTAGGGTAAAGCAGGAGAGAGGTACTGCTTTCTTTTCATCAATACATTAGTTTTCTTTAAAATGTCTGAAATTGAAATTAAATATTTCTCTTCAGTGTGTGTACCTCCTTCCCATCCCGCAGCTAAAACTATTTAAAAATAATTTGGGCAGAAATTTGTGGTTGGGAAAGAACCATGGTTTGGCAGGCACACTGAGAAAATCTTTCATTTGCATAGATTTCATTCTGGTGACAGAATTAGACCAAATAGTTCTGTAAATACAGCTGAGGTATATGGGTAGTGCTCACTGAAAAAGGAAATAAAAAAGACAAGGAGTGAGACAGATTGGGACCCAAGGGAGCACAAAAGGCTGCAAGTTTTACAAAACATTCATTTATCTAATTTACTCAACATAATAAAAAAAGGATGGGTTTATTTGGGGAGTTAGCAGAAATTATTGATTAGAGGAGTAGGATATTTACTGAATATGGGATGGGCAATGTTTTTGAATGGATATAGGAAATATCTCTCCAAAACTGGAATGATCCATAAGTCATAGGATGCAGAGCACAGAACACCAACAGACTAACATACTGAGAAAGGCTTTAAACAATAACTGAGGAAATCTTGGAAGAGTTCCAAAGAAACCAGGAACAGAAAAGGAGCTACACGCACAATAATGGGGTTTAGACAATAGAGATAGTGCAGCAGACATTCCTGAATGGAGTATTAGCTCTTTAATTATAATAATTACCTAAGTTTAAGGTCAAGGCACCTGTGCATTGCTGTCTGTGAGAAACTGATTAAAAAATTAGAAGTAGCATTTAAGCTCCGTGATACTGTTTCCAAAAATTCTCTTAGAAATTTGGATATTGCCAAGATTATTACTTATTATTTGTACTGTACCTAGAGACACTGACTGAGATGGGTCCCATGTCACCACCCTGATATCATTGATATCAAGATTGACTCTCTTATCACTTAAAATAAAATAGAAAAGGAAAATTCTCCACTGGGAGGAAAACAGTGAAAAAGGAAGACTCACATCTTATTTTATTCTGCTTTCCCATTCATACTGAACATGGAAATGAAAGGCTTCATTTTGTTCCCTTTAGTAATTCCGAAAAGTCTATTCCTGGTCAGGAAATTAACTTTTTAGCTGATGAGTTGGTACAACTTCAGATTTGCTGCAAGGGAGCCCTATCTGAGAAGCAGTGAAGGTGGATCTTGTCACCTGGACACGGATGAAGCACAGAGTTCTGCAAAGTATCTCTGTCTGGAAACAGCACCACTCACATCACCCCAGTTATGTTCATGGCTGTTGGAGGCTCTGTCCTGGTTTCTGAGCAGGAGAATGCAGCTGTGTGAGTAGTTTGTACTTCTGGGACTCCAGGGCTGACCAGCAGTGCTTGTGCCACACAATTCTGTGTTTTGCTCACTGCCTGCCACGTTAGGCAAGCTCCAATTTGAAAAGAGCAGGCAGAGATCACTGAGGTGCAGACACAGAGAGAAAAACTCCTTTTCCCTTTCCCCTCCTCCCCCAAGGGACAAGTATTTGGAGGTGGATTGCAGGCAGCAAAAGAAAATCAGTCCCAATAGGAATGGATACCAGCATTTTTTACTGAGAACTCAGAGGAGACTCGAGTGAAGAATGGGTGTTGAGCTGAGGGAATTAGGGAATAACAGAACAGATAGAAGAAGGAATAAAATGAAGAGAAGAAGGAAATATTAGAGGTGATGGAGCCAAGGTATGGAGATGTGTTATATAGGAAGGCATTTACTGAAAGCTTACAGAGATGAGAAACCAGGTTGTTTCTAAAAAGAAGGGAGCCAGTGAGTGCATGGAAAGAAGTCATAGGAGAGGACAAGAGGAAATCTGGAAAAGAGACTGAAAAAGTAAAGGTGACAATTTGGAAGTGAATTGCTATAATTTGTTGTAGCTATTGCTCTGCAATGCTGTTTCTGACAGAAATCCCAGGAAAATTTGAAATTTTTATAGGGCTTTTAAACTGAGTAATTTCTAGTAAAACACATATGGAAATTTTAGTATACATTTTTATTTCAGAAAACAGTCCTGATTTCAAAATTTTCATTCACAGTTTCTTGACTTTCTCTCCTTTTGCTATTTCCTCCCTTTTTCTTTTCCCTCATTCTAACAACTCAAATCTGCACCATCTTCAAAATGAAGAGTATTCAAGAGGAATTTTGACAGTCTAAAAATGTCAGAAATTAAGAAAAACATCTCACAAGTGCACTTGACAAGAAGAAAGGAACTGCTTTTGAAGAAGGTCACACAAAAGAATAAAAAATACGGACTAAAACAAATGCAATTGTATTTTCTGATGACAAAATTTAAGTGACATGTCCAGGAAAATTTCATTGGGAAGCAAAGACGTTTTCCAGTTTGTATTTCTCTTATTTCTGAGTGAAAAAGAAAATATTGAAAGGGGATGTTAAAACAAAAGCAACCTTTGGATCCCTTTGTGACCCTGAAGCAAGTGTCAGGCTATCATTGCAGAGGGAGATTTTTTCTCTCCAGCTGTGGCCTGTGGTTGATAACCAGACCTTTTACATTTCAGTTGGAAGTGTTAAAGATGCCATAAAAGAAAGAGAATTAATGTTTTTTCACCCCTGTACCTGCTCACCCCCTTTTGTGCTTTCACTAGTTCAGGGGTCATTGTTTACATTCACATTTTAGGTAAAATGTGCTAGAGATGATCACTGGGAAAAGAAATCCACAGAAGATGAATTGAGAAAATGAGGTGCCTGTGGTGAAATCCTGGGTAAAAGCACAAAATTAACTGTCATCCAAGCCAAAGAAGGTGAGTAACTCCAAGTCAGTACCACCATCACTCTGATTGAAGTAGTGAAAGAACATTGAAAGAGCCTGTTCTAGGTGAGAATAGACCTAAAGATGAGGAAAATGATTAGAAGATGAGAGGATGGAGAGCTTTTAGTGAATCAAAAGCATCTGTTAACAATAAATAAATAAATAAAAGTGAAGAAGAAGGGCCCTTCTTCATTTTCTTGAATGTTTTGGTCAGATAAGAACAAGTCTTGCAGTACTATTTGACAAGGTCTTGTGAGAGGGATTGCAATAATGTTAAAATATGGCAAGAAATCAGTAATATTTCATGGTTAGTATATTGTTACAATAAAGCTGAGACCAAGGCTGATTGTTTTCAATATTATTAAAAACTGGAAGTTTGACTAGGGGAGAAAACTAAAAATAAAGCTCACTAGGATTATTTCTTTATAAACCATCTGAAAACTTCAAGAGGGAAGGTTCTGTAAGTTAATACACAAGCAGATTTAGAAGCAGTTGCTGCTTCAGAAAACTTGCAGTTTAGAAACACCAGTGAAAGGATAGGAGGGAGAGCAGAAAAGGAAGCTCATATACTTTCCAGCAAAGGTTTATTCTGGGAATTATAAAAAAAATATTATTCTAAAAGCAGCTTGACAATATCTCAGGCTATCTGGAGACATTAGGAAAGCCTCACTGGAAAACTGATCAATGTGTCTTGCATAATAATAACGTTTTTGTAAAGTGGCTGGTCGACATTATCTTTTTAGGTTGCTTCTAGCAGAACATTTTTTGACTGGGGAAAAAAGGACTGCTGGTCTTCTGATTCCAGGCCAGCCAATATGTTTCGCACTGGCTTTCTAGGAGAAATAATGTGAAATTTTGGCTGCCATTGCAGTTGCGCTGTGAACAGCTTCTCCTCCACTGGTATGCAGCTATTTTCTAAATAGTCCAATTAATTTAAATGTGCAAATAATTTCTACCAGAAGCAAGAACAGATTCATAATATGGCTCTTAGTTTTGGGGCTGAGGTGAAGGAGGGGTGGGGTTTCTGCCCTAAATGTTATTTTTTTCTTTCACCCTAGGGTTTAATTTGGAAGGCTCTTATGAGGCAGAAATTACATAATTCTGTAGAGTGCTCTGAGATTCCAAAGTCAGAAGTGCTAAAACCTTTGCAAGGTTTGCTCCCCCACTAATTAACATCCCAGTGATCAGCTGAGAATTTGTGGAGTAGGCTGACAGCTCTGTGTAATGGTCTTATGTTGTAGATGAGAATATTTGTACTTTCTGGGGATATTTGCATTGTTTACTCAAGGCAAAGTAAAGAGTATCATTCTTTCTACTGGCATAGAATTAGAAGGGTTTAGCAACCAGGTTTGAGAGAGACTGGCTGACAGTTTTTTCATTGATAGAACTTATCAACAGTCAAAGGTGAGAAAGGACAATCAGTGGGAATGATGAAAGCTTTTTTCTTTTTTTCCATTTTAAAATTGACAAATAGCTTCACCAGGCAGAAACATAGCAGAATGAATTGTAATAAACACAGTGTTTTGGTAAATTATCTGTGTTAGTGAGGAAAAATCAATGTATTGATTTATATTTTTTATGTGCAGAATCTAGTTATAGAATGCCTCATAAAAATCATCCTTTTAATCCTTGTATAAGAGTAAGTTAAAGAAACTCCACATCACTGTGTTTCAGTCTCTTTTTGCTTCTGGAGAGTAAGTTTGAAGGGCAGAATGGTAAAATCATGTTCTTACTGATTTTCAAGGGTACTTAGGAGTAGTTCCCTTAGCTTCAATTTGGGGTAAAAAGAAAAGGTGTGTGTTTGTGTGAGTGAATTTAGCCACTGACTTTCTGTAGTAGCTCACCTGAGTAGACAAGCTAATGGCAAACAGCTCTGTAGACCTGAGCAAGGCACCTTTCTGCTGGGCACAGGAAGAGGTTAGATGTTTTTGGAAGCTTTAATTAAACTTTGTGTAAGTGACGCCAGAAGGCTACGTGAGTTGAGTGCTGGTCTCTGTATCTTTTATTACACTTTCCAAAGATACTGGAAAAATATTTTAATTATCCTAATTTTCCACTCTAAGTTCCAACATACCTCCAATTTGTTTCCAGAGTAACAGGTCCAAACACACTCCTTGCATACTTCTGAAAGCTGTAGGATATAATTTGGCAAAATTAAGAATGACAAATTCGACACTTGGGATGAAGTGGAGAGGATTGAATACAATCACCTCTGACTCTGTATCATGGGCAGTAATAAAAATACACTTTTCTGAAGTGAGCAGATACATGGTACTGGTTCTACCTTGTTAGTGTAAATGCACTGAATTGGATTGAGTTATACAAGTGTAAAGGCAGCATAAAGCAGAAAAATCAATCTAGAGCATTTTGAAAGCACATGCAATCTCATTTATGCTACTGTGCTGCTGAAAGCAACTCATTTTTGCATAGTGTTTGTGTAAATGTTTTGGGCCTGTGTGACAATGCCCTTCCCTGGACTTTCAGCATGGAGCAAAATGCACAGGCTTTTTTTTTCTTTCCTGCTCTGGAGACTCAAACCAAGGAAAAAAATGTTATCTTGTTTTGAGGTGGCTCTGTTTTCACACCCCAGATTTATTTTGCCAGTTAGAACCACGGTGAGAGCCACTATAAGATGATGCTGAAGAGAGTGTTCAGTGAAAAATGCTTCACCTATTTATTTCAATTCTCCCAGCAAGTGTTTAGTTGTAAAACAGTAATTTAACATATAGAGTAACCTAGAATCTCTTCCAGATGCTTATTCACCTATGCTGTTGGCTTAAATGAAAATACAGATGACTGGACCAAACTTGATGTTTGTAATGTCATTAGTCATGGGAGTAAATGGGACTCTTCATGGTTCGTTTTCCTTTAAAAATAGAAGGAAATAAAATTCAGATGAGTTAATGTTGGAGGCATAGAATTTCCTGTGTGTTTCTAGAAATAATTTCTTATAAAATTTTTCAGGCTTTTGAGTAACATGTGGTCTTTAAGATCCTGATTAATTAAAAAAGAACATAAGCATAGCCTGTTTCATGTGGTTTTAAGCATAACCCCAAGGTCTATAATTTTTCCAAAGTACTTCCTCGAGTTTTCCAGCCTGCTTTAAGGCATTTTTCAAGCATTTTTTTATTATCTCTGCTCTGCAGTTGGACTTTTTCTTTCAGATTAATTCCTTGATTTGTGAGATGTCACCGTGTCAGGCTCCCACTTGAACCAGGCAGTGCAGAATTTATGGCAGTAGCATTCAGGTTAGGGCACACTTGACTAAGAGCCAATGTCTGATACACTTGCCTGTGTTGTGCTGGGATGAACAGAGGCAGAGGGAACCAAACCTTCACAGCCTCAGCAGCTTCAGCTCAGGTACCAAGGAAAAGTTACTTGGCAACAGTTCACAAATGGGGGAGGAGGTTTTGCACAGCAAAATGAGAAGCACATGTGCCTTAAGGAGTGTGTTTCTTTGTCTTTCAGCAAATCTTTCTACAATGCTCATCTGCTTCAAATATATTTTGTATACTCAGGTTTTGCTCTCTGGCAAATTCTATCCAATAACTGGTAGAAATTGCAGATCTGCAGCAAACGTCCCAGGTTTTTACACTTATGGCTGTGTAAGATTTTTTCTGTTTTCCCTCTGCCTTGTTCTACTTCATATTTTGGCATTCATGTGCCTCATCTTTTTGTTATACAATATATTTCCGTGGTGCATTTTTTTTGTGTGTTTGTGCACTTTGTGAAATCTCAGTTCAGCTGTGCTACAATATGCATGCTGTGTACATTGTACAGTGAGAATCCATTGTCCTGCCTTTGTCTTTTGAACTTGATTTCATTCCTTTCCAAGATAGTGTGACTTCCATGTTTTGACCTTCCACCCCCTTTCAACATTTCTCCAGAGAACTGATCAATACCTGCTGCTTTCCCTTTATCCAGATGATAGGTAGTTTTGGATAACTCTGTAATCTTTGCTCTCCTGTTCACCATCAGATTCTCGAAGCACTGACCTTCATACAGGAATTCTTCAATGGCATTCAGGAGCCATACCTCTTTCCAAATGTTTAAGAGAGTCTAGTGAGGTTCTCTTGTTATTTATTTAGATTTCCTGAAATAGAGGAAGCAAAACATGATAGAAGTGAAACATTTGAGTTCTGACCTCTAGTAGGATTCCATAAAGCTTCACCAGCTGAGTGTCATTTGATCCCCTTCTGTCTGTCTGTAATCTGCACTTGACCCAGTTCCAAGTGTGATCCAGCACTTTCCAGGTTAGTTTCACGTGACTGAGTGTTCAAGTATTTACAGGACGATGCCTGAGGGAGAAAATAAGGTATTTACTGCTCAAAGAATGTAAGTCTGTTGTTGAAGCTGCTTTCTGGTTCTCTGAAATGACTCACACAGGGCTAGAGATGAGAAAAATTTTCAGGGGAATTTTTCATAATCCTGCAGAAATCCTCCCCCTTTCAGTCTAAAGAAGCAAGAAGAAGAAAAGCAGATCTGTTCTTGCCACATAGTAAGGTAGAATCATGACTTTGACACTAAAATGGAGGGTAGAATACAGCTATTTGTGCTTGAAGTTAGGACCAACAGAGCACTATTTTGTACTGAAGGAAGGAGAAATAATGAGCAATTCCTGTTTTGTGAGGAAGTGGGCACTGACCAGATGATTCTAAATCTGATTGCAATGGTATCCAGCTTCCAGCAGGGAGACAGCTAGAGCTGCCTAAGCACAAGGTGGTAACCAGGACAAACCTGAAAGAAGTGAATGATTTTAAATGAGCACCAAAGTTCCACAATAACTTTGAGAATGCTCTCTGTAATATCATTTTGAATTGCCTTTAAAAATGTCTTGTGGGTTTGTTTTGGTTTTTTTTCATTTCAAGTCTATGTAATATGCATTAATTTTTAGATCTGTCCCTTTCTCTTGTTTCTCCTTACCCTGTGCATTATGTATATTTGTATCCAGCTGTGCACATGCTTGGGTGCATCATGGATTGGTCTGGATAGTAGAGTCATGAAGTATTTATGACTAGATTTTAGTCTCAGATGGATAAAATCGCACCAATATCTCATGATGGACACAAAACAGACTGACAGCATGTCATAAATATGACTGAATTTTGACTTCAAATAATTGAACTGACAATACACAAAAGTACCAGACTCAGTAAGACCTGCTGAAATGATCTTGATTTTAAAAGGGCTTTGTCAGCATAACTTCCTAACAGCCCTGTTCGAAAGCAGCAAAAGAAACCCCAAAAAGCAAGTTTCTGGTGGAGTGTGTGTGCTGATTTTTAGCACATTGTCTCTTCCTACTTTCCTTTCAATGTTCCCTTTTTAAAAGTATGGGTTCCTCTGTTCTCTGGTAGCATTTAGGAAGGACCTTTTGACAAGGCAGTAACTGGTTTTATATAAAGACAGATAGACAGATACTTACACATGCACAGACATACTTTTACATCTATGATGCCCCATGTATTTTATTAAATTTTCAGGTTGAAGGAAATGTTTTGTTGAGCAAAACACAATACTGATATTTCAGCTTTTTAAGCTGGTAAATATAACTCGACTTGATTTAATTTTTGTTTTAAATAGAAACCCTAACAGTTTCACCTCTAAATTGCATTGACTAAGAAAATGTGGTTTTCCTTTAGATAAAATTATGTGAAATCAAGATAACCTTCTGAAACACCTATCTGATACTGGTGGGGAAGAAACCCACAACACAGCCAAAAGAATCTCCTGATTTTGTGAGTTTTAAAGTAGAAAAAGTTTCCAGTCCTGGTGAACTGCACAACCATTGACTGACTCAGCTGGTGTCAGAGTTCCATGATTTACCTTATGTCACTTCTTTCACATGTTAATATGATTTTCCCATCCTCCAATACTGTGTTATTTGGAACAGCAATAATATTTTGCATTATTTCAGGCTATCCTTAGTAAGAGCTTCGACCAAAAGGTGCACAGTTTGCTACTGTGAATAGTTGCATAGAATGTTACTAAATACAGTGCAGATCAGCAGTGCAAAACAATTTGTGAAATGTGTTCCCTGGTTAAGAGGATTTCTCTTACATTTGTTGAATTTTCTTTTTGCCTAGTCCTTCTGAAAGGTGCCAAACTAAGAATAGAGAGTAAGGCAAAAATTACACATGATGCACAGTATAGGAACAAAGTGATCTACCTGCTGCCCTTTGAACACACCCAGGTGAAACCAGATTATCAGTTCTTACACCTTTATTGGATTTTATGACACTGAGATTTGTGATAGTTGTCATCTAGGTTCTTCTTAAAGCCTTAGTTCTTAAAAATCTAGGAATCCCATGGAAAATTTGGCTTTTTGTCATTTTCTTTTCTTGTTTTTTCTTTTCCTTCCTTTGTTTATTTCCTTTCTTTCTTTTTGTTTTTCTCACTTGGTTTTTTTTCTAATATTTTTTTGCTTCCATGGCTAGAGAAAAGCTTTAGAACATATTCTGAATAAGTTAAAAAAAAAGGTGTATCTTCATTACTTTAAAGCCAATTCAGTTTTTCAGTGGAACATAGAACATACAGGGATACTAGCAGAATTTTTGCTTCTTCTTCTGTAAGAGCTATTTTATCCCAGTACTAGTACAAGCCACCCTCCTCAGATGGCACTGAGTCCTCATGAGCTCAGGGAGAAGCAGAGAAAGGAGTATTCTGGAGAGCATCACATGACAAGGGGAAAAAGATGTTTTGGGCTGCTGCTGTAGAAGGTTCTTCTGCCTGATCTCATTGTATCTCTGCCCTCTGCACCAAAATGAGCCCCAGATTTACCAGATCTGAGATGTCACCAGAACAAATTCTTGCTTCCAGTGCACCAGGAATGGTTGTTTGAACTCAGAGGTCAAGGTTGTGTTGCCAATATGAAGACTGGCTAAATCTGACTGACCAACATTCAGGCAGGCATGGATTAAATTCCACCATGGAGAAGGGGATGGAAATTCAGGGGCAAAAGGTCTTCACATTTTATATCTGCTTAAAAATAAATATACATGCATTGACATATGTTAATGAAAAAGGTGCTAGAGGGTTTGGGATTTTTTTCCCTCTGACTTTGTAGAACAGTATAAATTTTATATTCACTGAAAAATGACAAGCTGTTTTTAAGTGATGGCTTCATGTCAGTGCTAAAGGCTGCAGCTATCATTGCCAGAGGGATGAAATGCCATTAAAGATGGCAATTTCACTAGCACTATGGGATTTCTGGCTACAGTGAATTTAGCCATGAAATAAAGGGGGTTTTAGCAGAAACATGCACTTTTTCCTAGATTCAGTTTATAAATACCAGTCAAAGTATCATTGTCTTTATCTGTGTATGTGATTTTTTTCAAGATGGAAAATGGACATTTCCACACAGCTTGAAAGCTCTGGTCCTTGAAAACCCATCTTTATTCTCTGTCAAGGATGACTGGAGTAGATGACACTGGAGTATTAAAAATACTAAACCACAAAAACCTTGAACCATTACCACAACTAAGCCACCATTACAATGGTAAATTTTTTTAAAATCCAGAATAGGCAGTAAGTGTCAGCTTTCTTTTTTTAAATAAACTATCGCTTTAGCACTATAAGAGAACTTACTTATCCCTTGCAATCTGCATTTATTAGTAACACTAATGTAAAAATAGACCAATTATATTTAAATGACAGAGCTAAATATTGTGTCAGTGGTATGAAGCAAAATGGCAATGTTGCTCCTTTCTTGAAGAATAACATACTTCATGAAAGCTACTTTTCCAGGTTATAAAACCCAGCAGGGCCCTTCTGACAACAAGCTACAACTTTCAAGTAAATTATATAATGCAATACTGAGTTTCTGTATTTCACATGGTTACATACACAATGTGTGTGATTTTTTTTTTCCCTGCTCAGAAAAGTTCTTTGAGTTAGATCCCACTTCTCTGCATACTAATGCAAACCATAAAAAACCCCAAGGAAATTAACAGTTAAGCCATTCAGCTATTCACCTACACTCCACTCTCTTAGTTACCTCCATTCTGTTACTTCCCACACACACATCTCCATCCTCCACTTGAACAACCCACAATTATCTCCATAATAAACCACTGTGTTTATAATAATGGAGCTGGGAGCATCATCTATCAGTTTAAGGCAAACTTACCATTGTATGGCCATGTTTTCAGTTATTCATATGAATGAATTTCAGATACCTAATAGAATTTCAGTTACTTACAACCTTTATCAGAATGAATTTTTCCTGTGTGCATACCTCAGTCTAAAATTTTGGGAAAACTACAGCCAAACGAGCCATTTACAACAGAAGTGCTGAGGCAAGGTGAGTGAATTTGCTCAGGATAATACACACTGGTGACCTTTTTTGAGCATGTAATAATTTTTAGTATTTGGACAAGAGTCTGAATTGATCAAGAAAACAAACTTTTTATCAAATCTGTGGAATTCTACAAACTTTATGTAGGTTGGAATCATAAAGTTGACTTTGCAACTCTGAAATGAGAAAGGTTCACCCTGAAGTGAGGTGAAGTAGGTGTGGGACCAGGACTTTTCATTCAGTAACAGCTTTCAGTTGATGTGAGCTTTGCATTGCCTGAGTCTGGGCCCTAGAAACCAATGATCTGTGCTTTCCCTATAATGCTTTCTCTTATTCATTATTTTTTGTGCTTTTTCAGGACCCACAAAGTTCAAATTATCAACCACAGCTCCTCCACTGAGTTGCAAAGCAGAGCACACAAAAACTGCATTTCCCTGTAGAAGGGTGACATCAGTGAGGAAGCTCCTGTTGTGTTGCCCTGGCACACGAACAGCCAGGCTCTTGCTGCAGTTTCTGAAGGCAAAGTGAAGATCTGAGGGGGGATTTAAAAAGGCAGAACGTGAAGGCTTTGCAGATACTGATAGACAATTCCTTCCCCACGTGTGAGAGGCAACAGAGGAAAGAGCATGGCTGGGCTTGTTTTGAAAGGATTGCAGTCAGAGGAAGGAACCTTGGCTCATGGACTAATTGGAAGCGAGCACTGACCTTTGATATGGAACATGAGAGGGTCAGTGGTGAGCAGATAGGCCACAAAGGGCTTTGGAAGTCAAGACAAGTCATTTGTGTCTAATTCGACTGAGGAGGCTACAGAGAGCCAGTTCTAGGGAGTGGCAAGGGAAGGAGATTTGTGTCGAGCTTTAGAGAGAGAGGGCTGAGGCTGGAGGCGGGAGAGGGAGCCGGGAGAGCAGGGGAAGTGACCGGACACTCTGAGATCAGCAGCAGCAATGAAAGGGGGAGGGAGGATGGGATGCTCGAAGCAACCTTCATATGAATGAAAGCTTGACAGAAATGGCAGCAGTTTCTGAATTATTATAATATATTCCAAAGACATGCCAATTCAGGAGTTCACAATGCAGCTGTTGTTTCTGAGGGAATGAGAAATTATTTTACAATTTATGCAAAGGACTATTAAAAAGGTGGCAGACGAAGAAAAAATATCTGCATAAAAAGGAAAGTTAATTGCTTCATAAAATGACTCACTGAGTGGTTCAAAAATCTTCTCATGCATAAACAGCAAAGTTTTACTGTTTGGGTTTTGTTATTTGGTTCCTTCATATACTGAAAGAGTAATTTTCACAGGCCAGTATCCCTAGAAATAGTGGTAGTTACATAATTGGATGTTATGAAACAAAGCTGGTATTTCTTAGCTTTAGCTTCCTGGAACTGGAAAGTTATAGGGACTGAAAAAAAGTGGTTTCATTTCTATTTGCTGAATTTACCTATGAACATTTGTTCAAAGTGCTCATTATGTGCCTAACCTTCATCTTTCCTCTGTGACTATTGAGGACATAACTTCAGCTGAGCACGAATCTCTTGCCACCAAAAAAATTTAAAAAAATTGTCAAAGTTATTGCCCTTGTAAATTACCAAGATAAAGTAATAAGTGTAATGGGCACTGGACTTCTGGTGAGCTTAAATGCTGTTCTAATAAATGGCCACTATAATAATTGAAAGTTCTCTGTGAAGTTTTCTGTCATTTGATTCTGTTTCTCATATGACCACACATGAAGATCACTCTGAAAATGCTTGTTGCTGCCTTCAAATCATGGCTGTGTCTGGCAGTGTTCTGTACAATCCTGAGTCCTTTGTGATCTCAGGTGTCTCATACTGTTGTTCAAGTTTGTTTAGATGATGTGCAAAAGTCCAGTGACACGTGGGCTCTATTCTGATGAGTGATGTGTAGATGTGGAGCCAAAATGATGCTGGCTTTGTGGCAGCTGTCTAATTGTTCATTTTAGCATGGAGGCTGATTTCAAACCAATGTTCTACAAAGAATCCATCACCAACAGAATTTGTGGGGGTTCCTTTTATGCATGTAGGTGGCTTGTAACAAATCACAGACCTGTTCTTTAATTTCAAAAGCAGCAGCTGGATGTTGTAGTTAGGCAGGTGTCTATAAATCCCTCATCTACTCCAAAAAGGAGAGCAGTTTTCCTAAGGGGGTGGATGAGCCAGACTTGAGAGAAATCTGGGGTGGGGACCTAGCTAACGTTAGCCTTTCACATGTGTCTTACATCCATACAAAAATGTTTGCTTTCTAACTTCTAGCTTGGGATTTGGATAGGGATGTTCCTCTAGATAGATGGGAAACACAAAAGCATTGTAAATAGCACAAGGCCCCTGTATTCACATCTGTATCTATGTCTGTATCTACTTTCATTTTTATTGTTTATGGCATGGTGTGTTTGGGTGGGATGTGCTTAATGTGGAGGTCTGCTTGTGGTACTAGAGGCATTGGTTTTATTTTGATGGATAATTTATATGTGTTGTGTCATAGCACCTCATATTTGCAGGGGACTTCATTCTAGCTAAGTTTAAGGCAAGATGTGTCGTAATCCAGGAGTGATTCGCTCAGCATTGACTTCAAAGTATTGCCCACATACAAGAGGGGATAATTTCCATTCCTAAATGAGCAGGTTTATGTGCCGCAAGTGTAATTACACTGTTAAAAATCAATCCAAAAATAATGGTTTTCAAATGCTGGAAGTGGAAGATTCCCTTGTGCTCTCTCCAATGATCCTCCTTGGCTCCCCCCAGCAAACCTGGATGGCTGGCTACTCATCCCAGCTGATTTTTTGTCTTGTCCCTTGTTGTCCCTCACATATGATTTCCCAGGCCCACAACACTATTTCCTTCTGCTCTGTTTTGGCCTAGTGGTGCTGATAACACCAAGGTTGTGGGTTTGATCCCTGTATGGGCCATTTACTTAAGAGTCAGACTTGATGATCCTTGTGGTTCCTTCCATCTCAGAGTATTCTGTGGATCTGTGAATAATCGTGTCATCCTACTGTGCTTAGTTTCAGAAACTGGAGCAACTATTAGCTCTCTCATCTTTGATCGAGAGCACCTTTCATTAAAAAAATTTTGTAAGTAGCAAGCAAACAGCTTTTTTTCCTGTTCAACCCTTTACTCCTGTTCCATAAGGAATCCTGCATTTTTATCCTGCCTTAAACTGGGAACATGAACACAACGAAAACCTCTTTGTTTTAAAGATATCATCCTTGATGGCCCCCCCCCATTCCTCTGCTTTCCCTTAGCAAGTCACCAAGTCTTGTTGCCCTTTTGTATCTAAAAATATATCTTAGTGCCCTTTAACGTAATTTTCCTTCAATCAATTTGTCAAACAAGCAGAAACTGCTACAAATAACTACAAAGAACTGACCTTTATAGAGGATTTGAGTGACATCTTTTTGTTGCATCTCATGACGCCAGTCAATTCTGATAAGCACAGTTCAGGAACAGATTAAGTAATACTGCACGCACTCATAACATTAATTGTAAATTCAAACAAATTGTAGTTATCAGTCTATCCAGATTCTTTGACATGCATTTTGTAAGAGCTGTCTGCTCACTCTCCTCTTATTGTGTGATCTTAGCTGTTTTTCGTGGTGCTGAAAGCTATGTTTCTGGTCACACCTTAATTTTCTACAAAAGAATAGACTTTTCATGTCCCATTTTTAAAAAAGCTCCCTCTGAAGAATCTTCCTTCTTTAAAAAGGCTTGTAAAGAATGAGAAGGTGAGTTACTGTGTTTTAATTTATGATGGCAGAGCCATTTAGTACACAATGTCCTTCTCCTTAGTAACTTACAAATTGACATAAAATAAAATGTCCCCAAACGTGTCTGTATCCCAGCTTGCAAGGAGAACATACTCTGCTATATAAAGTGAAGGGATCTCATATTAAAGGACTAATGCTTGGAATATCTGAGAGCTCCTTAATGTTATTTACTCAGTGTTGGCTTGAAGCCAATGACAGAAACCCTTTAAATACAACAGTGAAGAATTGGGCCCTGAGAGACGTTGTAATAACAAATTGCCTCTCTCTTCCCTCCTCAGTTATCTCCACCTGTGAGATGGGAATAGCCTGTTTGTCAGAGCACAGTTGTGAGATGTAATTCATTAATGCCTGTGAAATGGTTTGAGATCATTGGATGGAAGTCTCTGTTTGAGTGTCAGGTATTATTAGCTCTCAAACTAAAGGTGTTTTTTACTGCTGCATCAGAAACTACTGAGACACTCTTGTTCCATACAAACAATGAGCAGTGCATGGGTGATATTTTGTTTGGTTTCATGGGATAGTCTGTCCACACTGCCAAAGGAAGGGCATGTGCAAGTGCAGGGGCATTAGGGAGCACTGGTACCATGGTGAAAAAAGTCACTCATTTCAAATACATTTTGATTAGGGAGTTCAAAGAACCAGGAAAGAAAGAAAGTAAATTAGAAAGGAGAGAAAGACAAGAAGAGGTTGGCTGAGGCAGGAGGTGAGAGAGTGGGGTGGGAGGAAAGGAGGAAGGCAGGTAGAGCAGAGCAGATAACCTGAAACAAAAAGATGAAGAGGAAAAGCAGAAAAAGTTGTAAAAAGTGACTTTTCAATTAAAATGAAAAGGCAGCTGGATGTTTATTGCAAAAAACCACAACTTACAAAAACAAGGCTGTAATGCCATCTTGGGGTTTCTGGTGACATCTCAATCCAGCAGAGCTCTGCTCATTTGGTTTGTGAATGTCAACAGAAACCCCTTGATGCTATTGAGGCTCACAGTTGCCTCTTATTGATTCTGTATTATTTCAACAGTGGAAAAATAACACCTTTATTTTCACAGCCAAAGTATCTCACACTGTGATAGAAATGTACATGAGCTGATTGAATCTCATCTCTGTTCATTTCTATCTAGCTTCCAGCACCTAGGTAGTGTTATCACTGTGGGTTAGAGAGATACGTGTTCTTTTATGGCTATCAAGTGAAAGACTATTTATCAAATATACCCTAATCGAAGTCTTTATTAGGCAAAGGGATATAAAGTTTCCAGCTGTCTGCTGCTGTTTATTATTTTAAACTCACCTTGTCATTATAAATATTATCCCAAACAAGCCTCTTATGGATTCTTTGGATATGTTGTGTACATGGTTCTCATTTTTCACAGACAGGATCATCAAACTGGAACAAAATCTATTTTGTGAACTGAATGAGAATATGCACTGTTTAGTAATGAGTTGGTATAAAACGTGTTGGAGCTTTGAGCCCAGCTCCATAATATGTGAAAAATCTTTCAATTTTGCTGAAAGAGAAGCAATTCAAAGGTGACATCCATGAGCAAGTAGTATGTTGTCTCCTGATTCCCAAAGAGCTCAGGTAAATGGGTGTGTTGGGTGTGGCTGAGCTGGAGTTCATTTTCAGTGCTGTGCTCTGTGTCTGCTGAGGTCTGATAACACCCAGGTGTTTTGGCTGCTGCTGAGCAGTGCTCACACAGCATCAAAGCTGCCTCTCCAGTGCTTCCCCCTCACCCAGACAGCTGAGTGTGGGCAAGGCCTTGGGAGGGGCGTTAGCCAGGACAGCTGACCCAAACTGACCAAAGGGATATTCCCTGGCTTGTGATGTCTGCTCAGATATAACAGCTGAGGAGGGAGTCAGGGTGGAGCTGAACATTTGTTATTATGAGGTTTGTCTTCCAGGGGAATTGCTATATGCACTGTAGCCCTTCTTCCTGGGAAATGGGTGGACATTGCCTGCTGATGGGAAGTAGAAAATAAATCCTTTCTTTTCATTTGCCTCCTCATGTGCTTTGCTTTTGCTTTACTAAACTACCTTTATCCTGACCCATGAGTTCTCTTCCAACTTATTTTGTCCCTGCCTGTCATGCTGAGGAGGGGAGAAACAGAGCAGGTTGGTGGGCACCTGGCATCCAGCCAGCATCAACCCACTACAACAGGAAACAAATCCATTGTAAAACACACAGCCTGAACTATACCATCCTGTGCATGAGTCACAAAAATTCCATTAATTAATTGGAATTGGATAAATTTACTGTCTGTGTTGCCAGTGGAAAAGATTAACAGTTAAGTTCTAGAAAACTGAAATGTTATTCTGCATATAATGCTTCTAAAATAGAAATTTTTATCATTAAGAAATAATCACAACTTTTAAGTAGAAGTTTTTTCTTTAGAAATGGCAAAATTCTGAAGAATTTTATGAGGTAAATTTATATTCCAGTAATCAAACCGAAATTATTTTGTGCCTCAGAAAATTTTATCAGTTCACATACACCTAAACCTCCTGTAACAATTATCTGCCTATCTAGCCAAAGCTAAAATCCCTTTAGTGCTGAGAATTCTACAACCTTCTTATCCAGGTTGGACATGTAGTTTTCTGTCCTTAAAGCTAGGAAAACTTCCTGATTTTTCTTCGTGGCTTAAGTCTGAAATGGTTCTTTCTTGTTCTGCTTGTTGTAGACGTAGGAAACTGATCACCAGCCTAACCATAACATCTTTCTACATAAATGAAGCTGTCATCATACTTTTTTTCTAAACATTATTACCAATCTTTCCCCATTGGTCATGTTTTCTAAATTGCTCTAATGTTTTGTTGCTCTTGCATGGATTTTGCTGCTGTCGATGTAACTTGTGAACAGTGATGCCAAAAACCAGCCATCAGTTCTCTTGCAGAGACCTTGCACATACTGCATAGATGACCTCTGTTACCCTACTCAGATCCTGCTGCTAAGACTTCCCAGAGTGGTGCTTTATGTTCTTCCCAATTTCATCTCAGTGTTGGCCACACTCTGCCTTTGGCCTTCTCCACCCTGCAGTGCTGCTGTCTGCCAGGTATTCTTTTTTGTGCCTCTATGCATTTGATACTTGCTACCTAGGTACAGAACATATTTTTGATACTAAACACAAAAAACTCCTTGAACTGAGTGAGAATTTTGAATCCAGAGGCACTACATGTTCTGGCTGAGGATATGGATCTGGTTCTGTGAATTGCCTGGAAACCTTCTTAGTGCAGTAGAGGACTCCTATTATCAGTCTTAAATATGTGAATATTGCTTCACATCTGGGGGGAAAAACCAACAAACCAACAACTTGATTTCAGAATTTTAAAATTATGTTCTATTTTATTTTTCTTTTTTTCTTAGCAATGAGCACTTTATTCTGTCTTTAATTACCAAAACTTTATTGAAAACATCAAGAGTTACATGAAGATACACTTGACCTGGAGTGAAGTATCAGGAGTTTTTAAACATTTAACTTATAGTGTATATTAGTATGAAACTAAGTTGAGCAGAACCCATTAATGTCACAGTGGTCGGTTACCAATGGAAATAAATAATTCATGATGAAGGGAATTAGTCTAATTAGCAGGCAGTTTGAGTCCTTTGATAAAACCCAGCTCTAATTCCGTGAAGGGCAGGAAGTGCTGTCATCAGTCAGCCCTGAAAAGATTAGCATCTATTATGAATGAGGTTAGACACCCTAGTGAAGTCATGTGTGTCCTGGAGACAAACTTAATATGTTCCAGAATGGGACACAGTTTGTCTCACCAACACATCATGATTCCTACTGGGCTATTGTATGTAATAACAAGCAAAGATCAGTGCTCCTTCCTATCATTCTCCCCCTGTCCATCATTCTGACAACTGTGCAAATACATTTTCCATGCAAAGCAGGGAATGTGCCCTGAATACTTGTAAAATTGCACGAGATGTCAAAGAAAATGTATTACCTTTTCTCATCAACCTAAAACCAAACAAACCAAAATACACTGAGGAAAGAGGCATAAAAACGCATGTGGTAAATATATGGGGTGTAGAGGAAGGTGTATCAGTTTAGAAGTACATTGATTCCATCTGAAAACATTATTGCCATCTGTCACAAGATGTGTCAATAAAGCTATAGATGCAGGTCTGTGTGATAGACAGGTTTTAAAATAGCTGGTGATGCTATAAGGTTATAGCATTGGATGGAGAGTAATACCCTGCAAAATTGCCTTAAATACTTCAAGTGTGGCCTCAAAAAAAAAAAGGAGAGGCCTTATTGTGTTATGTATTTTCATTTAGAAATGTTAACTGCTTCATTTGAGGAGACTAGCTGTGAGCTGTGCAAGCTCCACAGTTTTGTGCTACATGCTGACGCAACATCAGCTGTGTTTCCATTTTTGCTTATGAGCCTTTTGAAATTATATGTTTCCGTTTTGCAATTTGATGCAATAATGAAGAAACTCCACATTTGTACGTTATTGTATTGCCTGTTTTTATTGTAGGAAATTAATTGCTTCTTTTATTTATGTTATTAAGGGGGGGAGAAAACAATTTTGCAGTATTTTATCATTTGCTGTAATAATTATCCTACTAGTAATACAACGGAAGACTTAGAAACAGTATATTATGTTCAAATGTCTGAACAGTACTTAATATGTTGACACTTGTGGCTGGGGAATGTTGGTCTTCAAGTTATATTGAAAAAGGTAACAATAAGTGATTAATAATACCCCTGACAAGCTTAAGATGATTTATAATATAGAAATGAAGAAGCAAGGAGTAAGTGTAGTCAACACAAGAAATCATTTTCATAGAAGCAGAACAGCTTAGCAGCTCTGCTGTCCAAATACTAATTGACAATGGAGCACTGATACTGCAGAGTGCCAGAATCAAGTGCTGCACTAACATCAAGTAGATTCCTAGATGAGAGTAAGAAACAGTGATCTCTGTAGGGTTTCTTGCCCTGAGTTCCTTGAAGAAGGAAGGTACACAAGGTAGTCTTTATTTGTTCATTTTTGTCATGAATCCACTGTCTAGTAAAAGTCAGAACAAAATTCAGTTGTATGACCATTTTTGGGTTTTGATTCTTTGATCTCTGTGTTCATTTTAAAAATTACCTAAAGTGTAGGTGTGGCCTGGGCTGACAAATGAGTTCATTCAGCTTACTGAAATGGATTATTTATAGATTATGTGTGAACAGGGGCATGCAATAACCACCACTTTTCTCCATGTTGGTGGGGACGTGGCACTTGGAAGCAGAAAATTTTTATGGTCTAGAAAACTTGCAGTATTCAGTACCAGTTTAGGAAAGTAACCTCGTGTGCCCTGAAGTCACATGAGACAGTTGGAATAAACAGGCAGAAGATGGGAAGAAAAAGAAATATTTTGTCAAGTCTCTTGAGGTCATTGACTGGCCACCTAGCTTTGGCTATTGTAACAGAATTCAGGAGCTTCTTGTATAATTCATGGGTATGTGTTAAGTCCTCCATGGAGTTCACAGACTGGCTGTTACACTTTTTTCGGGTTAAAAATGCTGCTGAGTGTAAACATAAGAATATATTGAAACATAATTCTTCCATAAATCCCAATAAACGCCCACCCAGGTCTTACTTTGGTAGTATCCACCAGAGAGAGAAGCAGAGCAATGAATTTCTTCTTCCAAAAGCTCTCCTGTGCTTTTGTGTCTTGTCTAAGGAAAGCTGAAGTGACTCAACACAGACACTTTGCCTTTCCTGTCTGTGAAGTGTGATATACTTCTCAGCAACAGTTGTTTTCCACATATCATTCCCTTCAGGATTTGTAGGATGAAGCACAAGGACTGGGAGAGGGTTGGTGACCAAAGGCTGTTTCCATCCAGCTTTGCTCTGTAGCTCTGTGTGAGGCTTCCACCAGGCATTGTGTGGCCTGGTATCTGTGGGCCTGAGTTAGAGCATCACAGGATGGTTTGGGTTGGAAGAGACCTGTAAAGGTTCTCTAGTCCAGCTTCCCTGCAAAGAACAGGAATGTCTTCAACTAGATCAGGTCATCATGGACTACTTTAGCACTGCTAAATCCAGCCCTTTCAGCCAATAAATCACAAGTAATACACAGCTCAGCTATATACCTACTGAAGAAAGATACATACTCCAAGTGCTACCAGAGGATAAATTCTGAATCTGCTGGTTTTCTTTGTAAGATGTATTTAAAAACAGTACCTTATTTTTATCTTCTGATTACTCTGCTTTCAGTACCAGGAAAGTGACACTGGAAAATGGCTGATGGCACAGTATTTCTGATTCTTCTAGAGTACTTATTTTGCTATGTTCCTGTGACAATCTCCATGTTCTTATCTGGGACAAGCAGATGGATTCACTGTGTCAGGAAGGAAAGCTGGGGGGTCACAGCAGTTCCCACATCGTGGGACAAAGAGGGCGCACGCCTCAGACTGCCATGTAGCTATGGATCTGCTCTTTCACATTTTACTGAAAAGGTGAATTCTGCAAGACTTAGATATTTTAAAAACCAGCAAGCTGGTGAAAGAAGATCTTTTTACTGAGGCACTCTTTATCTCAGCAGCTGTCTCACCTGTCCCCTCATCAAGACATCCTTATGGGATATCATCCATTAATCAATTCCTCTCCTTCCTGCTATTTTGTTACGGATGTTTACGTGTCATCCTGTGTCTCTATTGTCCTTATTGTTCTCACACCCTCCCACAACAGCAATACAGCAAGATACTGCAGCAAAGGACACATCAGCCACATTCACAACTAAACCTATGACGTGCTGAATCCTTTTCAAGGTTTACAAAAGTGTTTGTAACAGCCCTATGTATTCTCATTACTGATCACACTTTTAATCTGCTCTTGCTGCATGTTTTATTCGGGGGCCCTTGTCACACTTGTCAGTGTGAACCATCCCTTTTCTAAACAAAGGACTGTTTAGATTTTCTTGTAAACATTACAAGGAGCTAAAATTGTTCTGATGAATGTAACATATTGGTGAAATGTTCATTCTCAGGTCTGTCTTTGATTCATGATTCTTATAATATACCATGCTATCTAAACAGTTGTCCATTGTCCCCATCTCAGATCACTTTATGTTCTCAATTACCTCCAAAGAACATTAGATATTTGCTGCTTCTACTGAACAGAAACATGAGCAGAAAAATGTATAGCACTCAGTTTCCTAATTCACCATGAAGTTAAATTCTGGGGGTTATATTCTGCTTAGTAATGTAAGTTCAGGTGCTGCAACTCTCACTAAAAAAGCTTTTTCTGTATTTAGATCAACTAGATGATTGTTGTAAGTCCTCTCCAACTCAAATATTCTACACCAGAGCAATGAAGTATGGCAGGGAAAGAAAAAAAGACACAGATTGAAGTAATACCATATTAAACACTGGTTTTAATATGTTTATCAGAATCAAACCCACCAAAGTTTACTTTGAGTTAGAGAAATTGGATAGAAAGGGACTTAAGTAAGGTTGCAGGAATTTTCATCAGGAAAGTATTAAATTCTCAGAGCTTTACTGAGCATATCGCAGCATGACAGATAGGAGAAGGAAGGGACCATGGAGGTCAATATTGCAGCAACACCTAGAAAACTGCAATGTGAAGTCAGCAGCACACACTGAAGGAGCCATCCTGAGCCCCATTTTAAAGAAGCTGGACCTTGAGATAGGTAGAAAAATGATTAAGCAGCTGAGTCTTTGAAAATTACTGAGAAATTATACTTGTGCATTACAGGCAAGTGAACTTTTCACTGCCTTAGTTCTAACAGGTTGTACTTCGTATCCTGTCCTGTCATCCACGGGTTTGCAGGCGAAA
The DNA here is from genome assembly GCA_013400955.1 of Drymodes brunneopygia. Classification (NCBI taxonomy): domain Eukaryota; kingdom Metazoa; phylum Chordata; class Aves; order Passeriformes; family Petroicidae; genus Drymodes; species Drymodes brunneopygia. The sequence goes on along the minus strand of VZTZ01028730.1, from coordinate 927,548 downwards.
AATGCAGTTCATGCTCCAACTCTCTGTTTGAATCCAATCCAGAGGGAACATTTTGGGACCATTTCCTATGTTTTGGACAGAATAGAAGCCCTGATTAAACGAAGAGAGAAGCATGGCCACCCCTTCTGACCTAAGAGGAGGAAACAGGTTTGTTTTCAGTTTAAAAGGCCAAGATATTCCTATGTCAAGTCTGCAGTCCTGGTCAATGGGAGATTCTTGCTCATCCATCAAGGTGAGGTCTGATGCAAGTAGCCACAGTCAATTAAACTCTTATGAAAAGACTTTACTTAAATAATATTTTATATTTGTTTGCAGATTACTGTCTCACTTTCTGTTTTTTCATTTTTTTCAGCTCCAGCTGTTTCCCTGACAATGCCTCAGGCCCCATTCTCTTCTGCTGCTTTTCTGCAGACTCACAGCATCACATGGAACCTGCTGAGAGTGCTACCAAATGAAGGACCAGTGAGAACCCACTGGTGAGATGCTTTCAGTAACCACTCTCAAATATCAGGTTGTTGTCTGGGATTTCCATCAAGAAATAAAAAGAATAGGAATTGGTGCAGATGGTTGAACTCAAATCCTTCATGACTCCCTTATGTGTGCAGCCTCTCTTACACAGAGAGTTCAGTTTTGACAGAACTCTGTTTGCTGAGATGGTCTCCAAACTGAGTNGAAAAATATGTTTTACCAATGCACCAAAAATTTGAAGCCAAGAAACCTTCTCTGAGCAACATACTGTAACTTCTGCTCCATAATTAAACCAGAACTCTTCTGCTGGACAGGTTCACTCAGCTTTGCCTTTCTTTGAGTAATACACCTTCAGACCAGTGCCTTGTTTTGATGTATTACAATGATAGACTGAAGATGTCATGTAATATATCATCACAGTCAGCAGTTGCTGGACGCTGAGGATTGAGAGACTGAGCCAGCTGTTTCTCTGATGTGTTCTCATAATGCATCACCAGCTGATGGAAACTGATAATGCATTGCTTCAAAATGACACCACCCAGAAAAGGAAGAGTCCAGAGGTGCAGATTCTGTATAATGAGGCGTTCAAAGTAGGAAACAGGGCTGCAAACTCCTGGAACAAGATGTTGGTAATAAATCAGCTTTCTATAGCATTCCATTAGCTATGAGGCCACACAGGAACACCCTGTGCTCTGATTTCCAGTGCCTCTCTGTGGTGCTGGTTTTGTGCAGAACAAAGATAAACCTTGCACCACTTTTATCTTCACTCTTCTTACAATCAAACAGTTCACAATTCAAGCAACCTAGAACAGGGGATAGGGCAGAATTATATTGGCTCGACAAATTGGAATATTTGGGATTCCTCCTCATCTTGAGGTACTGTCAGAACCACTGGGATGCTCCTCTTTCAGTGAACTAAGCCCATCCATGGCAATGGCACAGACAGGAATGGCCCCTGTGCCCTTTTTGGGAGTATTGCATCCTAAAGGGACAGAATGGGCTGGCCCAGAGCACTGCACTTGGGATTGACTTTTCCTGCAGATTGACTGAAGGCAAGAAAGGCTTTTTGGCCATCTCTTCATCCCTTCTTTGTTTATCTTTCACATGTCACACACACAAAGAGTGAGGCCAAACAGTAATTGATCCCTAACTATCAATATCAATTAAAAAGAATATTATTGGAACAGATAGCAATCCTGAACACTTGCCTACAAAACTTCATCTCACTGATGAAGCAGACTGTGTATGTGTAAAAGTATTTCCTCTGGATATATTTTTAACCCTAGGCCAACCATGGGAAAACAGAAAAACTGGGAAATCCTCTTTTAAAATCCTGAGCTATGTATCTACAGTAGGTCTTTTAAATACCTCTGGTTTGTTAAATGCAGTACTGTTTATAATTTTGCACGTATAAGCATTATTATATCTTTGGCAAAACCTTGAAGATAAGTGGGTCCTGCCCTCAAATTTTACTTTTTATTTATGGATGGTTTGTACCGCAAATAAAAAGTCATTATATTTTGCTAACAATAAGTATGCTTTTCTGTCTGCAGTCAAATACTATAAATCATGACTACAAGACATTAAATATGGTTTTGTGGTATGTGATTCTGAGTGGAAAATATAAAGTCTCATATTTGCATAGGTCCATACCCATAGAATGCTGCCTCAGATTTGATTGAGGACTTTTGAAGAGGAGCCTTTCCTGGCAGACTCCATGCAGGGCTGGGGAGAGGTTGTGTGCTCATGTCTGATCCATTGCCAGTTCCATCAGCTGCTCTCTTTATCTTCAGTGCTTCAGGGAGCTGGGGGGTTTTCCACCCCTGCCTGCCATTCCTCACGAAGCCAATGCTTTTGCTCACTTTGCAAGGACAAGTTCTGTAAAATCACATCTGTAATTCCTGCAGTTGTGGGTACAAAATCGATGGTGGGTACAAAATTCCAAGTGCAAAAGATCTCAGTAACCTACCAAAGGTTCCTTGATTAAAAAAAAAAAAGAAAGAAAAGAAAACCAAGAATTTTCTGTGCTTGCTTCTTCAGACTACTTTATTTTATTCCCAAGACTATATACATGTTTGACCATCAACATCAAAACATCACAGAAACATTTTTCTCAGTCTTGACTGGTTTTTTGTGGGGGCTTTTTTTGTTCGTGTTTTTTGGGGGGTTTTTTTTTGGGTTTTTTTTATTTGTTTGTTTTGTTTGGTTTTGATTTTTTTTATTATGATGTTTAAAGTATTTCTGCTTTACCTTTAAATATTGCAGCCAACGCACATGGGGGAAAGGTTCGTATGTCAGGAGTTGTGTTTGCAAGGCACTGGTGGAGAACATCAGGTGCATGTTCCCTCTATGAATGTTGTCACATTTAAGTAATGATTATTAATATCACCTTGAATGAGACTTTATGGAAATTGTAGTTCTGAACATGCAATCAGCCCATTTATGGCCTAACAAGTGTTTCCCTGAGCCAGCAGTTGACTGGCACTCGATCATTTTTGTAAAATACACCTTATCTGCTACTATCAGACACTGAGGTGGCACTTCCTCTTATAGTTCTTGGCCCACAACAAGCATCTCTACTCTCTGTGAGGAAAAATTACAAAACTTGTATTTAGCTCTCCTCATAAACTTGGACAATATGACAGGTTTCTAATCTAAATACTTGTTTAAGATTATTACAATGATAATTATTGTAGTGATAATAACACATTATTTCAGCTGACAATACATTAGTTCCATGCGGAGATAAACTGCAAGGCCAATGGATTTATCTTGATAACAAAATGGGTTATTGTTAGCTATGATGGTAATTTTTCCATCCATGCACAAAGAAATCTCCCATTGAGTTCATTGTCTTCTGACTGAGTGCTGGTAAGAATTTTGTCTACATATATGCAACAAGACTGGATTCTGAACTAGCACAATATTGTTACTCCAAAAGCCTATGGCTTTACTTGGCACTTCAGGCACAGGATTTCTGTCTTTCAAAATGCCTCTTAAAATTATGAAATGCACGACAAATGAAGGATTAGAACAACTGTGAATTTATGAGGATTTTGCAGGGCAGATTTATAGATGAGAACAACAGACCTTAACCTAACTACTGTTTCCTGAAGGTAGCAGAATGGAAGAGGTGGCTTTACATCCATGATCTTCCATCATAAAGCCAAAGCTTTTGGTCTACTGGCAATACAAGCTTTCAACACTACAGTTCCAGCTTCTAATTATGATTTTGGACAGTAGCAACTAATACCTTTTATCCCTGTTTTTAATTCTCAGTCTGAAAAGCATATAAGGATGCTTGATCTAGATAATGATTTTCCCAGTGATTAAGTTTCTGTAGGAAGGCAAACATACAGAACTGTATTGTCAAAAATCTACAGACCAAGAGTCTTTAAAGAGCTTTGGATCAGAATCTGAGTCACCACTTGAAAGTTATTTACCAAAACTATTACAATCCATACTGTTAAAATCCATTCTTGTTTTGCTTAGTTCATCTGGTTCATTCCACTCCTGTATCTTTATCACTGTGCTGTACTGGTTTCTTATTTTGTCTTTACTTTAAAAAAAAATTAATTAATCCAGGTCAAATATGTTATAAAATCCTTTGGAAATTTTGATAATTGTTATGGACATTTATTTGCTAAAAAATACATTTGACACTATAAGACTGACATTAATATGCAAATCAGTGGACTATAAAATTCATTTTCGTGCCTTCAGGGCAGTATTTTTATAAATACAGAAACATAATCATGCATCCTCCAGAGAACTAAAAATAATTATACAAATTTACAACAAAGCCCAAGGCAGTGTCTCCTTTTAACTGTCTGGTTTTAATATCATTTAAATCTTGTTAAAACTTAATTACCAATTCTCTTCCGTAATTTAGGTGGAAGAGCTGAGGTCTAAGCTTGCTGTTTGAGAGAGAACTTCATCTGAGAAACAAAGACACCAAGGCACAGATTAGCAAAACAAGACAGTACACAGAAAACCTAGGTAAAGGAAAAGTCATTTCAGATAACAATGAAGAACAGAATTTACATCTCTCTATTAACATTGTTGTAGTTTAACTCGGGGCCACAATTGAGTTCTGTGCAGCCACTCACTCATCCCCCTCCCTCCCCATGGCAGAACAGAGAGGGGAATCAGAAGAAAAGGTAAAACCTGTGGGTTGAGATAGAATAGTTTAATAATTTAAATACTTTAAAATATAATAATAATAGGGAAAAGGACAGAGGAAAAACACCAAGAAACACAAGTGATGACCAATGCAATGGCTCCCACCTGCTGAGACCCAGCCTATCTCCAGCAGCGACCAGGACCTCACATCCAAGTCCCCCTGTTTGTACACTGTCCATGACATTCTGTGCCATGGAATATCCCTTGGAGCAGTTCAGGTCACCTGCCCTGGCCATGCCCTCCTTGTGCAGCTCCTCTCTGGCAGAGCACGAGACACCAAAAAGTCCTTGACTTAGGGTAAGCAGTACTGAGCAACCAAAACCTCAGTGTGCTGTCAACAAGACCTCTACAGTAAATCCAAAACACACTGCTGTACCAGCTGTTAGTGAGAAAATTAACTCTGTCCCAGCCAAACCCAGGGCAAACATCCACATAAAACAGAACTGAGCTGATGCCTTGTGTGACAGAAATATAAATATACTGGAGTCTATATAAACCTACATTATAATATTTACATCTACACATATATCCTTATTTCTAGGTGGTGATTTATTCATTAATGCTGGTATAGCCCAAGCTGTATCCACCTGGGAGGTGCTTTCATCCTCTTTGTTCCATGGCTCTTTTCTGGGAGATTATGGCTGCTCAGAACAGGTGTAAAAGTGAGAAACTCCAAATTCAAAGCCAGCCTGGCTACAGGTTTTAGGTGATACTTGGAGTAGGCACATTTTATCAGGAATTTCTACCTGTGGATCCATGTTTATTTTCTAAGGCTGCACTTCAGAACAAAATCCTCTGCTCTCTTCCTTCATGACTGATAGAAGAGGTCACAAAGGCAGGTCTACCTCTGGATCAGAGTATGAGGTCAGGGACAGGGCCTCAGCTTTGTACCCCAAATAAAGTTCCTGGTAAGCAATTTTAAAGTACCATTGTAGTGACAAAACCTGTTTCTTTGGACTGATTTACGGAAGTTTATATACCCTCAGTGTCTACTGTCTTTACATTAAATGTAAAGCAGAGAATAGAGCACATGTGTTCTCTGCACTGTGGTGCTGTCCTCCCTCACTCCCTTCCCCCAGTTCCACCCTTGCTGCCAAAAATGACGAGGAATCTCAAAAATGGTACATTCTTGATTTCCTCCCTCAGTGATACACATCCCATGGACACGGAGAGTGCTGCCTCAGGTCTGTTCTTTGTGCCCTGTTTGCCAGCCACTGTTTAGTAACAAGTGTCACTGTCTGCTCCCCTGCTTTGAACTGGAACACATTCCTGTTAGCCCTCGCATCCAGCTGAAAGCTGCTTTGTATTGATTTAATTCACCCTTTTTAGTATGACCATAGTCACAATGAGGGATGTGCATCCAAACTTCCAGCTACTGCACAATTGCCACTGGGCAGAAATTCAAGTGCTTTGGCACAGCATCTGGTTGGGAATCAATTCCCATTGGTGCATCCTGTCCAGTGCATGCCTTGCCTTTGATTGAAATGCCAGGCATTTGTCAGCAATGCTGATGCTGGTGGCAGCCACCCTCACAGCACTGATCTGTCCTCTGGGGCTGCACATTCACTGAGTGCTAATGGAAACAAGAAATGCAAAATATCAGCATGTTACAGATTTCACATGCTCACATTACTACATTAACAAATAACCTGTTCATTTACAGATATGGATAAATCCATCCTATTTGTGGTGGTCACTTAGTATGCCTCAATTTTTCCTAGAATGATGATACTTACATTTTAAGATGTCAACATTATTTTTTTTAACTGCATAGACTACTCAAAAATCTTTCATATAGAAAAGGTATCCTTCAGAGCTAGAAATATGGCATATTTAATAAGTCTTTAATAAATAAGATTTAATAAGACACTTACATCAAGTGTTAAATAAGCTGTCATTTTTACCTGTGTGAGTTTGAAATTGAGGAGTTTCCTGAGCTGGACTAGGTTGTAAATATGTTGGTTTCATTGGGCTCTGAATGCATTTGTTTCTAATGATTTTTTGCCATGACCAATGGGTGTGAAAATGGAAGTGTGATATTTTGCAGGTTGTTGCAGGCAAAAGTTAGAAACAGCAACAGGAGTCTGAAGATGACCTTGCTAAATCTGACTATGCTCTCAATGCAGAAAATGCTGCTTTAAATATTTTAAATATAGTAATGTGTCTCTCTTTCTTGCTCTGTGGTAGAATTATGAGATTATTTTTTCCTCACTTGTAAGTTCTGGATCTATATTTCTTGCAATGGACCTTTGTAATCTTGCCAGCTTTTAGGTCAACCTGGTGGAGCTGGGAACTTTCCTGAACCTACTCAAGCTATAACCAGTGTGATGCAGCACTGTGGAGCCTTGTGTCTGTCTCCATGGGGGAAAGTCCAGAGGACTGAGGCTGGAAAATTGCAAATATAGATGGGGAGAAGGTAATTGAAAAAAAATGTTGTGAGCATATTTAAGAAATGTGATTTATTTGAACAGTCCAACTAAACGAGGTTTTATTGCTAGGCATAGGTTTTCTAGTGCTATTTCAAGAAAATACCAAAGATCACAGAAATAGCAGGATTCTGTCAAATTCAAAAATTGTTCCCAAGTGAATTGCAAACACCTTTACCATCTTATTTCTGCAAAATGTGACATATTTAAATATTGCCAAAGAACACACTTCTTAAATGTCACTATGTTTCTAGGAAATAAAAAGGCTCCAAGATGTATGTCAAAAAACCAGATTCCTCAGATGGGTGCCAGAGAAAATCTTTTTCCAAAGAAGCTTCAAGAAATTTCAGTCTAATGTGTACTATTAATGTGATGCTGTGACAGCTCTTAAGAGAGCTGTCATTATCAGGATTGTTTGGACTGGACTGTGTCAGGCAGCCACAGGCTGAGGACTCAGTGCTCAGCCTCACTCTCTCTAATGCACCTTAAGTAGGCATCACAGAGGAGCCAGTGCCTACTCAACAGTGTACCCTGTTCCTGCCATACCTGGGAGGCCTGTAGTTCCCAAATAATGCTCACATGTGGAAATGGAAAAAAGCTGTTTGCTTTGTTTGAGGCTTGGGAAATACTAACTTCTATCATTTGCCTGAGCAGCTGGTGACAGCGGTGCTGAAATGCCAAAGAGGTGAGCAGTGGGAGGTTTCAGCATGCCTGTTTACATTGCCTCATCTCCTTTGTGCTGAATGCCTCTGTGGCACATCCTGACCATTTGTCACCAAGAAATAAGATATAGGGACCAAGAGAAAGTTGCTTCAAGCGAAGGATTAATTTGGTATCATGTAAGAAAGACGGCTATTGATACTGCATGCAGGAACACTTATCATGCTGATGAATTTCATGTACCTGATAGTGTCAGGCACCAAAGATTCGGTTTCAACACAGCCTTCCTTGCAGCTTTTGCAAGTTCTGAGGCTCAGTTAAACACCAGAACATTTTAAAGCTGAAACCTTGCTTGGTAAGATGGCTTGGGTGGATTGATTCCTACCAATTTAGCACAAAGTTCCAATTCTTAGTCATTCTTTAATAGTTCTGATGAGATACAGAATAGAAAATAAGGTTTCGAAGTCTTTCAGTTGCTATATATCAATAGCTGCTAGTTTTGGAGAGAAAAATTTTTTTTTCATTTATGCTAAATGGATCTTTAACATATAGATACTAAATTTCCTAGAAGATAAAACACTTCCTTTGTGCGCCACATCCCTGAAATGGAACGTGTAAACATTTTCAAAAGCTTTCACGGGAGATAAAATATTGTGGATTTCTTTTGTAGTTGCCAGGAGCAGTGTAAGTGCACAAGTCCTACCCATGGTTTGGCTGAGGACAAGGCAGGATGATGCACTGCATGCCTTCAGGTGGGTGAGGTCACAGTTTCCCTGGGTGCTGTTGTGACAGCTCCAGCAGCAATACTGCAATCACAGCAGAGCAGACTGTCAGTGTCAGGGCTGTGTTCCAGCCTCCAGCCTCTGCTCTTTCCTCTGCACTGCCTAGCCCAGGTTATCTTAACTTAAATGATCGAAAAATATAAATAAAAAGAGTTCAAACCACATCAGGAAAAAGACACACTTCCCATCATATTAGACTGCAAAATTTCTGATTCTGTTCTGATTTAGGATATAAACATACCAGCTCTGCCTCTTTAATTTGATGGTGTTGTAAAGGACAGAGTAGTCACAAAAATGTGTTAGACAGCTCTGAGGTGAAAAAGATACTAATATACACTTCACAGATTTCTCTGTCTCCCTTGGGGGAATGGAAAATAAAAGGCTTGTGATATTGGTCCTTACTGCTCTAGAAGTGTTTGAGACAAGGGTGTGGGGCAACATGTTTAGATTTCAATATGTCCAGATGTCACTTTCTGTATCTTTGAGAATATAACTTCAGTCTTCAATTGAAAGGAGTGACTGGAAAATTGTTGATAGCCACACAAAGTAACAAATTAACAAGTAAAATTATCGACAGTCATAGCTGACCATAAAACTGCTGAATGCCCCAAAAGAGTGTGGGGTTTCAGCTGTCTGTCTTCCTGGATGCTTTAAGGCAGTGTTAGTGCAGTGCTGCACACATACTTTTCTGCAGAAATCCCATGGAGGAATGCAAAGCCAGTCAGGAAATCCTATGTATGAAGATCATATCTTGACCACTGCATAGGTGGAGTTTTAGTTTATCCCAAGTTATTGCTCATTAATATTTTAGCAACCAGTTCTATCCTGGGGATTATTCATGCCATGACTTGAAAGACTCAGATCGATTGATCAATGAAGAAAATAAAACAAATCAAGTTTTTTGCTTAAAATTAAGTTAATGATTGACCCATTGGAGTTAATACCTCATTTAGATTAAGCACTGAAAATTTATGCTTCTGCAAAGTAATGTATTAAAAATAATTTTGCCATTTTGATTTCTTACTGATTGATTTCTGAAAAGCAACAGTCCCTGGTGAATAATAAAAATTAATTACTGCAAGTTTTAAGAGGAGTTCATGTTAGTAAATCAGCCATTAGTCCAATTAAATACTGTTTGTGTCCAGAGATGAATTATTGTTTCTCATATCCCAGAACAACCAGAAGATCTCCAGGATCACAGACATTTAAAACAGTGATTGCAAAACACATTATTGAGATGTACAATATTTGCATAGTTTGCAGGTAGGGTGAAAATTTTCTGTTATTTTTTCTCTGTTGAGGCTGTTGTTAGCAAATTGCAAGATTACTCGGAAGACTTGTTGAGATCACAGAACAAGCCTGCATTTGTTTTCTTTGTAACAAAAATTAATAATTAATAATGAAATATGTGACTATATTTTGCTTTCTTTGTGTGTAAGGTCACTTATTTAATTTTCCCTACACTAATATATTTTCAGATTTTACTAGCTAAACCCCAGGATACTGTGTTCATGTAAGGGAGACAGGGAAAAAGAGTGGGAGACAATTTATTAGTAAAGAAAGACTTGTATTTGCAGATAACAATAAGCTTCAGTAAAGGGAAGGTTTGGAAAGAAGAGCAGATTTAGTGTCAAAAGAAATATCCAAACTAATAATCAAAATATTTATGAAAACCATGATTTTTTACCATGATTTATCAAGCTGGTATTTTTGTGGAACATACTGGAATTTCCACAAGCTTCAAATTTTGTTACCTGATTGCCATGTCTCCACACACCATTTCCTTTTTTTTTTCTTTAGGTAGATGGATTTCTCCAAAACTGTATTAATTTTGATAAGGAATACATTTCTGCAGTTAGTGTTAAAACTGTAAAAGAAGATTGCCTCCATGACCCAGAGTTCAACTCAAAATTTGTGCAGGAAAATTCAGTGGCTGCTGCAGACAGTGCTTGAGTTAACGTCATTAGAGTCCAGGAGGCAGGAGTTAAGCCAGTGTAAATTTCTTCAGCTCAAAAGTTTAAGATTTTGCTTCATTCAGCTCTTCTTTTGCTATTGCAAAGAACTCACTTCATAGTTACAGCCATTAAAAAATACTAGACAAAAAATATTTTGAATGTCATAAATTACTTTTAGACTGTGACAACAGGTGGTGTATCATGGCCATGCTTCATTTGGAGGCTTCCAAAAATAGCTCAGCAGAAGAGTCTCTGCACAGAGACCCAAAAGACCTGAATTTAATCCTGCTTCTCTCACTGATCTGCCTGGTGACCTTGGGCAATCTGTGTGCCATTTTCCTTCTTGCTAAAATGAAAATAATAATACTTATTGCCTTTGCAAAGCACTTCTAGAGTAAAGCATATGAATCGATAACGTCTCCTCCTTAAGTATGTGAAATAGCAGAGGAAACCCTTCCCACTAAAAGCATTAGTGTGCTTTTAACATTTAGAAATGTGAAATTATAAAAGATTATTGCATAGGAGGGAGAAGCCCAGAAGTGTTCACCTAATCAATAAGTTTCCAGCTGGAATGCAAAGGAAGACAAGGTAATGTACCATTTAGTGTAACAAAGAAGAAAATATATGCTTTCAATGTGAGCATGGCAGCTACCACTGCAGTCACACTGTATTATCTTGCTGGCTTGTGTGCTAGTGTGGCAGTAGAACAGTATAAAACACACAAACACTTTGAAATCCCTGCGCTAGTTTTCAAGACTTCCAGTTCTCCTGGAGAGATCTGACAGTTTAGATAGAAGAGAAAAGCTAGACTTAAGTGCTCTGGCCACGTGTGCATGCTTGTTCTGCATGTGGGGACTTCCTTCCCCCTGGAATGCTGCTTTGCTTTCCTCAGCAGACAGCCAGCACAAGCTGTCTTGGCACAGTGTGCTTTACAAGAATGACAGCAGACATGATTTTTCACTTGTGTTCATAGGCTTGTTGACCTGCAGAGCCTTTTAGTGGTCCATGCAGATGGATTCATTGAGCTTGAGTATTTATAAATAGCTTGTATAATATCTCTCAGTATTTTATATCAGCATTTTATATCAGAAACTACACAAGTCCAGTGTCATCTACTGTGCAGCCTAGGTGAGCCCTGGCAGTAATTAAAGTATTTTAAACCATCTGCTTAATTGCATTAAAAATACACTGATGAGCTTGCATTGTTAGAATGATGTTCAGGAAACTATTAGTCTAAAGCAATTCCTTCTTGGCGATGTTTAACTAATTCACAATGTTTGTTCTGTGAATTACAGTTGGTCTTTACACCATTTGTCAGTCTTACTCGTAGCAGAGCCCTGCTTGCTGCTACTGAGCCAGATGATTCCTCCTGTTCTCCTTCCCTCTGTTTTCTCATCTCTGCCTGTCAGGCTCTTCATTGAAGTCGAGGCTTTGGGAGCAGTGCATGAGAGAAGCTGGGCAGTGAAGCCCAGCCCTCTCCCTTCCCAGCCACACGTGGAGCCTTGGCCCTAAAGGATCCTTGTGCCCCTTGCAGCCCGTGCTCCCTGGCCCTGTGCCAAACATCCATCCCTGACCTCTCAGGGCACCGCAGCCTCTTCTGCAGGGAGAGCAGGGGATGCTGGAGCAGTGTAACCCAGCCGCCCTTCCCGGCTCCCTGGCGGTGAGCGGGTGCCGAGCCCCGGCTGAGTCCCTGTGGCAGAGCGGGGGCATTGCCCTGGGCTTCCTCATATATCCTTTGGCTAACGCAGCCAGGGAGCCCTCCCAGAGAAACAGGAGGGGTTTCCAGGTGCCTCGGGAGCCCTTCAGGGGGCGGTGGATGAACAGGGACAGTGGGCTGCCACTGCCACCCGGGGGACCTTCCCCTTAGGGCTGCTCTGGAGCTGTGGCATTCCTGCTGCATGCCTGGCCCTATCCCCCCTCTGCCTCCCTGCCAGGAAAAAGGCACTGGAAACACAGGAGAGAAGGCTACTGAAGATATGCATAAGAACTCTAGGCTAGCAGGCCTGCTTCAATTTTCATTAAGAGTAAATTAAAGTAATCCTTTAATAAGCATTGGAGTCAACCCATCATGAAGATTGTCTGAATATTCCATCCCTGGCACGTGGGCAAGAGTCAGTGGGTAGTTTGTCCCAGGATCAAGCCCCACCCTTTCTATTCAGAAATCCCCCTTACTGTTTAATTAAATTGCCTGAATGTCTCCCAAAAGCCACCATGTAAGTATCTAATAGTCTGGATTACAAATTAGGATAGTATGAGGTAAAACCATTAGATTATCTCAGCATAAACTGAAATAAAATGGTAATGTTTATACATTTCACTTGATATATATGCAAAAAAGAAAATTTACTGTTGGGTGTGGTATAATGTTTATGATTAAATGCTTTATTCATACTTGTATGTCAATCTATTAGTGTGCTGTTAATTCAAATGTTGCTATGATGTATTCTGTCGCTGTTAGCACATTTATCACAGGTAGATGTGAAACTTAGACAAAGGTGTACATTCTCATTAATGATGAGCAGCCTATTCATCTTACTAGAGTGTAATTAATGTTAGTTACAATACTTAATTTTTCACTGTTTGTCATGGTGCATATTTAGCATTTCTTCTGTCCTTTATCAATCCACTCTCCTGTCATATGAGTACATCAAAAAGATATATGTAAGTATCTGACCTGTTTTGATGCCAAATTTTTATACTTTTCCAAGAGCTCGAATATTTTTAATCTCACCCTGTAGGCAGCACAGTTAGTTAAAAAACAGACTGTAAAGCGTTGTCAATTGCTTTGGGGTTTGGGTTAACTTTATCTGCAATAATAACATAAAAATCAGATAATGAAGTAAAGCAAGGCACACCATGAAGACACAGGTGCCACTTGCTCTATTTTGTGCTGTGCTTGTGTGGGGTTGTAGTGGTGCCAATTGTTCTCCTGGATTTTCAATTACATGGTTTTTGTACCCTGAGGCTGTTAGTGCTAGTTAAATACTTTGTGTGAGTAACACAGCTCCAAAGCCAACAGGAGCATGGAGTATGTGAAAAGTGCACGTTATTCTGTAAATAAGTGCTACAACAGCTCGTTGTTATCCTTCAGGAGCATTGCTTTGTCAATAATGCTGTTAGCAGTGCAGAGCCAAACCACAGCCCCGTGCGCACTGGTGCAAGAGGGGAAGAAGTTATGGCTAATGTGTCACACAGCAGGTGGGAAACAAGCCCTGCAGAGGTGGGTAAAAGGGACTGAGCACTGAACACATTCTTGGATTTGCTCCCCAGCACGCCAGTAAATCCAGCTGGGCTGGAATCCCAGGGTAAGTCCATACCTTTGTATTGGACCCAGAAAAAATGCAATCACCTTAGCTGAAACCTAGGCATCAAGGCATTTTTATTTCTTGATCATCCATAATTCCCATTAATTGAAAGAGAATTTCCATTAACTGTTGTTGAATGAAATTTCTTGGGAAAAATATTTGAGTTGGGTCGACCGAGTGCATCAGGTGCAGAATGGATTTGGGATGTATTTTCTCAAAATTTCAAAGGACTGTCTCTGAGAGAAAGCACACCAATTCCTATTTGTTAGTCTCTTAATTGGTGGGTATTACACTTCTAATATATTAGGAATTAGCTGTTTTTTTCTGTGAGATGGCTTCTTTTGTAAACCACTGTTCACGCCAGGCATGAAGCTGATCACATCTCCAACGCAATGAAATCCATCTTAAAATTTCATTCAAACCATCAAGGGCTTGCAGGAAAACATAAATCTATTAGAAAATCCTTTTAAAAATTCATTGGTATGCCTTGGATCAATCATAATTTCCACCACAATTGAAGTATAAGGGAATCAAACACAGGAATTTAACATTATTTCAGTATGAAAATTCAGTTTGGACACAATTTCAAGTAGGTTTAATTGTAGTTTAGTAGCAAATTAAGAATAAACACCCAAGTTAGGTTTAGGCATTTTAAACAAAATGATAATTGAAGGTGCTCCATAGTGATTGAAGTATAATAATAACCTGTAATGTGAACAGAATTGAGTGGGTTTTTTTCCATGCTACCAAAGCAATGCTTTATAACAATGACTTATATTTCTATGACTGCACCAAAATTCTTTTCTATGGCAAAAAGGCCAAAAAGTTTTCCATAAAATAACAAAATTCCTAAAATAATGGGCTCTGGCATCCTCTTTCTTCCCACTTATCCCTCAGCCCTGACTCATTTGAATAGAAGGAATTGCTAAAACTAAAATGTTTCTTTATAACAGATAAAGATTAAATGTGATAGATAGATAGATAGATAGATAGATAGATAGATAGAAAGATTAAACAGATAAAGAAACTATGAAGTTGCCTTTAACCTTTATGGCATTACAAAGCTAGATATAACAACAAGCTGTAAAACACACCAAAAAGATGAGCATTCCACTCCATTTTGATTTGACCATTTTGCTTTCAAAAAGAATTTATAAAAACACCCAGGAACAATGAACATTTGAACTCAAAATGGTCCAGGTTTATTTTTACTCCAAAAGAAGAAGTCTCAATAGAGATATTGATTTTCTAGCATTCATCCAATATTGCACAGAAAATGGACCTGACCTTGCAATCCCTAGTGGAGACATGGAAGCAGTCATTTCAGTCATGGTTCCCATTGATTTTAGTGGGATTACTTGCATAAGTAAGGGTTTTCAGGATGTGACCCAGTGTCCCATTAGCAGTAAGACCAAGTGTAAATGGATGTCAGTCCCACTCCATTCAGCAGGATGCAGTTTGCCTTCCTGTCCTATGTTCATGCTACAGTTTTATTCCTGCCTATTTATTTTCCATATATTTTGTTTTCTGTCCCACAGAACATCATCATTATGTGAGAAGTACCAGTCCTCCTGCCTGCCTTAGTGGTTTTTTCCACTGTATCTTCATTTTGAGTTAGAGCTGATGCCTGCACTTACAGATCTTTCTTTCTTTGGTTCTGTTGTCTATGATGATAAAAAAATACTTTGGGCTAGGCACTGCCTCTCACTGTATTTTTTTAATTTCTGGGACCAAATGAGAAGGAGACATCACTTTACTTTGCAAAGTAATCACAGAATAGTAGAAAACTAAAAAACTCAAAGAGAGTGATTTTTTCCTTAGCCCTCGGGAGATTTCTTGTGCCCCATGGCTCCTACAGGAATGCTACTCCAGAACCTCACTGCTCAGATGGATAGAGACCTCCTAATCGTGGCTTGAGCTGTACCACTGACATTTTATTCAGGTTTGTTCTTGTGACAAGCTTGTCTTTTACCTCAAAAGGTTCTTTTCCTTCTTCAGTATTTCCTCACTAATGTAGGCTATGATAAGGTTTTCTTTTTGTTTCATTAACTGTGAGCAAGGTGGAGGAGAGGTGTGCAAGGAACAGGATGTCTACATGTTTGTACAGAGCCCTGCACAATTGCCCAGTCATGGTTCAGGGCTCCATAGGCTGACTTTGTTTCAGCAGTGAATAATAATGACCCTCCAGAACACACTGCATGCTTTATTCCAGATGGACACCATTAATTCCTTCAATTTTCATTGAGATGCAGAGCTTTAGAACAAGAATAAGAGCAATTGATTATTTTTCTCAGTGGTATTTTCAAAGAAATGAAGAAATTAAATGTACAGTATATTTCAGTTTGCAATGATCATTCTGTTCTTCCATTTGCAATGGAAATGAGCATATAACATATTCATGTGTACAGATAAGGAAAACGACAAACATTAACATCCCTTGCTCTATTCATTTATAATATTCAGTAAAAAGAAATCCTTCCATTCCATAGTTTTTAGTTTTGTTTCTGTAGCACAATGCAAAACAACAAAAAAGAGAGAATTACTGGATAAAATACATTTAATTACTTTCTAAGCAAGTTTCCTGAAAATTAATATAATCTAAATCACAAATTCTTTGCAAATCTATTAAAAAGATTTCATTCCATGCCAATTTTTTTTTAGATCTTTATATGCATTTTAAATATAAAGTCGCTTATGAAATCAAACAAACGAAGAGTGTGTGTACACACTTACATTTTTGTGGCCAAGCAGCCTTTGATGTGTGACTCAGCCTGTTTAAGCAGACTGCAGTGTTTGCCTTCTCAGTGTCAGTCCATTTCTGCACAATTTAATCTGCCACTAAAGAGAAGTTTCTTGTTCTTACAGGTATAAAACAGTATGCCGAGGATAAATCAGTGCAGCTTGCCTTCCTTAAAATTTTAGGCACAACCTGAAAGTGCAGCTCTTTCCTTTTCTCATCTCAATGGGATGGTAACCTAACGATCACAATTTTAGGACAAGGAAATTGTTTTGAGCAGAAATAAATTGTCCTGCCAGTATTGGTTCATGGGGTAACGTTAAGGCACATTGGGCCTGGGGTTCACAGCTTATGATATCTGGTTTTGGAGGACTGGGGTGAAAGCAAGAGCATGTAGAGAAAGAAGGAGAAGAATGAAATATGAGTTCTAGATGGTTCAAGTGAGTTGAAGCAGTTCAGCAATAGACATCCCAGAGTCCTGCAAAGAGGCTTATCCTCCAACTACCATCCCTGGCACATTGCCATCTCCTGCCAGAGCCAACAAGGAATTATTCTCTTTAAGTGTGGATTCCCTTTTTTCCTCTTTTGTTGAGGTATCTAAAGATATTGGGCTTTAACTTATGGCTTGTATTTGCTGAACAAAACAGGAAAAATATCTGTGGTTTTCTCTGCAGCTGCCAGAAAAGAGAAGTCCATTATTTGTAGCTCTAGGGGAGCAGCAGAGGAGGGGTCTTTTTGTCTGCTTTCCAAGGCCTGGAGTGGAGGCTATTGTGGTCTGGGAAGGGCAGGTTGGGGCAGCCACAGCTGCAACTGCACAAGGATTTGCCAGGAAGGCTCTCAGGCTGGGCACGGATCCATGTGTGACATTCCTGCCTCACCTGCTGTGAAACAGAGTTCTCAGCTTTGGATCTCAGTGAAGAGAACGAGAGCTGCCCCTCAGGAATTTGAAGCTGAGGCTGGCCTGCCCCCAGCCCTCCTTCCCCTGGCAGCAGCACAGGGCAGCCCCTGGCACCTGCAGAATGTGCACAATGTGTCCTGCAAAGGCGGCCACAGAACGGCAGTGCCACAGGTGTAAAATCCTCCTGGCCAGAACTCCCCATTCTGACCCTGAACAAGTTAATCACTCCCTCCTCTTGAAGGTTCACACTGCCACGACATAATTTATGTGGGCCCTCAAAGATAGATGGAGATGTCAGCTATTGATCACAAGGAATCGCTGCCAGTCAGTCTTTTTGTTGGTTTCCATCCTTGTGATGTGTTTTAAAAAATATTGTATGATTCAAAATTATACCTGTAAAACCTACAAGTAGAAAATTACTGTGTGCATTTATCTTTAATAACAACCTTGCGAATATTTATAGTACTAGTAGAGTAGAATGTGTTATACTAGTTTATTTCCCAGTCTGTTTTAAATGATATTATTCATTAGTAGTTGTGAAGTGGTATGACATATTTTTTATGTTGCTTGTTTGTAACAAAGGTTCTTAATACCTTTTCATAATGAAAGGGGATAAATGCTCACATGGAATATGGGAAATAGTGCTTGCAACAGCACAGTGTTGTCTTAGGGTATTAAATTAGCATTTGGTACTGCTCTGCTTTGTGTGCATTTCTAGCAAATGTTTCAGCTACAAATCACTATAATACACCTGTATTCTGGTTCTTCGATTCATATAGCATTTAAATCCTGCCAATACTGTGTCTTATAAATATAAATATGCAATTTAATTTAATTCAAGCATGCAACACATAATTTTTCTTCCAATTAAAATATGATATTGCAATATGGGAGCTGCCTGGGGCAAACAGGACGCATCAGATTGCCAAGCCAAAGCGAATTCTGAGGCAGCTCTGAAGGCTGGCAGGGGAAGGCGCCGGTGGTGCCCTGCCTGGAAGTTGTGGTGTTTGTGGTCCCTGCAGGTGCAGCCTGGGCTTACTGGCCCCACTGCAGCCCTTGCTGGCTCCGGTGCTGCAGGAGGCAGCAGGAGCAGCCCCGGCCCGGCGGGCAGAGCTCCGGTGCTGCAGCAGGCAGAGGGATCCCAGCCTGGCGGGCACAGCCCCGGTGCTACAGGAGGCAGAGGGAGCCCAGCCCGGCCCCGGTGCTGCGGGAGGCAGAGCGAGCCCAGCCCGGCCCCGGTGCTACGGGAGGCAGAGGGAGCCCAGCCCGGCGGGCACAGCCCCGGTGCTGCGGGAGGCAGAGGGATCACAGCCCGGCCCCGGTGCTGCGGGAGGCAGAGGGAGCCTAGCCCGGCGGGCACAGCCCCGGTGCTGCGGGAGGCAGAGGGATCACAGCCCGGCCCCGGTGCTGCGCTGCCCCGCGGCCCCGCCCGGCCTGTGCGGGAGCGGCAGCGCTGCTGCTGCCCTGCCCTGCCCTGCCCTGTGCTGAAGTTGGCTGATGTGCGGCAGAACTCAGCTCTGGGCAGGAGGAGCTGCCCCACAGCAGCAACTCGAAGGATTCCTACAAGGCTCTCTCAGAATCGAGCAAAACAACACGAATAGACCTTCTGCATAATGACTCAAAAACTGTTAATGGCCATCTTTAGTAACGTAGCAACAGCCAAACCCTTGAAAAGAGGAAGTTTTCATTGAGAAAGCGCTTCATTTTAAACATTGAAATTTGGTATAATGTAGTGTATGGAATAAGTTTTGAAAGGAAGCTGATGATTAAGAAGAAATGCAGTGGGCATTTAATAAATGGAGGAGCCGCAAGATAATTAACTGGCATGCATAAAGATTCATGCTTTATACCAAAATTTTAATTTTGCACATAAATGTGCCTGATGTAGGCAGCATTTAATCACCTAGCTGACAGGAGTAACTACTTTCATTTAACCTTGACTGAAGATCATGAATTCTAACAGGTTTAATTGGATACATCATTTAACAGAATGAACAGAGCAAATTTTTCTCAATTCATAGGTTCTGATTGACATGCACCAGCAATAAGGCGTTGCACAATTAAAGCTGATCTGTATTCCTGGCCTGGGCAGCAATTGCCATAGTGATGTGACACTGTTTGATCACTGTGGCACTGAAACTATACTGAATTTCCCCTTGTTTTGAAAAGGGCAATGCTTATAAAAAAAAAAAAGAGAGAGAAAGATAAAGAGATTTTGGCACTTTTTTTTTTTTTTACATTAATCACATTTATATGCACAAACTGTAAGGGAAGGAACTTGTCTTGTTATCAGTAACTCAGAGGAAAGAAGGAAAAATGGTATATTCTTTTATCCATTTAGCACATTATTTACAGAAAGTCAAAAATGTGGATAGTCAAATGGATTGTAACACATTAAGGGCCTGATTGTGCTGGGCTTCCATTTGTATAGGAAGTAATTCTGTGCAGCTCCACTATTCACCTGCAGTTTGGCCTCTCTGTCCTTGACCAAATCAGTTCCACATCACAGATAACTTCCCAGCTGAGTAAAGGTACTGAGAAGGGGTGCTCTTATTGCAAATGAAGTAGAAAAGGATGAGAGGGAGGAAGTGGCACCCAACAGTGAGCTGCTATATACTTTTCCTGGCACACAGGATAAAACCTTGAAAAAATTCATGGAGGAACTGGCAACTTCCAGTTCCCCATATGGCTCCTGCCAGCATTTTCACTGCCTCTGGCACCTTTCACAAGTTCTAGGTTTGACCTTCATGAACTGGAATTGTTCTTCTGTTGTTCAACTATAAACATACACATACATATTCACACACACAGAGACACACAAATATACACAAATGTGTTCTTTTATGTCTCTGTCTTGCACTCAAACTTTTGCTTCCAATACTTCCTTTGAAATTTTTTTCTTTTAGAGGAAGGTTTGCCAAACACAAAATGGTCTGAGGGCAGAGAAGTACACAACGTGTTTCAGCCTGGCTCAATAGAGCCAAAACTGCAGTAAAAAATCCTTCCTAATTCCTGAATGACCTCTAAAAAAGCTTCAAGCAAATTCTGCTCCCCACCACAAGCATTGCAGCATCCATGCTCAGAACAGCAGGTAGCTTTTCCAAAAAGCTTTATTTTCTCTCTCTCTCTGCAGTCCCCCAGCTTCAGTGCCTAAGCACTGGTCATTGATCTCACCTGAAGACAGACCTATTGCTACCCATCTGCCAACCTTAATTTCTGTTTAGGCAATGTATATACACATCAAGCAACAAGATTTGTAGGAGTGCACTGCAGTGGAAGGCAGAAATCTTGGGAGAAGCTGGAATCCTGACTGGCTCAAAGACATGAACTTTAGAGTCAGGACCACACAAAAAGACTTTTTGGTCATTTTAGAAGCCTCTAAAAATCAATTATTGGTAATACCTTCCTCTGTCAGAGGTATTTCCCACATGGTTCATTGTAATACTGGCAAAGGCTTTTATCAGGATAATTTATCACTCACTAACAGTTTTAAGTTTCAGGTGAATGATAGGACCACATCCCCAGCCTCTGCAGCCACACAGTGTGCCTTGGAACCACAGCAGGTGCTTTTCTTCATGCAGGGTGAGCTCTCAGTCAGTGCCTGGATCTTCCCATGCAGGAAGGAGAGGCGGGGTTCGGTCAGCGCACCTCGGTCTGCCCAGCAGGACACATTTCTCCTCACATGGGGACACAGCAGCAGGAGGTACCTGTCCCCATTCTCCCCACTCCTGAGCCCTCTTAGGCTGCCTGGGTGCTGCAAAACTGCTGGGCCCTTCTTTAAAGGGTTTCTTTGGGCCCCATTCAGAAATGCTTGTGCTGTAATTTACTCCAAATTTCTCCAAACCTTCCCAATAAAATGTCCCATCACACAGCTCCTTTTAATGTCCTGTTATACACACAGGTTCCACCTCGTGGTGTCCTCAAGGCAGGAGGACTTGAGGCACTCATTCAGCATTTCTCTAGGGAGATTCCCCAAGGTGCACAGAGCTCACCAGCAGCACACCTGGGATAAAGTACAGCCCTCTCCCAGGAGCCATGCCCAGCTCTGACTTTCCCTGGGAATACTAGGGAGAACAGTAGAGCTACATGGATGCATATTTGCAAAGCTGAAGGGAATACATATTTGCTGCTGGAGGGAATAATTTCTCTCTGGTTGCCCAGATGGCCCCAGCTCCAGCCAGTGGCTCAGTTCATGGGCACCCAGTGACACCAGTTTGGGAGTGCCTCACTGTGCTGGGGCCTTACAGTGCCCTTCTGAGCTTTCCTTTATCAGCTCCCCAGCCAGCTCATCCTCTGCACTCAGAGTCATTTGGGTGCTCTGCCTGTGACTCTCTGGAGTTGCACGTCGTTCTTGCCTTGTCTTCATGCTCAGTCATCCATGCTGAATTATCTTCCACTCCTCCCTCTGGAAATAACCAAGGCTTTGACCTAGTGGGACTGTTTGTGCGCTCAAATGCTTGATGTACCAGACACTGAGCTGCTTGCTCCCAAATCTAAGGTGGCTGGGGATTTCAGGCTGTTTTCAGAAACAGTTTGTGCACTGTGTGGGAAGCATAATCTGACCAAAAGTCAGCAAAGGGCACCGACTTGTGCATTTTCAAGTATTTTGTCTATCATCTTTAAACACTTCTGTTTTCTTTCGTTTCCAAACAGCTGTCTTTTCAAGTGTGGGATCTCCTATACAAGCCATACAGCTGTAATAAGAAATATATTTCATTTCATTTCATTTCAGAATCCTCAGGGAGAAGGGGACATTCCTTTGTTTACTGATATAAGATCAAGTTTGTAATTTCATTTTGAAGGCTGTTCTGAACAACTGGGGGAAATCAGAAGACTGACCCCACTTTTCCCCAGGTTTTCCTGAATCCACCTTTGGACCACAACCTGAACAAAATTATGGGCGCAGTTAATGTTTACACCTTTCTTGCACTGTGTAATTTAACTTCCAGCAATATAAAATGGGATAGCAGAAATATTTTTATGTGTTCTTACAATGTCCAAAGTTGTTTGTTACTGTTTTTATTTGAAGGAACTAGACACAATCCTGGCTGCCTTAACCACTGCCTTTGAGAGAGCTACAGCTGAGAAAATCCGCTGCCAGGAAGAAGTGAATAGAACTAACAAGGCTATTGAGCTGGCCAACAGATTAGTGAAAGGTCTGAGGTGAGGTCCTACAGGGCAGGCTAATGAAGCAGCCTACAGAAAGCACTTCTTTGTTATACACTACTGATCTGGCAATAACAGAGGCACTTAGCAAAGAACCTGATGAGCTGAAAAAATTATGTCATTATCATTCATTTTTTTCATAATAGAAACATGGCTTTGACCTTTGCATTTTCTTACATTTTTGCTTCATTGTGGTATATCTTAACTGTAAGATTACCTGGTAACTAACCTATCCACCAGCATTAAGAGAAGTAGTCGATTGTGGATATTGACAATGAAGGCAATTTATTAAAATGCAATGACTATATTTGTAATAATTAAACAACACAAATGATTCTGCCCAGGGTTGGGATACATAGAATCTAATACAATTTGCACTACTTAGTTAAGCAATATGATAATTCTCTAATTATCTTTCTGAGATTTGCAATGGGTATTTCAGGAGAGAATAAATAATGGCAAAGCCATGAATTATCAAAAATCCATGCTGTCTGTTGATCCAGGCTGGCTCAAGGGAATCCATACTCACTGATGGATTTTTTCATTTATCATTCATCTACTGATGAGACTGCTTTTTATACACACACACATACACTTTTTACAGATACTTTATTTTATTGCAACAGTCATTTAGGGAATCTCTCATGGTGGCTCACTGCCATTATTGGTTTTGTCCTCTTCTACCCAACTCTTTCAAGCTGAGTTTGATAACCAAACACATAGTAAACAGAAAAAATAGAAGATCCATTTGTTATTGAGCAAAATTATATGGCTGAGTGTGGCTAGTGGAACTTAAAATATAAAACAGGGTTTAAGAGTTATTTCCTGAATCAATAGAAAGGATTTATTGACTGAAGGGGAGGGAGGGCAGTGCAGAAGTCCCATTGTTTCTGTTTAAAGAAGCAAGATGAATGCATTTAAAATGTTAACATCCTGGCTGAAAGTGTAATGTATTTTAGTGATTAATAATGCCTGTAAAACTAAACCCTGTACCTAATACAGAATAATAAAATAAATAACATAGCAGACCTCTTTAAAGTGTGACAATAAATGATTGTTCTAATATTTTCTTCCACCTAACATATCATATTGTTTAGTTCTCCCATGTGCCTCCTGCTGGGCCTGACAAGTGCTGGAATAGCATATGTAGAGAGATGAAAGGCAAAGTGTGGGTATGCTGGGGGAGGAGGCATAATGAAAAATAATCTAAAGGAGGAAACAGAGATGAAAGGAAAGAAGGAAAGTTGAGCCATGCACTAGATGAACACAGTAAAATGAGTTTTAATGGAAAGTCCTTCAGCTAGTACCTCCCAAAGAACCAGCCCCATGCAGAAGGTGGCCAGCTCGACAGACTGGTGATGGGAAACAGAATTCCTTCCTGTTGTTAGCTGTACCACACTTAGTCAAAGGCAGTAATAACCATATGACAGCTATTTAGTGACTTATAGGAAAAAATCCATTTTAATCTACTCTGTGGTAAACAATAGGTCACTGTTTACTATTACCAAACAGTGTAATATTGACACTGCTGTACTATCAGTCCTGGCTGTTTCTTTGCCTTATTTTTTGCTGAGAAGACATTCTCTTACATCTCTAGTTGTATTGTTGTGAGGAGAATTTCTCAAGAAATATAAAAATAAAATTATTTTTTGCTGAGAAGACATTCTCTTACATCTCTAGTTGTATTGTTGTGAGGAGAATTTCTCAAGAAATATAAAAATAAAATTATTTTTTGCTGAGAAGACATTCTCTTACATCTCTAGTTGTATTGTTGTGAGGAGAATTTCTCAAGAAATATAAAAATAAAATTATTCACAGCTTTTTTTTATAATAAGCAAACATGTAAACACATCTTTGTTAACTGGTCCTTATAAACACACCTTTACCATGACAAGAGTAACAAGAAACCAAATGTGTGAGTTTTCTTCTAACTCTTTGGGAAAGTGTTGACCAAACAGCAGAAGAGCTGATAGTGTCTAGCCAGGATCCCATGGAAAAGCTTGTGCCAAGTGTCATGTCAAATCTCTTATTGACTTTATGGCATAAAAGATCCTGCCCAGAAGTAAAAATAATTTTTTTCTGCCTTCTTCTCTGAGCCCTGGCATGTAAGGACTGTTTTGGGTGGTTGCATGAGTAGTTGTTACTCTGTACCAAGGAATTCTTTGCTTCTGGCAGGTGCCAATTATGCTGTGGACATCTGCCCTGAAGGCATTGAATCAAGCTGACAACTCATTTTATATCAATCAAACAACAACCATTTTCAATAATTTCCCATCCAGCTGGGACTGAATTTGCACAAGTGATCTATGTATTAGAGACATTACCAATCCACAGAGACATTCAGAACCGTGATTATGTTCTGTTTTCCCACAGAAACTCTTGCATCTGCACAAGAAAGCAACAACTTCTTCCACTATACAGGAGGATGCTGACAACTCAATTTTGGTCACTTGCTGCCAAGCTCAACTTGCAACAGTCAACTCACATTAGACTGGAAGGAGATTTTTTTTGTCCAGGCTTGCAAATCCTGTCTGTTGATCCTCTGATCCGCGTGACTCTGTGAATCTGCAAGGTAATACTTCAGTATTCACTACTGTTTAGCCACTGTAATGAGCATTTTTTTAACAAACACATAGTAAATGAATAGGAGTTTTAATCCCAGTTTGTGAGTAGAAAAGGAGAGCTGGACTTATCACCAAAGCATTATGAGGAACAAGAGAAAATATGACGCAGAAATGTTCCAGATGGTAACTTTTTTTCACTGCAATAGTTCATTTTCAAAGTGGTACTGGCACGAGCCCAAATCTCATTCTGCTTTGCAAAGATAATACCTTCTTCACAGATATATATTTTTAAAATACATGGTTAATCAGAAAAATGCCTGGCACTGATTCCATTCTCTTTTTGACCTGTTAAACTGTGATGTTGCTCATACAAATTCCTTCAAATACTTCATTTAATAGAACAGTTTATTTGGAGGCAAGGAACTGGTAAAATGTTCTTCTGGAAAGGACCAAAACATTCCCTTTGCTGGTGTTTGAAGTACCTTTTGCTGTCTGACTGGAGCTAGAGGAGACAACTAACCCACAGACCTTGGGAATATGGTTAGCAAGCCAGAACAGTAGGCAGGCTCACCTTCTTCTTGTATTCTGTCAAGTGCTGTGCCCTGCTGTTTGCATAAGGGGACCAGCTTTTATTATTCTACTCTGTCCCTGAGGCTGTGCACCAGGGCAGCACAAAGCAAGATTTAGTGCTTGGATATAGTATTTGCTTGATAGCAATTATTATAGTTAAGGCTGCACTGAGTCTTCTGTCTTAACCTGCTGTTCTCCCATGCTCAGAATACTCTTTTTTTTTTAATCCCTTTCATCTGAAATTTTTCATGCTTGTTATCAGCTGAAATATGATTTTTTTTTTTTTTTTGGCAAGCCTGAATAAAATTCATTCATTCATGTTTGAATTATGCAAGGAAGTGGGTGTAAGGAGAAAGGTCTCTTTTTTGCACATTCATAATTCACAAAAAAAGCTGCATATTACAAGCTGAAACTTTCCAGGTGGCTAGTTTTGACTGAAGGGTAGTCTTCATGCTAATTACAAAGAGAGAATGACTGAAAGAAAAATGAAAGAGAAAAATTAAAAATGACACATATTGTGATTAACTCATTTGTTTTGTAGGTGTGTCATACAAAAGTTACATTGTGAGCCACTTAGAGCAAGTTTAAAGTAACAATTTCATTTAAGTTAAGATGAACTGCCATAATTACATAATATCAATGTTTTGTGCTGCAATTTCACTAAGAATCTCCCTACAGAAGCCGCAGAAGCTTTTACTTATGCAAATATGGAAGCTCACAGTGCAATCAGTGCAGAATCTTATGAATCATTAAGTTTGGCCAGCAAGCCAGTCTGGGGAAGGGGGGAATGGTGCGCAGTGGCAGCAACTGTCCCTGTGCTCTGGGTCTCGCTGAACACTGGACTGCTGAGGGAAATAACTCGGGGGTTTTCCAGCTTCTTCCACCTTGCTATGCTGACTGTCAGGGACAGCAAACCAGTAAAGCCTTGTTATTCTCTTTTTCTTGCTATATTCCCACATCCTTGTGGACGTAACAGGTGGCACATAACCTGACCAGCACTGTGAGACTGATGTGACTGACCTTCCATGGTACCAAAGGGCTGCTCCAGCAGAAGGTACCTGGGCAGCAGAAACTGGGAGTGTTAGAACAGTCTCCCTTAACACATGGAAAAAAGGTACTGTGACATGCAGTTCCATCACCTCATAAAACACCTGGAAATAAAATGCAAGCTTATAAATAAAGCAACATAACTGCCATCTTAAACATCTGAAAGAACAACTGGCCATGGTTCACACAGTAATTGCTGACTTTGCTCCACATGGAGCAAAGATGAATTCAGAAATTCCCCTCTACCAAGTTCCCAGTAACCTCTTGGAGGCCAAATAAGGACTGTTGGATTCAGTGCAGGAATCCTCATCTTTTTTTATCCCTTGACTTTTGGGTGAAGTGAGGACAAATAAATTTTTCCCAGTGATGCTGCATATTTCTACAAAAAAACAAGTGAATTCTGAGACATACTAGCTTCTGTAAGTAGAAATTTAAACCTTAACCTTTATTATTCCAGGTCCCTATTCCAGGAATAAAAGGTCTTGATCCAGTCACTGAGTGGATGGATGTTACAGCAATTGCTAAATAGAAAAGTGACAGCAGTGCCTGGCTATACTATGGGATATAAGAAGTCCCTAGTCTTATGTTATGCCAGTCATTGTTGGCATAAGATCAAACCTCAGCACGGGGGAACAACTGGATAAAAGTCACATCTGTTTCAATATATAAATTATCTATTTGAACCAAAAAAGGGACAAGTGCTAGTGAGAGTAAAAACTGATGCAGAGCTATGGGGGAAACATGGCAACTTGCTTCTGAATGCCTGATATTGCCCAAGGTGTTAATGCTCCAGGAACCATAAGAACTCTGCTCAAGCCCTTTCCTTCTTGCCATACATGGCAGTATAATGAATGGGATACTGTATAGTGTCGTTGTATCTCTCATCTTCCACCAGCCCCGTACTAGGATGACTATAGGTGTGCTTCATACTGCAGATATTTCTTGCTGGTGGTCCTGTTCTGGCAGAAACTTGGAAGAAATTATTGATCTTGTACTTAACCCAGAAGCTGCAAGTTATGCTCAGAGTATTTTTAATAGTCTGTTATTTACTTCATCACCTCCCTCTCTGATTATGTTTTACAAGTATTTGAAGTAGCTGCCTCTGAAAACTCTTCCTACACCTGTATGACAGTTACCTTAACTCCCAAGGAGTGCAGTGCCCAAGACATGTTCACTCCAGCTAGATTTTTACTCGTCTATTTTTGTTATCTTATTTGCACCCTTGCATGTACTACAGTTCAATGACTGTAATTTGAGCACTCCTTCCTATCTATCTGAACAATCTTCCCCAACACACCACCATCCTGATGTGTAATCACCCAGGAGACATAATCATTCACTTAGAACTAAAATAATTCTCCTACCGTTTGCTCCTTGCCTCCATTCTGCCCTTTTTCTCTGATCTATTGCACTATATTCCTTATGGAAATATTTTGACATCCATCCCCTCTATTCAAGTCTTGTACCCACCCTTGGAGGGAGTGCTTTGAACAGAGGAAGGCCAGGATGAGTGTGTGTATACTCACCCTTTTATTCCAGTGTCATTTCCCCCACCTCCTCATTATATTCCTGAGCCCTTCTCCTCCTTCTAGTTTAGCTGTACCTACAATCTCTCCTAGAGCTGAGTCCTCCCTTACCTTCCCTCCCCTGCCCCTCTAGCAAATGTCAGAAAACATTTCCTCACAGCCTCTGCTACTCAGGATTGTGTCTGAATATAGGGATCCTGAACCCCAGCCTAGTCTAAGCTCTCTAAATCACTTGACCCCAAAAAGGTTGCCACAGGACAGCACTTACCTACAGCACAGGCTGGAAAGTGCTGTTAAGGCACTGAATTCCTCCAGCTCTGAGCTTTGCAGCTTATTTAAACTGCAAGAAAGAATTTAGTGAGCTAGAGCACTGAATTTGTTACTTGTTAAGCTTAGACAAAATTACTGTGAAATTCCTTAATTAAACAGTTCAAGCTGAGAAGCAAAATGCTTCCTAATCCAGCCACCACAGTGCCCCACTCAGTCGCATACCTTCACCTCTTCTTCCTTGCTGCCCTCATGTTGTCAATGTTACCTCACGTGCTGCCTGTTGGTTTTGCTTGCTACGAGTGTCCCCCATCGCCATCCCCATACTGCACTGACAAGCAGAAAGCTCTTTGTGCCAAGTATTGACCTGGTGGTGTGCACCAGCCCAGGCTGGAAGTGCATCTTGAATTTCTTGCTCCCCCAGGAGCATTTGATTAAAGGAGGATTTTCATGGTGTGTTGAGATTCAGAATGTGGCTGCTATTCAGTAGCTGCTGGTGGCAGTTCTGAGCTGGAACACACACTGGGGCTCTGTGCCTTCTGTGGTGATAAACTGAGTCCTGGACAAGGAATTCTGCATGACTTCCCCAGTGTGCAGAAGAGCACAAACAAGACTATGCTCACATTTGCTGCCAGGCTGCTGTTCTTGCACTCGGGGACACGGGTTTCACCAGTTTTACAGTGATTCTCCACAGAAGGCTTCCACACCTGCTCTCTAAGGTGTCTCTTACAGCTAAAGAATTTGAATCAGCTTCACTGTTACTCGAGATGTGTGAGGTCAGTTTGGAAACATTTGGAAACTGAGGACATTTCGTGAGTGTCTGCACACCTGCACAGGGCCCCCAGCACTTGCAAATGCAGGAGACCTCACAGCACAGTGTGCCTTTAACAGGCCTCAGCAGGCTCAGCCTAATTCACAAACACACACATGTGATCCTCACTGCTCAGAGAAATACAGAATCTAAATTAATTTCTGCTGTTATAAATCTAGAAAAACTTCTCTGTAGCCCAGGAGATGGCTCTGGAATCACAACACATATGTGTATAGTTGTACAGAATACAGCTCACAATTTTGTTTCTTTCTTCTCTTTCTAGTAATTGAAGTTTTAATTAATAAAAACTCTGCTTACAATGAAGTTTTAGGAAAACAGAATTTTTTAAACTGAGGTATGTATTTCCTTTATTTCCTATGGTTTGATGTATGGATTTGCAAACTTACCACTCCAGCCTGAACTCATAAAGCAGAAAAATTACTTTAAAATTAAGTTGACAGTGCTTTAAGATGAATTATGGATACTTTTTTTGGCTTCTGACAGTAATTTGCTCTGGGATATTCTTCTGGCTGAAAAGATGTAAACAAGACACAGCAGCAAAAATACAAGCAAAGAAAAAGAACTAAAATAATTAGATCAGCTATAATATTAATCATTTTGATGCTGAATTTGGCTCCTTTGGGTCTAAACAAAACTAACTGTATTTATTTTATAAACTTTGTTTTTCAATTCACTTATCCACAGTGAATATATCCATGTATATGTGTTTTCCCTCCAAGAATCACTGCATCTCCATCATAAGGAAAATAAAATAAAACTTTTAAAATTACCACAAAACTCTTTAATTTATTTAAAGTCTGCAAGACTGCTCCATTTTACATATCATATAAATGTAGCTTTCCCTGGTACATTTTCCCACAACTCCTTATAGTGTAACCTGTTAAAAATTGTGCCACTGTTTATATTATTAACTGGAGCCCAGGAGTACAAGGAGCTGTTGAAGCACCCACCCACGAGACCAAGCAGAACACAGGCACTGCAGTGGGAGGATTAGTGAGCAGGATGTTCAGACACTCATTTCCAGCTTGGAGTGGCCACAGCTGACTGCAGTCACATCTGGCCACCGGATGTGCACCTTCCATGTGACAGTTGTGGATACTGAAAAGGTAATAAAAGCATTTTCCAGCTCTGCAGGATGCATGGTGTTCCTTTCTGCTGTGCTGATGCACATGACTGTGTATCTTGTGCAAGTAGTTACTGGACATGCAAACCAGGAAGTGGATGTTAAAAGTCATTGTATTACTAAATGAGGAATCATATTTAATTAAGAGATAAATATACCCTTACAAGTAAGCAAATGTCATCCGGGGATATCAGATGACTGATTTCCAGTCATCAGAGTGCTTTAAAACCCTTCTCATTTATGGACAGTATGTCTCTCTGAAATAGGAAAACAGGTTTTTTCAGGTGGCGCATGAAGCAAGAGTTCAAAGGACTTGTAAAGCAAGTAAACTAAAACTGTATGCAATCAATAAAATCCTTATGGGAATATGTCATAAGCATGGTGGTTTTGCAGTTGGGTGGCAGGAATTTAATGGGCAAGGAGATGAAAATTATGACCAAGATGGCTGGCTCTTGTAGCTTCACGCTTGCGTTACAGTCTGCACAAAAAATTTGGAAATTATCTTGGAGCTTCACATATCAGGCCTGAGCTGTCCTAACGACTGAAAGTAAGATGTTTCAAAGAAACAAGCTGATGACGATCCAGGTGTTCATAACATGCATGTGTTTGCCTTGTGATGGTACTATCATCACATAGTCTTCAGACAACCTCAGACATTATAAAAATCAGTGTTTGCATTGCAATTATACAACTTCTTACTTCTAAAATCTAAAGATTGCAGAGAAACTATTTCAAAGAGCAAACAATAGAATATTTAGAAGAAGGAAGCAAATATTTTGTTAAAATAATTTTTGGGAAATTTTGAATAAGTCCTAAGGATTTCAAAATCATAATAAGGATTTTGAAAAAGTCCTTCTTTATGACCAAGTGGAGCTTAAAGGGTCATCTACCAAGTTCTACTGTAGCTGCATTTGAATGATAAACTGTGGGAACTCACAAAATCCCAGACAAGGAGATTCCACTTACTTCAGAAATCTATAGATTTTAGACATATTTTTCCACAGCACTTTGTGATATCATGTATCACAGTACTTAGTGCCATCATTTATATGGGTGAAGTAAAAACTGGCAGCAATCCAACTGCTCACTTTGAACTGAACAACCACACGAGATGCTGACACAGAAAATCACCCTTTGATTTCTCAAGAGTTAAAGTGCATCTGCAAACTGTGTCAAGTTCCATTTGGAGTAAGCTCTGGTGTCTGTCTTGTGCATTTCTCCCACTGGTTACTCCTTTCTTTGATTTTTTTCAGATAAGAAATGTCTGCATCCTAACTGCTAATGAAAGAAGAGGAAAATTCTGAAATGCTTAATCACTTTTATACTTTATTACTGATACTGCGAAGAAGTGACAGAATCCTGTTGTTAACATGATTCAAAAGATAAGAGGGAGGAGAAGGTGGAGAAAGATTATATAAAATGTATTTATATTGCTTTTACAACTGAATTGTTTTTAGTATGGTGTCACTCTCTCAGTGTGGGGGAATTCTGCATGTGTCATGATTCTACAGATGTTCTTGCACACTACATGCAGCTGCACTATTTGTCATGGGCAAGATGCTTGTAACGTAATCCCTCTAATCTTAGTTCACAAAAACATGGAGGGGGAAAAAACCCACTACCTGATAGCTTCCCTTCTTTACAGAGCCTTTTAAAACACTTTAAAACAAATATTTGGAACACCCATCTTTTGTACTAAATCCTGTAACACCTGCAATTACAGCTCTAATACCTTTGCTAGAATGATCTTGTTCTTTCTTATGTTTATAATGCTAACTAAGTAATTTTAAGTACCTGAAGAGGTCATATTCCCAACAGTGGGGGTTCTTCAAGAGCTTGATCCTTCAAAAGGGAGAATAATTTCTGCAAACTCCTGAGTATCCTCTGTTCTCAGTGACTTGCAGATGAAGCTCAGAAGCACTCCATACAGCAGCACAAGTGCTGTCAGAAATTTTACAGAGTCAAACTCAGAAGAGGTTTCCTACTCTTGTAATTTTAAAATGCTGGATCCTCTCCTCTAGGTATTCTCTGTCCTAAACTTTGTTGGTGCACAGGCAGTGTGTTAACCAGCTCTTCAGAGGGGACCATACCCTTGGGTTCCAGCTTCTTGCAGATATATCTAGGAAGTAGAACAAGATTTTGCAAATAGGAAAGAGAAGAAAAAAATAAAGGGGGGTGGGGTTCACTTGGAAAGCCTGTAACGTGCTGAAACATGGATTGTCTAGTTAGTGGCAACGGAGGTAACTGAAGAACTGGCAGTGCAAGGAGAAATTTGGAAATTGAAAGCTGAAGTAGAAGCACATCCATCTAAACCAAACAGGACAAAACTCAAAAAAAAGGTACAGCTATAGAAGATGTTAAGGGTATTACATTAGCAGTAAGTGTATGAACAAAAAATTGATGCTAGAAATGAAAAATTTAAATTTAATTACTGCATCTCCTACAGTACAAGAAAGACGTTAACCTACTCCTGTGGAGGCTATAGCAGGAAATCTGTGAGGAGAGGCTGAGGGCACTGTGGTTCTTCAGCCTTGAAAAGGTCAAGAGAGCAGGGGGATCTACTGCTGTCTGGAAATACTTCACAAGAGGCTACAAAGAAGACAGAGACAGGTTTTTCTTAGATGTGCACAAGGACAGGAAAGAGGCAACATGCAGAAGTCAGACCAAGAGAAATTCTGACCAGGGGTTAGGAAGAATGATTTACCATGAGGGTGCTGAAACATTGGCAGAGGATCCCTAGAAGGTTGTGGCTCTCTCATCTCCAGTTGACGAGGTCTGTATGTCCTCTCCTTGAGAGTAATCACACTTAACAGATCACCTAGATATTAATATCTATACTTGTAACATTAAAATACACATATATTTACAAGTACAGTTGAAACTCTACTTGTAAAACATAAAAGAAAAGATGGATCAACAGGGTATTTTTATTTTGCCATGGAAAAATCACATCTTTAAAATAAATATACTATTTATGTAAAATTGTATGGGAGGTATTTTAGAGCAACTTGAATCTTGTACAGGGTGAAAACTGCTTATATGTAAAATACACAGTCATGTATCAAGTTGATGTAAAAGTTCTTGTTTGTAGAAAGCTGATCAGATAATTTTGGAAATGTGTAACAAGTGTTTCTCTTATTAAAGACGTGCATCTGTGAACACAGTCTGCCAAAGAAAATGGAATATTCAGTGAGTCTTTTCAGAAGAATGCCAGCAAATAGCATTGAAATATTTAACAGAGATGTGAAGATATTAGTTCCCAGTCTTCAGATGATCACTTAGCTCAAAAGTTAAACAGATGTGACTATGACATCTCTCATTCTGTTTCTAATCAATCTCTAATCATATATATGAGATCTAGCTGTGTTTGTGTACAGACCCAACTTCAGAAATTGTTGTGAACTAGCTCAAATAAAACCTGCCTGCTAGTGCCTGTCTGTGTGTCTGTGTGTCTGTGTGTCTGTGTGTCTGATGTATCTTAGATTCAAGCATGTTTCTTAATTATCCTATACATTTATCAGGTTACATTATGGTCTCCTGCAGTTACAAGAATGTTTAACTTAGCACTGCAAACTACAGCTCTCAGTTTAATAATCACAGTATTCCTGCTGATTGGGCAAATTATACTGGCGATGAAAATCAAATACTTTTTGTTAGCTGACCTCCTGATGGCAGTGAAGAAATACAAGTCAATCAGACTTTGAATTACTCTAATTCAAGAGAAGTTAGGAAAGTGTGAATGTTTCCAAGATCTGCTGCTCAGTCATGACTCTGCAGTCACAGCACGGTTTGCAAATCCTTGCTCTGCATTTCACAGAGTATTCAAAGTGACTTTATAGCCCAATAAACATGATTTTTCCATTATTAGTAAAAAGCAACACAGTTTGTATTGACATGACAGTGTAGGGACTTGGCAAAACTCTGGGTTTTCCTGGGCCTAGATACATTTTAACTTGGTTTAGCTGCGATAGCAATTGCCCAGCTGTGAGGTACCCTTGACTAGATTTGTTTAGTTTAACTCTAGTTTAGGATAATACCAAACGGTTATTTGTTGTGAACTGAACTGCCTACAGCTCTAGAGTCAGCTGTCAGGAAGAGTGCAGACACATTTGACACAAATCAGCCATTTAATCATAGTTAGATGAGAGTGTTAAGAAAACATATAAAAGTAAATCCAAGCAGACACCAGGCTGAGAAGAAAGACATCCCTCTCCCATGAGTATCACACTAATCCTGGTGATAACTCATCATAATACTCCCCCATTCCTTTTGAGGAACACTAGTCTTAAGACCCAAAGGAGAACTGGGGGAGTAAGTGCAACCCAGACAAGAGGGAATTTTTAGTGTAGCAATTTTAACTCTATTTTTAATGAGGTCTTCCTATACTCATTAAGTAATTTTGACTATTAGACTGTTTAAAACATTAATTGGACTAACAAAAAATTCTTAGATTCATTTATATTCTTTTGCCTTTTGCCAGTACATTTTTGCCAAACAGAAGACTTAGAGTGTAATAGCACAACATCACCAACATCTTCAAGGACCTGGAAGTTGAAACAAGCACTATAAAGATCACTGAAGCTCACAAGCACTTTTGGCCAGTTGCAGTCAATGCTGCTGTGCTCTATTTTCTCACGGACAAGCTGAATAAAATCAATCCAGTGAACTAGCTCTCACTCAAGGTTACCACTCAGGAAGAGGTCAGTGTGTTTGTGTGCTGCTGTTTTAATCCAGTGCTACCACTGGCTTACCACTTTCCCTCTGGTCACAGGCTTTTACTGCTGTATTTCACAAGGCAGTGCAGTGAGCAAGACCCTCTGAGAACATGAGGCTGAGTGTAAAGAACCCAACTGCCTGTGTAACAGCCTCAGCTGTCATTCACCTGGGTCAGTTCACAGCCCAGTCAGCTCTCCCAGTACAGTACGAACCCTGCACAAGCTCCCATTTACCACCTTGTGTATGTACACCTGTATGTACACCTGTATGTGTGGCCAAGCAGCCCATAGAGCAGTGCTTTGCCTTAAGATTTTCAGGTCTCCCTTGCATGCCTTCCTGATTCACCACAGTACAAGGGAATAGGGACATGTTTGTGTAGATCTGCTTGGGTCTCCTTGCTGTATCTTGAGCTGTTCATGCTGCCAGCTGGCTCTGCCAGGCCCCTGGAAAACTCCCTCCTCAGGGAAGAATATCAGTCTGAAATGCTTCCTGCAAACTGCATTTGCTCTGAACCAGTCCAGGCTGCTTTCTCATTAAGGACAGAAAAGCATGATGGCTTCCCAAACGTTGCTGTGCCTGGGGGGCACCTCTGCAGGGACAGCCAATTTTCTCACTCTCTACTTTCCATCTTCATCTCAAACACTGGGAAACGCATCAACTTTCAAAGTAGCTCTTCATATACTGAGTGCTACTGCCACATGTATATATTCCTCCTAGAACGAGCTGAATGGAAAGAGTGTTGTATAATGATCTCTCATTTAACTTAAAGTGTCATCTTTTCCTTCACTGCATTTTGCCTGTGAGAAGTATGCTGAGTCTTGTGCAGCTGTGCTCTCGCTCTTATTCGGCACAGATCTCTTCTAAGTTCTGCTCCCATACCAAGAGTTTCCTTCTTCCCTTTGAAAAGAGTGACAAACAGGTACAGAGCAGAGGAGCCCAAAGCCTACATGGATATGAACCAGGACTAGGATGAAAATATTAACTTGATAAAAGAGATTTCTTTGGCTTCCAGTGCATGTGTTCTGAGCTAGAAAATAAAATTCCAAATGGAGAAGAGAAAGGGAAGACAAAGAAATTCAGATTCAGATGCTGACCCTACTTGTTTTCAGAGCACAGAATATCTATTATACTGAAACATAAATCAGCCAGCCAGTGAATTCTTGCCCAGTAACCTCAAGGTTATCTGGAAGTCAGCTACAAGCATCTCACACAAGGACATGTGCAATGACTGACTTAAGAAAGATGACAAAGACCTGCTCTTGTCGAGGTTGAGATGCTCAGAATGCTCACCACCACACACGGCTGGGCCCTGCCTTTTTTTGATACATTTCTCATTGAGCTGTGTAAGCAAGATACAGTTCTGCTCAGAAAGAACACACTATATTAATTATTTTAAAATTAACTAGGGTTAAACTAATTGCCATTGCCAAGCATGCTAACCTTTAGAGCAGATCTAGCATTAAATCATGGATATCTACAGGGAGTTCCCTTGGATCATTTGATCAAATTATGCTCTTAAAAGTACACTTCAAAAATGTCATCCTGGTGTAGGAGGAAAAGAAAGAAAATAAGGCAATGAAATTAATGGAAATTTGGAGAAATGAAATGTTGTCTCATGTATTTTGACAATGTAGGCATCAGTAGGTTTGCCAGACAGATCAGCTTCAGATTTGACTTGTGCTTTAGACTAGTAAAGCACAAGCTACTTGCTAGTCATTTTCTTGGCTTTTTCCTCTTGAACCATTTTACAAGTTTATTTACATTACAACAGCACTGGCCATGCATCTCCCATGTTTGAGGTCATTCCCCAGCCTTTGGGAAGAAAGATGGCATCCGACAAGGTGGCCAATTTCTGGTCATAAAAGTGTTTTAAGTAACAAGGTTTACAGGCAGCAAGAGCAAAGGGGGAAAAATGTGAAGTTGAAGAAATCAGAGACTGCTGAAACAATCAGGTATAGACAGCAAGAGGAAAAAGCACCAAAACACCTGAAGGGCTCTGTCAGAGAAATCCTACTGCACCAATTGTTTAATTGTTACCCTGCTTTGCAAATAGCACACTGAAAGGTACTCTAGGTACCTTTCCTTCGCAGGCATAACTGGGAATAGCTGAGGGACCCATAATAATACCAAAAAAAAAGAGAGAAATGATACACAAGAAAAAGTAATGCCAATGAAAAACAATTGCTCACCACCACCA
This sequence comes from Drymodes brunneopygia, assembly GCA_013400955.1. Taxonomy (NCBI): domain Eukaryota; kingdom Metazoa; phylum Chordata; class Aves; order Passeriformes; family Petroicidae; genus Drymodes; species Drymodes brunneopygia. Next base: position 890,127 of record VZTZ01028730.1, on the reverse strand, counting down.
AACCAATGTACAGCCAGTCCTCGAGCCACAGTCCCCAGACAACTTCCATCACTAGTTTATATAGAGAGCATTGTGCCATATGGCAGGGAATATCCCTTTGTTCACTTGAGGTCAACTGCCACATGTTGTCCTCTCAACTTTTTGTGCACTCCTGGCCTCATCACTGGTGGAACGGTGTGAGGAGCAGAAAAGGCCTTGACTCTACGTGAGCACTGATTTCACTCATTTTCAGCAATAAAGAAAACATCTCTGAATTTTCAGCACTGTTTCCAGCACAAATCCAGAACACTGCCCCATACTAGTTGCTATGAAGAAACTTAACCCAGAAAATCTACCTCAGTCAAAACTAGCACAATCTTAAACTGAGTTTGCTGGGCTGAAAGGTGTTTGGTGGTGTTGGGATTTTTACTTGTGAATGCAATAGATTTGACTGAAGCCTAAAAAACATTTTTACAGATTGCTTTAAAACGCTCTTATACTTTAATACTGTCTGGCCTCACACAACATGCTGTGATTTGATTTTGCATTATTATGATGATTTATTACAACACCAAGTAATAAAGACGGTAGTGAATTCAGACTGGAGAATCTAAACATCAGTCTTCTTGTCTGATTTTCCTAAATCTCTTTCTGACCTAAGCACCGAAATATTCTGAGTCTGGTCATAATCCACACCTTGACATATGGTCCTCTACCCGAGAACAGAATAATTCTAGGCAATTAAGACACTTGCGCATATCCATTTCATCTACAAGATCTTTGGAGGTGCAAACAAAACACTGGATGGGAAGATTTGCTAATGCTGATAGTGCTTTAGATCACTTGATAATCTTTTTCCTGTGATAGTTATTACTGAATGGAAATCAAATGCATGCATGCTAGGACTAGTAACAGATGGCACTTCTGTTCTGTGAGGAAGAAATGGGGGCAAAGGGGCAGCAAAGTTGAACCTCCCCCCTTCCCTGTCTTACCAGGATTCATTGTGTTGCCCTCCTGTTACAGTTGGCTGTGACTCTTTCTTGTTATAAAGCGATATCAGAAGTTAGAGAGAGACAGACAATAACCTTAAATCCTTTACTGCATTTTACCAGGATTCTGAAAAATAAAAAATAAAAAAATAAAAGCCAGCTGAAGGAGTTGGAAAATGTCAGTAAGGCATTACACAAAGAACTTGATACATTTGTTGACCTTTCTTCTTCCTCCACCCTTCTCCTCTAAGATGGATTTAGTAGTAGTGAGTGCTTAGTGCTATAAGTGCTTTCTTAAAAATAATTTAGATGCTATTGTCTGTCTGCCTGCACTTGGAAAACAGAGCTGTTTCAATGAGCCCCTGCTGAAACGGAAGAAAAAGGGTTTATTGAAATGCCTCCAAAAATGCACCAAAATTTCATTCTTCCCCTTGTCTGCTGAAACCCATCTTGTTCTTGCTTTTACAGTCTTTTGTTTTATTTTTTTAATTGTATCATTGTATTCAGGGTCTTTTCATTCTTCTCCGCTATTTTACGAATGGCGTGTGTGGTATTAAGAGCTGAAGGCAGAGATGAGAGGAGAAGTGTTTTGAATTGACTAATTTGCAGGCAAGAAATAAAGCTCTTGTAAGGTGGTCCCAGGGGTATCTTTGCCATGAACACTATTTGAAATGACATGTAATCTGGTACATTTCAAAGGCAAAACATTTCCTATTCTAAAGTATCTGCCTGAGCCAGGGTTGGTTTACCTGTTTCCAGAGAATAATAAACTCCACTGAGGCCAAGGAAACTCCTCTCCCCTCTCAAAATTCCTGTTCTTTTTCAAAGGGGCAATTGCAGCCAACAGTTTATTTCTGTCCTATCTTTTGCTGCTCTAATGGCTCAGTGCTCACTATTAATACATAGCTGAATGCACCTCTGGAATAAATACCAAGTAACAGAACCAGCACATCCCTGTATAACACAATAAATAATGGTGTGAAGCTCTCTTGTTTCTTGTTAAAACAGTGGAAAATTTAGGTCTGGTTCTTAAAGACTTTTAAAATTTTAAGCATTTCACCATATAACTTTAATCTGGAAATTTCTTGATAGAAACTGCTCCTCTTTAGAGAAATTTGAGTTCAACTGACCTTGGAATGTTGTACTAATACTCTTTCTCAGCACAATTCAATGTCTGTAGCCTTGCTGACATACTAAAAGGCTTACAAACAAAACTCCACATTTAATTTTGTTAAGACAGAGATTTCAGAAAAGCTTTAGGTTTAGAATTTTGTCCATATTTTGGTGAAGGCTTAGCTGGTCTTATAAACTGACACACTTAATCATCATCTGTGAAAATATTCATATACTCTAAGGAATGTTTCTATATGTGCATGATTTAAGCTTATGATATCCAGAAGCTGCATTGCATGGTTTTAAAGGAGTTTAAAATGTTTTAAATGAGGAAATTGGCCACAAATAAACCCCAAAGCTTTTGAGAAAATAAACACTGATAGATATTATAAATCATTTCTATTCATTTCACAGCTATTCTGTTCTAAAGCTTTTAGTTAAAGAAAAGCAAACTCATGCTTTGTGAACATTCTGAATTTACACAGACCACTGTTTCAACATTTACTTGATTTTAAGTCTCCATGAAGAGAACTCAGAGTATAGTGTGTCTACAATAATGACCCTACATTTTTATATTTTTTAATTTATTTGACATTTAAAAAAAAAAACCAAACTTCAGTTACACTGATTTTAAAAATCCACATGCTTGTGCTCAAATATACTGGCTCTACATAGTATTGTTTCAAGTGTGGACAATGTTACTTGAACAGAGATACTGAAGGTTCCTGGATAGAACAAGCAAAAGAAATGGATTAGAAATGCCTAGAAAGGAGAAATTTTTAAAAGCATGAAAAGCAAAAAGTTCTCTTCTCAACCTAATGTTTTTGTGAGGCAGCAGAATGTCCAGGATGACTTGTGCTGTCAGTTTGCATTACCAGACTCAGCCCTTTGAAGGACAGATTTTGTGCTGTGAGTGACCCTGTGTGTTACATTTGGATCTCTACCAAATAGAAGTCATGATAAAATATTGTACCCCACAGCCAGGTCTTATACCTTAACTGTTGTTTTTCACGAGGTTCTGTCAACTGTAATTCCTAATTTATGGGAAGTTTGTCCAAATGTAACTTGGAACTAAATGTGTCCAGTGTTCACACAAACTTCCAAAGAAGGCAGTGCTGTTCCCCATTAGTGTTTATCTCCTGGACTGGTCCCCTTATTGATTCTGAACTATTAGGTCAGTCTGGACTAGATGCTATTACTAACAATCATAAGAAAATGTAACACCATGAAATATAAGACCTTTCTACCCAGTTAGTTAGCAATACCACTGGTCTTAGGAATTCTACCACAACCAGAGAAATAAGTCAGGCCTTTCCATGACTGCTGAGGGCTGTCACATGTTAACACACCGACAGCACTGCACCTCCAACACTCAGTGTCTGAGGAAAGTTACAGTGCTTGGCTCAGGCAGCTGCCTGGGGAACACTCACTGCTTTCTGAAATCAGAGGTAGCTGCTTGCTCTTCTGTATTTGCACAAATCATCAACCCTGCACAAGTATATTTGAGCAACAGATTCGACCCTATTGAAAACCTGCTAACCCTTCTCTGACCCAACCAGTTCCTAATGCCAACATGAGGACCTCTGTTTAGCCCCTTTCATTGCCTGCGTGAAATGTCACCTTCAGTGAGATATTAACTTCTTTTTTTTCCTTTAGATAAATTTCTAACGTATCCATTTCAGTGTGCATTGAAATATTCACATAGGCAATATGCAGGGATGCCATCAGCAGGAATAAATTGTTTCACTCTGGCATGCTTTTCAGACACAGGATCATTTTGCTAATACAGAATACCTAGCCAGAAAGCAGCACAGTATCCTAGCTCAGCTGATTTATTGAAACTATATTTTTGAGGGCTGTTTTTCTCCTTTGGTGACTCATGTGATGTGGTGCCATTTAAACACTCTGTGTAGAACATCTGCTTGTTTGAACACTTCATTATTTGGCTCAAAGTAGTACCATATATTGTTCTGTTTGAGGAACAAGTTTGAATTTACCATTGACTCAGGAGAACTTCACAATGTATCGCTGGGTCAAGGACAGGAAGCTGCAGCAGAAATAGCTATGGAAAAGGCATCAAAAGAAGGCCACTGGGTTATACTTCAAGTAAGTCAAAGCTCTTCATTACATCAGTGCTGCACTGCGGTGCTAAAAACTGAAGCGTTTCAAAATAACATGTGCCTAGATGAAAGAGTACTAAATAGTGATTTAAAACTTCCTTTGTCTTTGCCACAAGGGAAGCACAGAACTTCATCTGTGTATGTGAGTATTGCTGAATATCACATAAAATATGAATTGCAACTATCTTGCATGTAGGGAGTCAACTAACATATTTTCCCAAGCACATGGTATCTGATTTACTAATTTATTATCCATTAAAAAAAATCCTTTAGTAAATAAATGTGTAGCAAAAAGAATTGTTACACTGTATAATCAGATGAATAGATACAAACAGGGAAGATTGCTGTCATTATGCAGTGTATTGTGCTAAACAGATGCACACAATTTTTTTCAAATATTGTGCAATATCAAACTGCTTCCTTATGTCTGGGTTTTTCTTGTATCAATAAAATGTTTCAAATTTCAAATCAATAGCTCACTGGGAAGCCTATTTTTTCCTCTCTTCTCCCCCCTCTCCCTCCTTATCTCTGAATATTTATTTTGTAGTAAAGTGGCTGGACACATTAGAGAAATTACTGAAGAAAACCAGGGAAGGAAGTCAGCAGGGTGATTGGTTTTGACTGTGGGGAACCTGCTCCTTTCCCTAAAGCATGTCTCATTCCAGAGTGGATTTAGGAAACCTCCTATTAAAATAACTGATAAGCCACTACCTGTAATACTGCCTGATCCATGCTGCACTGGATAAATTTGACCAGGCAAGCAAAACACCACAGAAATCAAACTTTTAAAATGTGAGTATTACACTTCTCATTTTAAAGCCACTTGAAACAGTGAAGCCACTAAAAGCCTTTACAGGATATGCAATAACAAAGCAGAATTAATTTCATTTCTTAAACATTTGTTCACATATCCTAGCATGACTACACATCTATCACCAAAAAAAAAAAAAAAAAAATCAAACAAGAAACTACTTCTTTCAATTTTAAAGCATCACGTACAGTTTCTAGCTAAGTACATGTCTGTCTGCATGGGAAATGAAGAATTTGCAGTTACTACAGGTAATTAGTGTAGTAGAGAATAAGAATTTATTTTGGTTTCATCTAGCTTAGTTTGGTTTATGTTGATATGCACAACCATGTGATTTTGTGTCTCTGGAATATCTTTTACATATTCTGAGCATGCAGTGCACTGGAATCAGGTCTTCAGCTAAGGTAAATCAGTGAGGTTCACTACACCAATTTATATTCCTAAGGGTATGGTCCAAAACATTTGGATCACACATGAGATGAAAGCATGGCTTGGCTGCTATGTTATCATATTTTCCTCTATCCTTTTTAATTTTTATTTTGGAAGACTTTTAATGAAAACAATTTTTCTTACTGACTCTTAAAAGATACTTACAAACACAGGTGTATATAGGTAGTAGTTATAAGGTCTGATCAAAGATATGGTCAAAGAAATCAAGTATCTCTTTGAAACACAAATCTGTATTAAAGAAAGAGCATCCACCTGAATGCTAAGAAGCTCANGGGGGCCCGGCCGGGCCCAGCTCCAGGGGGAGCCCCGCGGGGAGGGCGGACCTTCCGCGTCTGACCCCGGGCAGCGCTGCGGGGCTGGGACGGCGGCCCCGGCCTCCAGGGGACGTTTCGCTCTCGCAGACGCTCGTGTTAACGCTGGAGTGGGGGCGTTTGGGACTCCCCGCGCAGGGCCGCAGCCCCAGCACCCGCTGCCAAGATCCACACGCCGGCGGGGAGAGTCTGTGGGCCGCCCCCGAGCCGGAGCCTCCCGCCCGGGCGCCTGTGGGAGCCCGGTCAGTGCGGGAGCCAGCGCGGCTGCAGTGGTGTCAGCACAAGCAAGGCGCATCCTGCACTTTCTTCCGCAGTTTCCACCCGGAGGACAGGGATGTGACATGGGCAGCAGCCAGAGGTCACAGACCTGCGGGGCTCAGGCCATTCGGCCGACGGCAGCCCCGGCGTCCGCCCGTCGAGCTGGGGTTTGTGCCTGGGGAAAAGCAAACACGGGCTTCAACGGGCACGCTCTGTTGACTCGTTTAAATGGCCACAAGGACACTGCTCTTCCTGAGGAATTACACCTTAAACAGACTTGGCTCTTTAATAAACCAGCCCTGGTCCCCTGCAGCGGTGACCTCTGATCCCATAGCACTGCAAAGATTTCTTGTAAGTGCCGTGCCCGCACTGCTGCGGCCGAGCGGCGATAATGACCAAGGGGCCGTGTGCGCAAACTATTCAGGCAAGAGAGAGGCAGAGAAGTCCTCTCCCACGTCTGTGGGACGTTTGCTGGCTATCTCTGCCTGTGGCAGTGGCCATGCCTGGCGGGCGGAGGGCTCCTCACTGCAGCCGGCATTTGTCAGAGGGTGATGGGAGCAGGTAGCGCACAAGCTTCTTCCCGGCCCATGCAAGCCAAGCACGGCCGGCTGGGGTGCTTCACAGCCCCCATCCTCACCTGAGAACACATTTGCCATCTCACCTCCTTCTCCCCCGAAGCCCTGAGCAAGGCAGGTGCAGAAAGCCCCCAGCGCCACAGGCGGGGACTTCAACCCCCCGCTGTCCCTGGGAAAGAGGCAGGAGTGCAACAGGCCGTGCACACAGCGGCACCAGCCCGGGGCTGCACCAGCCCGGGCTCCCCCGCCGCCCCCGCCGCCCCGCTCACCTGCAGCGCCCCGCGCCAGCCCGCTCCCGCTCCAGCCCCGCTGCCGGCAGCTCCCGCTGCGGGAGGAAGGAGAGGCATCCGAGGAGACAAGGGGAACAAAAGGACGAGATCAGAAAAAGGAATAAAAGAAGGAAATGTAGCGAGCACTAAAAACAAGAGGAGGAATTTTCCCCGTGGGGAAGAGAGAGGGAAGAGCCACTTAACATTAGCTTTTTTTCCCCTTACAATTTCTGCAGAAATTCTGACAATGCACGTGCTCGTTTTCCCTTTCCCATCCCACACAAACCTGTTGTTGTTTTACTTTCATTATTTCACTTTATTGCATCAGAAATGCTGAATCATAAAACAGGGGCTAGTGAAAATGGTATTTATCTCACAGACATAAGACCCACGTTATTTTAAAGATCCCCACACTACTGCTGTTATTATTATTATTATCATCATCATCATCATGTTTCTTGGCAGGTTGAAAGGTATCTCAGAAGAGTAAGAATTCAGCAGTAATTTAACATCCCACAGCAGTACTTTAAAAGCATCAAATAGCATTTTGAATTTTAAGTCAGTACAACTGTAAATAAATGGATGCACTCCCACATGTCTGTTGTTTTTAAACTTGTGGTGATACTAAAATATTTGCCTAACAGCTTTGAGTTGTAGCAGAATTTCAGCTCACATGCGTGTGATATTGAATTAAACCATTTGTCATTCTTTTCCCATAAAGCACACAATTTGGCTCTCAGCAAACCATTTGAAATAGAAATTATGATGATGATACCACAGCTCCGTTTTATTTTATGGTACTGTATTGATTTTCAAATAGACAATACATGTATTTTTGTAATGGTCTAAAAGAAGATATTCTGCCTTTTTATTTTACAGTCCTTATGCTATTACTTGCTTTCATTTCAATAAAGGATGGCATTTTTCAGAGATGCTACCATAAATTGCTTCATTTAATAAGTTGCTACACAGAATAATAATGTTACACCAGAGAGCAGCACTTCATAATTCTGAAGAAATAACATTTTTCTTTTAAAGATATTCCTGTCTCTTTATTTTTAAATTAAAATTATCTTTCTGCTGTTTTATTTCAGATGGATAATCTGATTATTAAAAAATAACTCTTTTTTTCTTGCAAGCATCGGAACTTGGGTGTAACATAAAGGGACTAATTAAAATGGGGAACAAATTAGATTAATTTCCACGGATATAATAGTGATATAAAAGTCTTGTTCTCAACAATGACTCCGTAATAGAACTATTTCATTTATGCCTAAGCAGGTTCCTTATTCTGTCTAGTGAGGATTGCCAGCAGTGTCTTAGTGACAAGGTTTTTATTATTTTTTTGACAGTTTGATAGGAAGTCTGTGCTTGCTTCAGGGTTCGCAGTCTCTTCAAACCTGGATTATGAAGGCTACCACAAAAATATGGATAAAATGCTGCCTCCCCAAAGTGCCATCCGTTATGGCCTGCACCCCAATGTGGAGATTGCTTTTGTAATAACTGCAGGCAACATGCTCCATATGCTATTAGAGCTGCAATTCAAATATTCAGTCACTGGGGAAGGAGTCTCCTAAGATGTGGAAGACAAGGTCAGTCAAAACATAGAGCAGGCTTCAAATTTGTCACAAGACAGTTTTTGCCTATGTCTATGGGTTTATGTTTGGGGTTTTTTTCCTCCTATGGATACTGATTTCAATAGAATTAGACATTTTCATACCTGTTTTTTGCAGGGATTAAATCTGAAATTTGCAATGAGGGATCTCTAGTATATGTGAGACATAAATATATGCATTATTTTGCACCACAGAGAAAAAAGGTCTTGCTGGAATGTTACAATATATTAATAGCACTGTGCCATTTAGGATCCTTTGTCAGGTTGCAAAATGCCATTATTTTCAAACTGTAAGGCAGAATTTGCTTTTCTTCCTAACAGCATGGATGCGCACAGGTCTTTCACTCCTCCATTTCACAGGATTAATCCTCCATATCCTCCATACTGACATGAAGGCACAGAAATGCTTTCACTGCATACAGTTAAGATACAAGAAGTTTACAATTTCCTTTACCTTTATGCAGTTGTGGGTACAAGAGACACTTGCCTCATGCAACATCTCTTGAGGATGAAGGCAGAGCAAGATGGCATAAAGAAAAAATCTTTCAGAAGAAAGGAAGATCAGATATTTTACTCAAACACCAGCAGAATGATACTCACATAAACTGATTTGTTTTCCAGAATATGAAAGACTGGATCCACCCATACATGAGATAAGGCATTCTCTTCAAGAACTTAACTTGGGTCTGAAGATATGTGTGCTTTGCTTTACTAATCTTAGGGGATGCATGGCTTTAAGTGGCATGAGTGTAGATGCCAGTAACAGGCAGTTGTGAGTGACACTTGGGGAGCTTATTTCTCATTTCATTTATTTAAAAACTGCTTTCATAAGCTGCCTACTGCAAACATGTAACTCATCTCCATATATCAAATTGTTTTAATTTGTATGGGAAAAATTACCATGAAACTGCTCAGGACACTGAAATCCTCTCTCTCTCTCTGAATACCAGGAAGCAAAATGCAAAGCCTCTAATTATGGTCTGATTCCCGTTTCAGTGCAGACATGGAAGTAAGGTTGGTGCATTCTTCTCTTCTGCCATTGCAGAAATTTGTCTCTTCTGTTATAACTACAAAGAGATCTGGTTGTTAGTTATGGTATATGCTGATGTGTGTTTTAGGCAATCCATTGGAGAGAAGGAGGCAGCTGTTTGATACCTCAAGAGACCTTCTGATGCCAAAAATGAACACTACTTTGTACAGATCCCAGCTGAAAAAGGCACATGGTTCAGATTGTGTAAAATGATCAACATCTTCAAAGCCATCAGGATGTGGCATTTGACTATCATTAGGAGATGGCCATTAGCTGCAGGTAAAGGTGCAGCACCAGCAACACCCAGGTCCTGATCTCTCCGTGCATCCGGTGAGTGCAGTGATAGGAGGTGCAAAGGATGTGGGGAACTCATCACACATCTTCAGCAATTTTTCATAATAATACATCTCTGAATACCAACAAAGTGCTGAATAGCAACATGTAATGTTCTTAATCATAGAAGGCCAAATTTTCATAACATCTAGCAATCTCAAACAGCAATGTACCTGCTGCACTAACATGTAATATATGTTCAATCACATAACTGGGCAACCAAGCAGCTTCCTAGGCATTGCTAGCAATTTACACAGACAATTGTGGTAAATCCATGCAGACCCGTAGTTAATGCATAGCACTCCAAAAGTGGGTACTGAAAATCTAATTCATAGAGCTAGTTTTTTTAAGAGATGTCCTTTTTTGCCACCTAAAATTACCTTCCTTTCGATCTTTAATTCAGAGTAACAAAACATGGGCACTCAAATAGCCATTAGTGCAAGCAAGCCAGCAGAATGGTAGCTTGATTGCATGTACAATTTTCTGTGGGATATCAGAAAGCAAGTTAGTAATTTGGCCCTTTATCATTTTCTCTCTGTACATATGCGTAGGTGGGTGCTTCCATGTGTATGTATATGAATTACTATATCATATAATTACTTAATGCAATTAGAGTGAAAACCCAGAACCTACACTCTTGTTTTTCTGACTGTTTCCCCTTTTTAAAAAATAAATTACTCACCCCAGTGGCAAGAGCCAAAATATTCTTTACACTTGACGATTTAGCTACCTTATGTGTTTTTACTGGGGAAAAAAAAGCCCTCTATCATTTATCATGTCATCTTATCACAGTCTCTTTGTGAGACGCAAATAGCACACTAATGTTTTCTTTTGTTAGGGTGAGTTGGCAATCTCCTCAGAGATGGAGCAACTACAGACAGCTCTTTTTTTTGATAATCTTCCTGACACTTGGATGAGACTGGCTTATCCATCAACATACAGTTGCTCAGTGGTAAGTCGAATGCCAACAGTCATTCAGTATGGATGGCACTTCAAGTCCATTATAAAAAAATAGAATTGAAACTAAAGATTTTTTTTGGCAAATATCTTACCTTCTTGTGTAAATCAGAATAGCTTTTTATCATACACTGATATTACCAGTGTTATGAAAAGCAGAAAGAGCCTTGCATTTACCTTGCCAATTACTGCAGACTTTGAAAGATTTCTCTAAAATTTGCATTCCCACTTCTTCCTTGCTTGCTTGCTTTTTTCTCAAGCTGTGTGCGCTGATCAAATACATTTGATACGTGCTGTAGTGCTCAGTATCTGCTACTCAGAAGAGCAAGCATGGTTTCTTGTTTCTTTTGGGATCAGAATTTGTAATAATACAAGGGCACTGCTCTGAACTCAAGGGTGAAATGATCACCAGAATAAGCAGCAATTAACAAAGCAGCTTCTGTTAAGAACAGAGAAAAGTTTCAGAGCAAATAGTGGGGCCATGGTGTTTCTGTTCATCTTAATTGAACGTTCTAAGATGTGTCCATCTATCTACTCTCCATGACTGTTTTGTAATACCAAAACTGAAACTGAAAACAAAAAGTGAAAGCCATCCAAGGCTGGCAGATTATTCCTTGCTGACATACATTCAATTCTCCATGGGTAGCCTCCTGAGGCAAAGAGCCACTGGCTGATGGAGCTAACCAGGACTCCAGAGCTGACCAAAGGACAGGAAAGCTCTGCCAAGCACAAAGACAGGTAGCGCTGGAAGGCAAAGCAAGCCCACACTTCTGAGATCAGTTCAGACTTCTGAGAGATCAAAAGTGGAAGAAGAAATCTTGTTCAGCAGAGGAGACATTGAGAAAAGCACCAGAGGTACATTGTGGTGAAGATCAATCAGAGCTTTACGGAATTAAATACTCTTTTAGCTTTCCTTGATGGAAAACTAAACCACCATAGAGATACTGTGATGTCTGTGATAAATATATGTCCTGAAGACAGAAAGCGTTGCCTAGGGGACATAACACAGTAATGCTAAATTACAAGCTGTTTTCCTGAAGGACAACACAGCTGCTTTCTTTAAAAAAATATATGGAGGATTCAAGCTGGACCTTATATTCATGTTTGGACAAAAGAGGGCAAAAGTACCCACTGATTATATAAAAGCTGTCTTGCAGAACTAGTAGGATTTAAGGTGACAGATTATCTTTTACCATCAGGTGCAAAATGGAGTGAGTCACCGGGAGCAAAATCATTGCTGGGAAGCAGTGCTGTGCAGCTGGGCTCCAAGACAGCCTCCCTGCTGGAACACAGTGTGCACGTGGAGGGACTGTGGAGCAGGTGAAAGGGAGGCACCTGAGCGGTTCCGCAGAGACAGGACTGGTGGAGTGGCCAGCTTAGCCTAGCTATCAGTCCCCTGGGTTTTGGGAGGTGAAAAAAAAAACTAACAGAGACTGAGGATAAAACTTGAATCACTGTCATGTCTAAAATCCCTAGTAGTTGTCAGTAGCAGGAGCTGTGAGCTTCCTCCAGGGAAGGACATTCTCCCTGTTGTGCACGCTCCAAAGGAGGCCTCAGTCACCATGATAGTTTTATCCTCCCCATTTTTAAACCCGTCTCTTATATACCTACCTCACATGCCACCATCTGAGACATCTGAAAAAACTCCTTTGATTTCTAAGCAGCTGCCATGTTAAAGTAAGGTGGGACAGAGTGAGGAGGTAAAGGGAAAAATCAGAATACATACATAGTTTAAGCATGTTTGGCTCAGCAAATACAAATGACAGAGATCGACAGATCACCTAACAATCTCACATCTTCAGTTTGTCTTTGGGATCCTTTTCTGTGTCCTTGAAATGAACACAAATTCTGTTAATGCTTCCCTTTATAAGCTGGCCCTATATGTCACCTATTTCATGTTTCTGTGGAGGAGTCACCTCTTGCCTCTAAGCCAGCAGTCTCCTGTCTCTGGCTTAGAGGCAGTCAACTATCCCCGGGGCAGATGTGTCTAGTATTTCTTTACAGCAGCATTTGAGGAAGCAAGAAGCAATACCACAGAGTGCCGAAAAACCCCTCAGCTAGAAAGGTGAGGATGTGATGCCAGAGATCTTAAATGGGGTAAAAAGAAAAAAAAAACCAAGCTGATGCTTTTTCAGGCCGCAGAAATTCAACTGATAGGGAAATAGAGTGTGGAGGAAAGAGAAAGATTGGAAACTTGTGTCATGGGTCATCCAGCTTTCTGGAAATCTGCCAAAGCCCAACAGTGGAAAGCCTTAACAGGGGCAAAAAATGTTTGGGTTCTGGGCTGTGACTGCATTGTCAGGCAACAGTTGTAGCAGGATGAGGTGAGAGCAGCAGTGAATGAGGATTTGAAAGGAGATGTCACATCTAGAGGGGACAATGTGGAGGGGCATATAGGGAGCAGAGGATGGTGGGGAGGGGGGCAGGAAGGCACAAAATATAGGAGCTGCCAGAAGAAGTGATGTTCATTCCCTCTTTGGAAGATATTCATGATACACAGATATAGGCTTAGAAACTATTCCATGAAAACTCAGGGTTATGGCACTGACTCCCTCACAGGCTAGAAAAATACATGCTTGAAAGGAAAAGGCCTTCAGGGTAGGAGGGTTTGTTATTTGGGGTTTTAAACTGACAGAATCTGCCGCTGACTTGTAAGGTGGGGAGGTATTAACTCCTGAGAAGGAGGAACAAAAGGCAAGGATTGCGATCCTGCGAGAAAAGACAAGGAGCATTGCAAGTAGAGGTGGGCTGGTTGAGAGGGGGGGGGTTAAGGATATTCATCGAGTGCTTTGAGATGAAACATGCTGTGTGTTCGCAAAGGTGTCTGTCAGTCAAGTGGGGGAGCAACATTATGACAACCTCTCTTCCAGGAGCAGCAAAGACCAAGATTTTATTCCCTGCAAAGCCAGCCAAGAAATTACTGAAATGGCTGTTTTAACAGTCAAAGCTAACAGGGAGAGAACAAAAGAACTCCAGATGCATGTACACACACATCCATCCATCTATCCATGTCCTCCTTTGGCCTCCGATGAGCCAACTTCCACTTAAAGAAAGTCTCTTACATTGGTGAGAAAACGGGCAGCAAATTATTTTGTTGCTGTAAAACAAAATTATCTCTGTTTCAGGGAGGGGTGAAAATGGGTGTAACTTGCATGAAAATTTCTGAGAGCACTGTTAAGTCTAATGCACATGGAATAGCAGAAAAAGGGTTAGATTTCTTTTGAAGGAGCCACTCTTGTTTCTTGAATATCAACTTGCAGTCTTACTGGTTACCTCTCAAAGCACGGCTGCTGTTGTGGCTCCTTGAGACAGACAGGCCAGGGTCCAGAGGGGCTGTTCTGAAAGCTCACAAACACACAATATTGCTGTACTTGCTGTTATTCACTTGTCAGTACTTAATTAACAAATACAAATGCAGAACTGCACTGAAATAAAAAAAAAAGATAGTTTGGTTTGGAAAAAACTTTTAATATGAGGAAGTTGCTTGTTAAACAGAGAGAAATTTGTTGTTCAGCTGCACTCAAAACACAAGAAAAGGGAAAAAAACATTAATGTGTGCCAGGGCAAAAGCACCACTGTCTTGGCAAGAAACAGAAACATTTGCAAGCTTCTGAGTTAGTATTTGAACAATGGGGAAGAAAATGAACCAGAAAAATTGCCTGATGGGCTGCTGAGAAGAATCTTCCTCCCCCTGCTACACACACTGATTTTTGTGTTTTCTGATATCTGGATAAGATGGACTGATGGTACAACAAATAATATCACAGGAGTTATACAAAACTATGGTATCAAGAACAGAATTTATAGTGGCCTGCACTCCTTCAATTCAACGGCAATCAGATGAGCAACAAAAGTATAATCAACTACCACTATTCCTTTATATCAGAAGATATTGAAAACTCTATGAGCTTCTTCACACAGTTGCTATCCCAGTATAGGCTGATACAAAATAAAAACCAAAACACCAAAACCAAACGAAGCCCTGAATTTTTGGTTGAAGATCAAGGTGAGAAGAAACCTTAATTCTGGCTGTCACACACCTGAAGAAACAGGTTTTCCAGTATTTGCTTTGGTCATTTTCCCTATGGCAGATACCTTTAATAAATTACCCTTAATCCTTCATCAGAAGTCTGCCCTTCTTCAGTTTTATCCCAAGTTCCTCGTCAGCAACTTCTCAAATTGCCCTTCACATTTTGGAGCTATCTTCACATATTGCAGGTGAGGGTCAGAATTCCCTGTGGCCAAGCTATTCATTAGTATTTCTTTTTAATCCGTTTCCTATACAAAACAAATTTCTAAATATTGCCTGTGTCAAAGTAAATATTTTTAAATACACATCCTTAACTTGGGTCTGGTGGGAGGTAGGGCTGCAATTGTTTGCAGCCCAGGAGCTTCACTTTCCTGGATCCTTCTTAGCATGGCGGGTTCCAGGTCAGAGTGTGTGCACACAGAGCATTCCAGGCACAAAATGCATCCAGGTCCTTCCCAGCACCTGTGATTCCTGACCTTCTACACCCAGTTTGCTTCTAAACACTTTGAAAGCAAGAGCACCCTATTCAAACCCTCTGTGTTCCAGCATTTGCTAAGCAGTACATTCTATTAGTGAACACTTTCACTGCAGGTTAGAATTCTCTGACACAGATGATACAATGCACTGAGAAGTATTGGCTGGGGGAAAAAAAGCCTGTCATACATAGCAGGACTACTGATAATGTGCAGTGTGTTACACCACAGCAAAAATGACTAACATCAAAGCTAAACAGGAATGATTTATATGGTTGAGACAAGTAGAATAAAATATGTATTTTAACTAAATCAGTTTTTAGGAACACCAGGCACAGGTTAATCCTTTATAAATATGTTCACAGAGTACATTAGACACCAGCCCGCCTACACAAAATGAATGCAGCACACACTCTGATGTATTACAGAGGCAGGATAAATGAGGGAACTCTTCTGTGTTTGATCTGGTTCTGCTCTGTAATTCTGAGATACTGGAGATGGGTGGTGAGTTTCTCATTGATCCCAAAAGAACCAATAATGTTGAATCCTGTGAAATGTAAGCTTTGTAGAGGATTGGAGGCTATGCACGAAGGACATTGTAGCTTTAGGGGCATATTCTCTTCTCTGGAATTTGTGTAAGTGGCATTCACAAGAGTCATACATATCCTGGGGAAACTAGACCCTGTAGCTTAACAATACTTAAAATGCATACCTAGCTCCACAGGCAATTATATCACTCTCGTGGCTACATCTGCATCCAGTTATCAAAGGATAGATTTCCAGCAGATAATAAATGAACCTGCAAATGAATATCTTCAGAATTTTGAAACAATGCTAAATTTGCCACACATCAGCATTTTAAAATGCAGCAGAAGGAAGCCAGAACATCAATCCAAGTCTAAGATATTTAGGTAGAAAACATAGCTAGCACATAGATATGGAAATAATCAATTCAATTTCCCCCCACACCTCTAATTCTTTCCAGCTTTTTAAATCACTTACTCCAGTCCTTGCTTCTCTGAACTGTATTTTGCATGTGGTGAAGGTGTTAATCCACAGTTGCTGCACAACAGGGTTGTGAATTTTAGCTAATGAAAGCTTTTAAAGGCACAGTGAAATGCTCAGATGAAAGGCAACAAAGAAGTGCCAAGTATGATTACAGCCTAGCCTAAGTTTTACTGAGAGCATTCTTATACAGGATGGACACAGCATAAATATGTATTACAGATGATAACCTCCCTGTAAAGGCTAATTCCCACCCCTGAAGCTGCCAGAGGCAAGGGGTGGCAGTCTTATAAGACTTATATTAAGTCTCAGAATGTTTTCATGTTCCTACCCCCAGGAACTGGAAGAGGACCCCTGTATACATCTGAATCCTTAATGAACAGCATGTCCATCCCGGCATATTGCTGGCACAATTAGAACACAGGGAGTGCAGACTGGGATGGTTCAGTGAACACTTAAAGGCAGAGGCAAACACAGGAAGGACAGCAAATGCTGCAGTCCCAGTTACAGCAGTTTGTAAGTTTACAGTGTGTGTCTGTACACTATCTATGGGAGAGCTAAGCAAAGGGACAGAAATCTGCTTGTCATTTTCCTCGGTAATTTTTGCTAAAATTAAAGTAATTGTGCATGATAACAAAAAGGAACAATTAACAGTCTGTACTTTGCAAAGGTGAGAAAGGAATAGCTGTCAACACGATGTGGATGAAAGCACCAGTTACTGATTTGGAAAACAACCAGCATCAGAATAAACGTACAACAGCTTACCAGGCAGAGAGAGGATAGGATCTGCTGCTCTGAAAGATGGTTTGATCTGTTACGATGGGAATGAAGTCTTCAGTTTGAAAAATATTATTCTGCTTCCTGGGTCTCCAAAAGCTAACATTGTTCTAAAGACTGCACCTCTCTGATCAGCTGCCCTGTTTCACTGATCATAGTCTAAGTGATCCGTAGCCCCCTTCTTTTTCTGCCTCTGTTCAGATAAAAGATTACAGCTTCATTTCATTTATTATTTGCATGTTTTTCTTAACAGTTTACTCTCAACAGCTTCTGATTTAACCTTACATGTTCTGTAGTTTGGGAAAAGGCTAGAAAGATAATTTTTAGATTGGTACCTAACATTTTCAAAGTAATAGCAGGCATCTCACGCATGCATCTCCTGTTCCACCCTTTTGGTAAATGTATTCTAACACTCTACTTACCTGCTTTAAAAGGACTGGCATGTTGAACCAGCTGGCCTTTCCCCACTGCTATAGCTTTTCATGTTATATTCTGCTCTTCCAATTTCTGTATTTTCCCTGCATTTTGCAAGACAAAATGCAGAAGTTTAAAGGCACATAATGTTTATGTGACAAAATCTTGCTGCTAAGTACAGTATTACTGACAGATTAGTTTAATGCAATAGCATAATGTAATTTAATTACAGTAATAGTGCACAGCAACAATCTTACTATTTATGTCAGATTGTGAGACATTCTCTCTTAAAAGCTTCATCATTATTATTTAGTTTTTGGATTTAGTTCCACAGTGTTCCCCCCCCCCTGCTCCACATACAGTAAATTAATTTCATAGGTGTAGAAGAAGAAACATAAGGTAAATTGCTCTCATTTCACCCTAAGAATTCACAATACTAACTGAAAACCTATTTTGCATCATTAGACAATAGTCAGACAGCCTATGATGAAAGCTTGTAGCCTTCTGGGCAGTAAGTCCTTGGACCTGCATTCTGCAGTTAGAAAAAAATGAAACAAACACCAAAAAACAACACAGGCAAAAAACCAAATAGGAGCATTCCACCACATCTACCTTTTGTATTTACCTGAGAGCTTTTACTGGAGATTGATCCAAAATCCTGTGCCAGCCATCAACTATTTGTACATTCATGTGAACTACTGTAGTTCAGGGCTCCAGGATTTTTCAACCCACAGCTTCCACTGATTTCAGCTGTGGCTGACAACAATTCTGAAAATCCAACCCACAATAATTCCTATTTCTAAAGTGTTTTCTATCTGAAGACCACAGAATTTTCTATCAGTGTTAATTTAGCCTCCAGAAAGACAGAAAAATACATCTTCAGCCAGCACAGCTGTATGCAAAGTGAACATCTGTCCATTGCCAAATTCAGTTCAGCTAATAATAAAAAAACACACTTCATTTTCTTTTCCAGGCAGGATCAGACTGCCTGGAAGGGAAAGCCTGGAGAGGATTTCCATGCTTTAAAAAGAGAAACAGGGGAAGACTGAATTTCCTAAGGTCACTGAGGAAATGCGTGGCAGGCTAGGAAAAGAGCTCAGCACTCGAGCAGCACAGATACCATCTTCACAGCCAAAACCAGATGGTTTTTCTCTGCAGTGTGACATAACAGCACACACAGAGTAGTGTGTGGATTTAGTGGCAATGAAGTTAAATAAGGTTAATTTCTGGGTGGCTGAGAGGTAATTTTGTAATTGCATCATGGCAAAAGCTCTTCTTGCCTTATTTCAGTAACAAGAAGCCAGGTAATGTGAATTAGCTAAACCACTACAAATCACTGCTTTTTAGAGGGGGGAGCAACATGTACCCTTTTCTTGAAAGTACAGAAACTGCAAAAATAACCCTGCTGTATGCTGACCTGTTGCTGTTCGTTTCCTAGCTTGCCCAAGGCTTTGTATGTATTTTCAGTGTATACATTTTTTTAGGTGTGAGGCTAAAGCCACAAAGGGTCTTGGGCTCAGTATTGTAATGCTTGACTCTTAAGGGCTCTTTCAGCTAAAGAAACCCCTAGCCCCACAAAAGCCAGCATCTCTGCATCTCTGTGTCCAAGGGATCTGCATTTCTGCTTCTTTCAAGGGTTTTGGAAGATGACTGCAGGGTGAGTGAACACACTTCTCTCCCCTTTTGACTTCACAATGTGTATGAGTGTGTGGAAGTATCCATGCCCAGTGGCTCCTTTCAGTACAATATACCAACATAAGGAGTAAGTCATGCTAGATTTCCCCACTACTTTTAAAGCCTCAGCAGTGTATTTAAGAGCAGTTCTGTGTCATAAGAGATAAAAATGCACAGCCTTTTTCCATTTGATTTTGGGTAGATATTTCAATCCAGAATCAATCTTTCACAGCAAAAGATTTTAAAAAATATTTTTAAAAGGATTTTTGCTAAAAAATTTGCTAAAAGCTAGCCAATTCAATTGGGTTTTACAATACCAGAGATCACCTGTCACATCTATAGCACCTTTACAAGCTACAGATAGAAACATAATTATATGCCAATTCATTTTTGCATTAATTTTGGTATGCAGCAGAACTCCTTTCTCTAGCCAGTCTCTGCTACTGCAGCAACACCCCAGTCAGCAGAAACCTGGACTTTGATAGAAGTGGCACCATTTTTACACCTTTATGCCCTGGTGTTATTCTTACTGTGTACCATTTGCTGCCAAAAAGCCTCTGCATTCCTTAAAGCTTTGTCTCAGAAGAAAGAAATCCGGGTCATACTGCCCTGCATGAAAGCAAGCTGGTGGGGGATTTCAACCTTTGTCTTAGCTCCACATCTTTGGTGACTCTTCAAAAGATTTAAGGGCACTAAGAAAACATTGTCCTCTTTGCTGTGTTTTGCATGGAACTTTATTACAACTGGAAAGCAAGAAGCTGTTCCCAGCCTAAGATCCACTACAGTAAATTAGGTCACTTCAGCTGCGTTTGTTGCAAGACGTGTACAGAAGTCTGTTCCTCCCATTGATAACATTGTTCCCTTGCCTATAGGTGTTGGTTTGAAAACAAACCTTGAGCTACAATCCATTTAAAGTGAAACTCATGATTATAAGTCTTTCTATTTTTTTTCCTTTTTTTTTTTTAGTTTAACCATTCTGGTGCAGTGAACAACTTCCGTGCTGCTGTGAGCTTGACTCCTAGCCTCAAGATCTCACCCTCCCTAGTGTTGTCTGGATATCAATTTTTTCAACCCCCAGTCCTTCCTCACAGGTAGGAAGCACATCACAACTCATTAGTAATTTACTGCTACAGTAATTTTTATAATTACTGCCAGGAGGCCTCATTAAATTTGATCTAATGAATAAATATTGTATTTTTCAACGTGATTACCAGAACAGCTTAAGCTGTGTGCCATAAACAATTATTTTCTTCAATATGCAGTATGTCAGTGAGTATTGATTTTTATTTTGTAAAGAATTTACTGTATTTCTATCCATGGCTATTAAGTTATAAATAGCCAACCCTCTGAAGCCTCAATTGCTGCAGAGCAGATGGCAGAACAGAATTGGGGTATCTTTTGCAAAAAGCAAAAGAATGCACATTAGTGAAGATAAAGGGTTTGTCTGGAGGTTAAGAAGGAGTGCTCCAAAGTAAATGTCTCTCCTAGCCCTCAAGAAAGCAGCCTGCTCTAGTCTGGAGTCTCTGATGTGTAAGTCAGTGATATCAAAAAAATTTAGGATTTATTAGCAGGATACAACAAAGCATTTTCTCTCAGAGAACTAGCACATGAACAAACAATGATGCCTTACGTTTCATTTGCTTTTAGAGCAACTGCTCAGATGGAACTTTCTTCTAACAGGTTTAAGAAAAATAAAGAAATATACAGTATGCTGAACATGAACCTATAGTTCAAACTGAGGCTGCAAATTATATTTACTTTCCAGCATCATTTACTCCTTTTCTCAGCAATTGCAGACTTCAGCACACAAAACTGTAACAAGACAGTGAACTGCAACAAAAGAATGCATTGGCAGTATCTGAGAACATACATCAGAGGAGCTCAGGACCAGGAGAAAACCCTTTACATTGTTGTCATGTAAGAATGTTTTCTGCATCTCCAGCTATACTGTACTGTATTAGACAGATTTCATTCCCTAGCAAAAGCACTACTTGAATAATTTTAAAGTAAATTTATCTACATCAACAAATAGCACTGCTGGTCTGTCCCATCAGTTTTTTTGTTTAAACAAGACTCTCATTTAGGGCAAAGGAAAAAGGGGTGTGGGTAAACCTAGGGTCACTAGAGGCAACTCATGTACCTGAAAGGATTCTTTCCTATTTCATGGACATGTTTGAATCGCATTTTCTTCATTTTCTCCCTTGACTGTTTAGTTTAGGGAACCTGGGAAGTCTTGGGATTGTTAGCTCAGTCTCCCACACTCAGTTTCCAAACTGGGACAGGGCCTCCACTGGATTCCCCTGGGCTGAGCACAGTGCAGTTACCAAGCTGTAACTGTGGCAGCAGAAGAGCCTCTCTGGCTCTCACCTACACACAAACATTATCTCCCAAGTAAAGCACAGGCAATTAACTCTACACAGGGCCTCAGGATTTAGATCCACCTTAGTTGCTACTTCATTTAATAACATTTCTACTTCAGTACCCTTAGCATTTGCTCTCACAAGGTCCCTTTATACCCAGGTTTCTGTTGTGACAGCTGTGAAGGAACCTCAGTCTCACCAACACTGTATAAAAAATATTTGTGCTTCCAGGTAGGCTGTCAAACAAAGCCTAACCTCCCTCATCTCCCCAGCGGTGGGAGCTGGCAGCAGCTGCTGAATGATCTTTGCAATGAAGATCAACTAGAAGACAGATTCTCTACCCTCTTTTTATTTTTGGTGCTCCATGTCCCAAAACCATACTTATCACAGCATTGCAGAGCTCAGTACAACTACAGGTAAAAGCACCAGCAACAGTACCCTGCTCTGGCACCTCTAGTACCTTCTTTTGACTGCAGCAGCTGTTTTCTGGAGGACAAGGTCAACATGGTTTAGGTGCCATGCAAATACCAAGAAAACATGGCTCAGAAATTGAGGCAGAAAGAGCTCAAGGTCGTTTGAAGTGTGCAGGGGAGCTGAGTGTTTTGTAGAAATGAAGCCATTTACAAAATCCATGTCTTCTTGCATATTATACAGCAAGCTGTGGCTCACTGGGAGGTGCAAGGGAGCTCCAGCAAGGCTAAGGTACCAGGGAACTCTAAGATACGGCAGGAATCCCATTTCCATGTAGATCCCAATATGTTAAAAGTATAATGTGGTATCTGTACAGGGGAAAACAGAAGCTACATTTCAGCAGCCAGGCTGAACTAGAGAGTTAGTTAAGCCTGACATCAGCCAAACTGTCCATCTCAGTCATAACTTTTCTACAGAACTGGAAAGAAAAACAGAAAACAAAAGCTAGACATGAGATTTTTGAAACTGGAAAAACAGGTGGGAATAAAACCAATGGTACCTAAGAGACTACAATACTCTCAACTCCTGTACATCAGCTATAATGTAAAATATCCTTACTAGTGAGTGTATCAAACAAATTAACTCTGTTTGCAAGGAGAAAGGGAGTGTGTCTCCAGCCTGTGCATAGTAGGTACACAGAAAAAAAAAGAAAAGCATTATTCCTTGATGTGGGTAAGCCTGCATGTCTTGATGAAAACTAACTGTAATCACATTAAGAACATTCAAGTGTTCACCTTTTTCCAAAGCAGGCTTTAGCTATGTGAGGGAATGGGGTTTTGGTCTTGCAACTAGAAGAAAAGTGACTTGTTTAAGATATACCAGCAGGCTTTGACAGAACACTGTATCTGTATTCCGTAATGGACACATTGATATCATATATACAGGTATATTTTTATTTACTAGAGGTGCTTTTCAGAGCTTTGTGGTATAGATGCTGTTTTCTAGCCACACCAGCCATTTAAAAACTAGAAGTTACTTCTCCCAGAAAAAAACTAGGATTACATCAAAGCATCTCAGTTTCTCACAACAAAACCCTGTGCTTGGTATCCAATACTAAAATTGTAACATCGCAACTTTTTCATAAGAATTAAATGGAAAGAGAAATAAAGGGGGAAGAAAAAGCTTTAGAGTGTTAACTCTCCACGGCAGGAGGAAGCCAGCATGGGCATTGAGCTCAGCACACTCATTCCCTTCTCCCTGCTGAAAGGGACACAAAAAGAACTCTGGCTAAGCATTTATTTTTCTGCTAATGTGAAAGTTTTCTTTTAAAGAGGAAGCAGATTGAACAGAGCACGAGAAAAGAATTTGACTCTGGCTTATTTCCAAAGGGTTTTTTTTTTCCTGATGATTCACTGTTATCACTTGTATTCACATTACAACTAGCCTCAAAAAGAAATACCCAAAACCGAAATGAACCCCCCAACACACCCAACAACAGCAATAAAAAATACACAGCACAAAAGCACTAAGGAATAGAATCTTTCCTACTGTTAAATTCTGCTAATAAGCTATATAAGAAGAGAATCATGTAAGATAAGAGTGCCTGTGTTCATTCACATTTGAGTAGGAACATTGCTAAGCCTCTATGTCTGGAACTTCAGAGCACATCTAAAAATGGTGAACTTCCAAGGTGTTAAACAAAATGGTGGACACTGAACTTACTTCAGCTATTTAATAAAGCAGAAACCTTCTAAATTTCTCTCAAGTCTAAAATGTTTAAATATTCAGTATAGTCTTTCCAGCAGTTTTATTTTCAAACTGGAGTTTGGATATCGAGAGAAGGGACATAACTGCTTCTTCTCTGAAAACACAAACAGTATCAGTTTTCATTTGTGGAGGAGCTCTCACCCTCAGTCCTAATGTCAGTCAGTTGTGAAGCTTATGCAGCAATTCACAAACATACCACTTTGATATGGATATTCAAGCTAAAAAGAGGTAAGGGAAGGCCAAAAGGAGTGCTGGTAGGGTTGCTTTGTTATTGTGCATGTAATTAAAAGAAAACGAGGATGGTTTCCTTAGGCTTCTGTTACTTACACCTTTTGACATTATCTAGCACAAAATCTCATTCTCCATGCCTGCAGTTACATTAAGAGACAAGAAAGGATACAAAGCTAGCTTGAGCCCAAACACAAATCTGTAATTTCGGTAACATTTTAAATCTGCTTTCAGGAGCAGATAAAAGTTTTGCCGGCAGACATATTCCAAGGGAAAGACTGTATCAATAGGTTTCAACACAGGTTTTTTTTCCAGTCCAAGTGATCAGTACAAAAACTACTGAAGTCCTACTAACAAAGACAAATGCAATGCTTTCTTACTCTATCCTGACCACACCACAACTTCTGGTTTATTTTTTCCACATAACAAAATTGTCTGCCATCCTTGCAACAAGACCTTGAAGAATTCTAGCTGGAAGAAAGCCTCTACCAAACAGCAACAAGGTTTAACAGGACTGTATCTCTATACTCTAGACATATTTTCATATAGATTCAATATCCACAACTTCTTGTATCAGTCACAATAGGATTCCCAGTTCTCACCTGTTACCAGGACTCCTACCTCTAGCACTGATCATTACATTTTTGAGTTCATTCAATTCCCCTACTGTTTCCCAGGTCCAAAGGGTTTGTGGGGGTTTTGACACCCTTTTAGGAGACCCAGGCTTATTATTTGGAGGAAGAGTGAGACCCAGTCATGTAAGTGATGCTGCCCTCCCTCTTTGGTGCTTGGAGCCCATGCACTCACATGTATCTACAACAAAGCCCAGCATCATCTAGGTGCTGCTGTTTACGACCCCACAGACTGGCCAGCCTCTATTTGACAGTTTCATCTTTTTACTCACTTTAGTGTAGGTACTTTAGAGGCCAAGAACATGAAAGAACAGGAGGCAGTGTTTCCAAAATCTCCCCAACAGCTCACACCATTAGCCATGCAAGAGCTGCACTCACAAAAAGGAGTAAGAGAACAAACTGGATTATGCCAGCAGAGGTCAGTGGGTGACTCTCTTGCCAAAAGTTTCAGATGCACAGTGTCTTACAGATGGTTTCAAAGTCAGCTGTGTTCCCTCACCGTGAAACACTTCTAGCCATTCTCTAACTAGATGCCACCATTTTGCCCTTTTTAATTTCATCTGCCTACCTAAGCAAAGGATGATGCTTTAGGACTTTGTCATCTCTGTGCTTTTCTCTTCAAAACACATTTATAGGTTGCTGGCAGACAAAATCAAGGTATATCAGCACATGAGGCTAGGAAGGAAGAGGGGTAGTTTCCATATAATGAAAAAAGTTTCATTGTTAAGGAAGACAAAAAATTTTTTCTTTAGATTTGAAGATATCTAATGCTTCAATGTTTGGCTTAATTAAAAAGCAAGTGGAATGGGGAAGAAGCAAATGGCACATATATTATTATATACCAGTCTAAGAAAATCTGATAATAAGGAAGTTATGGCCAATTTAATCAGTATACACTATAAATTCATTATAAACTATTATACCAGGTTAAGAAAAAAGTTCTGTCAGACCTATGCACAAGATCACCTGGCTCTAAAGCTAGGTAGTGAGGAAATGTCAACCCATGCAGCCTTTTTCAATAATAAATAAGTAGTCATTCTACCTCACAAATGAGCTTCATTCTTCTGTTCTTCCTTACACAGTGATACTCTATTTCCATGTATCTTTGGTTTTTAAAGCTGACAGGACCTTTTCCTCTGAAATTTCTTAAATTGCTGCACATTCACTGCACTTATAAACCATGAGCTCATTAACTATTTTTCAAGTCTAAATCAACAGCACATAAGCATTTGTGGTAGAGGGGTTTGGGGAAAGTGGTGTATTGGGACACCTCAGAATCACCATGTAAAACATAAACTAACACCCTACACAATTCATAAATAGGAATTTATTCTCACACTACCAGCAGTGTGATGAAAGGCACATCTAAACACAGCTTTTAGATGAGTTAGAAGGTGAGAATTTCACCTGTAAAGAGTATCTGGGACAGCTCAGTCACTGCTGGATTACTTCTTTCCCATTTCCTCTCACTACAGGCCAGCTTTGTGCAACCTTCTGCCACAGACAACTCCTGTCTCTAGACCCAGGACAAAAGCAGCACAAGTGCCAAAACCAGTCTTCACTATCAGCCTGCAATCAAGGCCCCTCAGGGAATTCTCTGCTCCAGGAAAGAGCTCCGGAGAGGCTACTTAAGAGCTTGTTTGTAAGAGAATAAATAAATTTAAATGGCAGCCACATTACTCCAACTTGTGTCCAAAATTTTACCCTCACCCTTGTCAGCTCAGGATGTAGGCATCTGGTTTTTAAAAAAGTAGAGAACAAGCAGAAGGGTAAGCACACAGCACACCTGACTAGAGCCTGTATCGAGCCTGAACTAAGCACTCTCTATTTTGACCACCACTGAGTCACCAGGTACTGAACAATTCAATCCAAGCAGCATGAACATCAGAGCAAGCCTGGCTCAGGAACGCAGGGCAAAAGACATTCAGACCAAGTCCCACTGCTCCTCCAGCTATGATGGGAACAACCAAGTCCTTTACTTCACAGTGTCAGTTCACCTGAAAGTGGTAAAATAGAAGTACAGCTTAACAGGCTTTTAAAAATCAGTTCAGAGGCAAAAATATTCTAAAGCTGAAAATTTTTATTTTCAAAATAAAAAATTTTGTACATAACAGTGTAGATCTGAGTAAATCTAAATACAGCAGTGTCTGTAATATACCACAAGGGTCTGCTTTTAGCACAGTACTTTCACACTCTAGCAATCAGAAGGCAAGCCAAGCAATTAGGAGGAAAAAAAAAAAAAACCCGACCACTTTTATCTGTCAGAACATGTATTTCTAAAATGAGTTCCTTCTTCACAAAATGTACCTAGAGGGAAGAGCACTCTCCACACCTCAGATTGCACAGCTATTCACACTATAAAAACAGACCAAGAGAGGACAGGAGATTTTCAATAGGAGAGATGATTTATGAAACAGAACTGCAAGTCTGAGACATAAATATCTGTTGTTTCTAAATTCCTCTCTCCTGCCCTCCCACACACATTGGTGCAATTCCCAGAAAAGTATGGACTGTGGATCATTTTGTATACACACAGTGCAAATACTGACAAGCAGAGAAGTGTAAACCCATGGTGATTCTTCTACTATTCAACTGTACATTATTTATAGCATTATATTCTAAACCTCATACAAAGCCTACACAGTAGTTTCCATAACAAAACTAAGCACATTTACACACTTTGTGGTTCTCTGGATGCAATTTTCATGGCTCCTTCTTTTCTACAACATGAGTACAGGAGACCTCATGTGCTCAGCACATCAGAATTCTTCTGCTCCATTTCTGCTGTACTTACATCTCACAAATGTCATGTGAAAGAACCTTCCACAATCACAAAGAGCCAGATACAGAAACATGCACTGCCCGTTCTCCTGATAACCAAATTTAACAAGTTACCACCTTTCATCCACTCAAAGATGACCAACAGCCACATGAATTGCCACCCCTCTACTTGACTGAGCAGCACAGGTTGCAGCATGAGTGAAACTAATGGCTCAAAGCCCGATCTCCTTTCAGGAAGAAAAGAAGTAGTTACTATCATGAAACAAGGACTGATGCTATCTGATTTGCAAAGTTGTTTAAAGAGAAAACAATGGCCTGTGGGTGAAGACCTGCATTAAACAGCTTTCCCAAGTGTGATTTATACTGAAATAAATGAAAGGCTTTTATTCTTTTTTACCCAAAAGGAGAGGGAAGGAGGAGAGGGACTTTGTAATCTCATTTGATTAAACAATTCACTGCAGGCAATAGTATGATGTTGGTGAAAGAGTATGTAATTTAAAGGCAGTCACAGCTTCAGTCTTCCATTCCAAGTTCTTGTTTCAGACTGAAAGACAAGTAAGAACATGAGTCAGCTTGTAGCAAAACACTGGAAACTCTTTAGATCAATTAGTGGAAGCCCTGACAATACACACCGAGGTTGAGAGCTAAAAGGCAGAGTGGGTGTATCACTTGTTTCAGCTAAGAAGCAGTTTATCAGAAAAACCATAGGGCAAAATCTCAGATTCTGGAGACAGCACAGACTAATCCTGAGATTTACGTGACGAACTAGGATGTGGACATCTCTGCCCTCCCACTTTGGAGATGCTTATCCCACTTAACACAACCACGTCCCTGACACAATGGCACACTCACCTTTTTAGGTAGGCATGGACATTGTCAAAGCCATGGTACTTGGCCAGGTAGACCAGCACTCCCGTGGCACAGCGGCCGTCTCGCTGCCGGCAGAAGCTGCAATTGCATATTCCACGACATGGGGGGCACCTCCATGTCTGCACAACAGAGAGACAACAACAGCCCTTTTAGCTGAGATGCTATGCCAGATGTAACTCACACCCACAACTCACAAGAGTGCCCTGCTACACACTGAGTTCTGCAGTGAACATCAGCACTGCACAAAGTTGTCTAAACCAGTTTAAGAGTACAAATTCCTCAGTCTGCAGGAGATTAAGCTCTCCATTGCCTGCCTTGCATATAACCACAGGAAGCATTCCTGTTTTAACTCCTACATCACAGCCCACAACAGCAGCACTTTGTCCGCAATACAATTCCTTTCCAGAGGGCATTAAGGACTAACGCATAAGAGAACACTATTGTGATGCTCAAACACATGAATATTTTGGCAGCTGCTCTGTTCTCACACTTTACTCCTGCAAATAAAACCACGGAAGCAGTAAATACAAGTTCTACACCACACAGTTCTGTGATTTAGGGTGAATCAAGCCAGGACTGCATGATGTACTACAGCACTGTAGGCAGTTCTGCTGAAACTCCTGCTGTCAGTGCCCCATACCCCTGGCTGTGCAGGTCAAGCACAGTAAGGCAGCCCTGAGCAGTGTCTCACCGGGTCCAGCAGTGCTGCTCTGACATCCTCCCCGTATCTGTTGCGCAGGCACGGCCCACAGAACTGGCCCCGCACTCCCACGCACTCAGGGTTGCGGCAATTCGTCTTGGTGTCTATGGTTTTTTGGCGACACTGATGACAGGTGGATCCCTACAACACAGGAAAAACAAGCAAGACATTTGAAATGGCACTTTAGTTAGGGGAAGAAAGCATTGAACAGAATCTCTTTGGCAGCTAGCAGTGCTTATCCTGAAACAGAAAGCCACCTTGCAAGTTTGAACCGAGACTGTTACAACACTGCATCTCCTGTGTCTGGTAATCACTTTCTCTGGCTGGTACCACTTAGGTGTTACAGTTGTTCCAGAGTGAAAGCAAACTAATTGGTTTGGTAAAGGCCTTCTACACATTCAGGCAAAAATAAGAAGGTACATTTTAATATCTCAGACATATTTCTCCCAAAAATCACATCATCTCTCGCAGTGAGAGGGAGAGTGCTCTAGCTGATGCTAAAACACAAACACGGCATAACAAAAAAATGACCTCACAAAGCACACATTTCACAAAGCTGGAATATACTCACCAAGGCCCTGTTATATACTTTTTCGCTTGCAGATCCACAAATATTACCCAGCTCTTCTGCTGTTATGTCCTCAACTGGGCGCACAATGTGTGGAAAAGCCATGGCACCACGGTGACCCCTCCTGGGAGTACGGGCTTCATGCTGAATAGCAAAGACACAATACTTTTAGTATTAGTTTTAGCAAAAACCCTTCAAAGGAGAGGATCTTCACAGCAGTGCTGAAGTCTCAAACACCCATCCTATATTTAAAGCAAGATATAACAGAACTTTGTACAGACGTATGAAATGGATGCAGCTTTAGCACCTTTACTTGATCTGTCCCCTTCAGGGTGCAGTGATGCTACTGATCTTGCTTCACTCCTGCTGCAGTGCAAGAGGAAGTGCTTTTTCAAGGACAAGGAAGGGGAAATGGAGAACACATACAAAATGGTTTGGGTGTTTTTGTTGTTTCTTTTTTTACTTCTTCCAAGGCCATTGCATACTGATAAACCTCATCAGCTCTCTATGAATTGCTATTTTCTTGAAGGGAAACCTTCATACAAAACCACCCTCACAATGCACAACAGAACTAGACCTGTATTATACCTCCAGGTATTCATCAGACATCTTTCTTCTTCTCACCAGGATGTACCGGTCATCTTCTTCCTCCTCTGGTTCAGGAGTAGGAGGACCTTCAATCAAGGACCTGGACCTCGTGTGAGGCCGAGAGCTCCGGTCTGGGTTCCTCCTCAAGGCACATGCAGGCAATGAACGCCTTGGAAGACGCTTTGGTCCCTGCTGATATTTAAAAGCCCCTAATGAAGCAGCTGAAAAAACAGCTCCTGACCCTACTAAATTCCTCCCCTAAATATGCCTTCCTCCTATCTTTTCCAAAGATATGTCTATCCCTGTCCCAGTCAGAAAACACAAGGTCAGAAGATCCTAAGCAAGTTCATCTTAGGCATTCTGCTGGTCACAGAGAAACAGTCAGAAGCAGCAGAACCTGTGTCTGTGAGGAGCTGCCATTTTTAGCACTGTTTTAATCTTCACCCAGATTAAAATACACCAGCAGTGAAATTCATTACACTGCTGATTCACAACCCAACCTTCTTTAAACTCAGGCTAAATGCCAAGTGTTTTTCAAGGCTCCAAACTCAAGAAATATTCAGGTCTGAGTTCCCCTCCTTCACCTCCAGCCTTTGTATAAACATATATTTACATAGCACCTTGTTTGGTTTTATTGGCCAGTGGAGACACTTAGCCTTTATAAATTAATCTGTTCTGCTTTATACCATGGCAAATCAAAAGAGAATTACACAATGAGGATACCCATTCTAGGAAGCAATAAAATTCTAACTGGACTTTGATTTGCACGGTTTATTAAGCTTTTTCATTGAGAATCCTGCCTTGTAATGTCAGAATTTGACTCTTAGAAATCTGAAGGCAAATACAGTAAGTTTATACTCACATGACTGACAGCTGGCAACGATTTTCTCCCACCAAAGATACCAGAAACATTTTGCAACTCAGCCATTAGTTTTGCAAGCTAACAAGAGAAAGAAAAATGAAGCAGAGCCTTAAAAGGGTATTTATGTGCTATTACAGACTACTAGGGCAATTGGCTAAAAGTACAATTACTTATAGGAAATGCAGTCATTCTTCAACTCTTTACATTTATGCCTTATTTATGTTTTAGTGACTGCAAGTAATTTGGAAATGCTCAAACTTATTATGTCGTTAGACTTGCAGCCTATGGATTTTCATATGCCAGTAAATATAAAGTATCAGATTTATATTTTAGGAATGCAAATTTGTCTTAATGAATTCACATAATTCCCATTACAGTGAATTTAAACAGGTCCCCCAAGAGCTGAAAGGGAGGGGAGAAAAAGGGAGAGTCCCCAGGAAGACATAGAGTACTTGCCATTGCTTTGTTTTCCTTTATGTTCAAAGCTCTCTTTTCTAAAAACATAGCACCATTTTCTTCAGTGTCAGAGTCTGAATCTGGAGCAGGCATCACTGTTTCAGGAACAGGTTCCATCACACCC
This sequence comes from Drymodes brunneopygia, assembly GCA_013400955.1. NCBI lineage: Eukaryota > Metazoa > Chordata > Aves > Passeriformes > Petroicidae > Drymodes > Drymodes brunneopygia. The sequence continues at coordinate 858,600 of VZTZ01028730.1, read as the reverse complement.
TTCCTCCTCTCTGATCTTTGAGGTGGAAACTTCATGGCCACTTTCAGAGGAACAGGGCATTTCTGCCCTCTCTGATCCATCTCACTTTCAACACTTGTATCATTCTCCTCTGAATCCGATTCCAATTTCTGTTAACAAACCAGAATGGAAGCATGTAAATCCAGAAGAGTGGCTCTGCAGTTAAAGACAATCAGCAACATTTTGTCTGGGGGTGGTTTAAGAGGCTACCTGGCTGAAATCCAGACATCCAGTCCTAGTATTCTAGTGCATTTTGGAGTGGGAGGGAAGGAGAGGGGACACGAGGATAAAAACCTCTCAGGGAGACACACATGGTTGTGCCAAACACACCAGAAAAGGGATTGTGGGTCCAGTTGCAGCAGTCTCAGCTGTCACTTGCAGGTCTAATAGCAAAAACAGTTTGTGTGTGTGGTATGAGAAAGAGAACTGCCTTTAAAGGGCTCAATTTTGCTACACATAGCATTTGGCTGTGAAAAAAGCCACTATGCAGTTCTCTGCACAAGGTCAAACCCAATTTTGTAAGCTGTCAAGAGCAGTCATCTCACAGCTTCAATGATAAAAAATGGAAACTTCCTTCTAGAACCAGCCAATGAAATAATTATGAATAAAATCCCAGTATCTTCTCATCTTTGATTTCTGATGTCTTGCTTACAAATTTTCCAAGAACCAATGGGTCAGTGAGGATATAAATTATTTAGTTAAAAGCTCACTTTGCAATAGGCTTTGATTTTTTTTAGATACAATAAGATAGTTTTATTTTGATCAGCAGTAACAGTGGACATCAAATGGCCATTTATATTTTCACAGGGTTTTTATTAAGCGTGTGTGTGATTCTGGTTGCACATTATGTGCAGTTATTGACTCTTTTTTTCTACTTAGCTATTCCAGCTTTGTCTCCTACTTATTCTCTATACTATTGTCCTTTAACTCAGACATGTCTTCTTCCAATTAGACATTTTTCTTTTCCAGAATTCCTCAGTATGCTCTGAAGTTATGACAAGCCTGTTTTTGCCAAACGTGGTACAACGTCAGTTTCTCTCCTGAATATCAGTTATTGATCTTTTTAAACAATAAAACCGACCTTGCAGTGATGTCAAGGGAATGCAGGAAGGCAGACTGCACCACCTATCAGTATTTCTCTACTGTTGAGATGCACAGCATTCCCTGTTATGCTGCCAGAGTGGAGCTCTGACTGCATGTCAAGACACACAGGGGTTTTTCTGAGGTTTGCTGGAGTCCATGGGCTAGCCCAACATTTCATATTGAGGAAACCAGAAATGTTTGGCTCCAACAGAGTAACACCCAGCAAGGACAGTTTTAAGAGGTGTATTTCAAAATACATAGGGCAGATTTCAAAAGCTGAGAATCTTGAGTGTTTTTCAGGGAGACAAAAAGAAAACTAAACTTTGGCTACCTGGACCGTTTACTAAATGAAATGATGCTTCTTTCTGAAACACTGAACTTTCAAAGCTGAAGCTGGCATTATTTTCCAGATAAGAATGTGTAAGAATTTAAATACAAAACAGCAAACTAAAATCAACTGTCTTACCAATGCATCTTGAACCTCATTTTCTGAAAAGCCACAGAAAGATTCATCATCAGAGGCTTCATGAAAAATTTTTGCCAGTTCTTCTTTAACATCTGACCTAAATTTGCATTTCTACAAAAAATAAAACATCCTTTAACTTAAGTTGTATAGAAAATTATTAACATTTACAAGTGCAGTACAAGCAAATAGCCTTTTAATAAAGAAAAACTAAAAGTTAAGGCATTTCACAAGGGGTTTCAGAACCACAGCTGCAAATTACCAGGCACATTAGGTTAGGTGACATATCAAAGGCTAGAATTGATAGCTAATCTGTTTCCAACAATTACCACTTAGAAGCACAAGAGTGAAATAAAATTACATCATATAGGTTTGTAACTACTATACAAAAACATAAGCAGAGCAAGAAGTTTTACATTATTAACTTTACATTTTTGCAAGTTTTACTAGTACTGCACAATATGTCTGATTTTATTTGTTCTTGTACTGCACTTACTGTGTTTGCAAAATTATCAGAACCAAAACTGTCACAACTGTCATCAGAGGATGAGGATGTTTCCATGGGAATCAGTTTCGTATTTCGAAAGGCTGTGAAGTTTCTCCTTCCAGAGCAACGTCGGCACTGCAAAAGGACAACAGCAATACCATTAGGAAGAGACCTACTGCAGCATAGTAGCTTTACAGAATATCATTTTATTGCAGGTTAGGAGGTTTCAACATTTTAGGATGTTTAGCAATCTTGAATGCAAGTCAGAAAACTAACATCAGCTTTGAAGTAAATCTCAAAGCTAGGAATGACAATAGTTTTTACTCAGATATAGTTCTGATCGTTGTTATAGATAAGTTCCATGCAGTATTTAAGAATACTTCTTTTATGTAAACAGGTAAGTGGAAATAAGAATGTAAATCGTGTCACTCCCCAGTCATCATAGCCAGTGATGGGAAAAAAGTGCAAGCACACAAAAAGTACCTAGAAATCTACTTTGATTCATTTATTACTTTTAGTTTGAGTCAAACACTAAAAACTCTGCAGCTCTTAAGGAAGGGCCAAAGAATCCTACCCACAAATTTGAAACAACTGTTCTAGACAAAGCAGCTTGCTGTTTTGTTCATTTTGCCACCGATTCAAAAGACTTTTTTTACGGGCTTCAGATTTTCCTTTCCCAGGAAATGTTTCTGCTGGCAGTGACTCATTTTATCCCCTGAGGGTGGCATCGAGGCCGGGGACAGCACC